>JAHWFO010024136.1:1507232-1554384 GCA_023313115.1 Rhysida immarginata
TTTAATCTCGCAACAGTAAAGTAGGCTGAAAACCATTCTACAGAGGCTACAGCCAAGCAATTTAGCATCGATCCTAACAGGAATGGAAAACACAGTAGGATACTTTAGAAAAGATGAAGGAGATGGGCTAGAATTTTGCATAATGGTATCCATCACAGTTGTGCAGAATTATATAAGCGCCGGACCTGTAATACCGGCCCGCCTGCATTAAGCGCCTGGGAGTCTGCTGAATTTTTGCAAATAAGCGCCCGGGCGCTTAATACAGTATTTACGGTACACGAAAAACTGCACACCACTGCATAATATTTTATTTGTTTTTAATTTTTGTTCGCCTGGCTATTTTATCTTTCCACCCATCTGATAAAATTTTCTGAGAACACTGTAAGAGGAAGCATTTATGTGCACTCCAAGCTACCAGAATAGCTCCACCAAGCTTTGAAAGGGTTTGTTTTCACCCCCCCCCCCCCCCATAATCACATTATAGAAGTTAATATACAGTACTGAAATTTTCTCTTTAAGTCTTTTATTATGCAATTATAGCTTGCACAATGAAAGAAGAGAGCTGAAAGTAGCAAAAGCTAATCAGATTCAAGCACAAGTTGATCAATTAGGTTTTTCCTGTTTCCAAGACTATGCAGCTGATACACTGATATCTTTCTCTTTTGGCATGATTTTGTTGGTCTTTAAAAAGGCCATTTTTGATAAAAGAAATCAGGCCAGAGAAACTGTGGAAGTAGTTTAACGCCTAGATCACTATCAATATCTTTGGAGTAGTCCGCCAAATTGTTCATTAACCGCTTGACATATGCCATCGATAAGCAAATGATTCTGATTGGCCCCTTCTTTCATTGAGCAAGCTATAGAGAGAATAAGGTGCTTCTTTCTCATTTGAAAATTATAAATTATTAAAGCCTTGGCTAAGTAGAAATAGGCTTTGCTGGTCTCTCTTGAGTAAAGAGTTCAAAAAAAAATTGTTGCTCAGACTACTAAGATAATTTTTCAGTGCAGTCATTTGTATTTTTCATTGGCTGCAGACACAATCATATCACGTGCTTCAAGCTGGTGACAACAATTTGTAAAACTAATTGTTTAGTCTAACAATTAACTTGGTCGCCGATTTGCGGAGGGATGACCGAAATAAATTTGCGCCCTAGAACGCGTTCCAGTGAATTGATTTGAAATTTTTTCCTTTAACATGCACTGCCATCAGTCCTGCGTATGTGTATCATGTTTCAGTTGTCTAGTTTGTCGGGAAGTTGGCTTAATATTAATTGCAATTGTGGACAAACAAGCAGACAGAGTAGTCAAGTTGAATAAAAGCATGTAAAAATGCTACAATTACAAAACACTAAACAGAAAAATGAAAAATGAAAAATTTAATGTCGTTATCTTCCTAATGTTCCAGATCAGCGTGAAGATCCTGAAAAATTCTTAGAGTCACTCACTTTTTTCAATTATTGCATGGATTTATTAACAAGGAACTATCCAAATATGTATGGGGAACTCTTGCTTTTGCATGCAAGTATATCTTGGAAGCGATGACATTGCACAGTGGCAATAGTGCAAGTGAGGAAGAAAACAAACAAGGCAGCACGGTAGAAGCAAAATCATTAACTGCGGTCACTGAAGTAAAAAGCCTTCATTTTGCTATACAATTATTCGTCTCAAAATAATTTATAAGATGAAGCAAGCATCCATGAATATTTATTTTAATTAAAATTATAAAGCACCACGATACATACTCCCTCACCAATGCAACATATTCTCGGCCACTGACCCTATTAGATTGCTTGACAGCTTGCCCCTCGTTTCACTCACGCATATATGATGTCAACCCCGAAAAATCTATGAAAATTACAGAATTAATTAATAAAATAAAATAATAAATTAAGGAAATGGTTATTAATTGCTATGAAGATTTATTTTTTTTTTTACTGGATGGCAATTAGCTAATTTTAATAATCTATTTTAAGAAAATAAGTTTGTTTAGAAACTTTAGAATCCATTCAATTGTTGTCTGTTGCTACTTCATAGGAAGTAGTTCCATTGCTTTCACGTTTAGTGGATTTGTGCATTGTGTTGAGCAGTGGAGAAATGAAGTTCCATCAAGCGCATTTACCCACACCAATTTAACTATAGTTTAACAGTGAAGTTTTTGTATGGCTGTAAGAGCTCAAATTTTTTCATTTTCATGGTCTATTTTGAAAGGAACAAAATTTTGCAATTTCTTATGTTGCAAGCATCAATATTTAGCTTTAGGTGAGTAAAATATTTCAATTTGGTATGGAACTATCAGATATACGTTTGGATGGTTCCCTTGCAAGTATTGGATGTCCTTTGTAAAAGGGGGTTATTGCACTTGAAATAGCATAAGCCTGGGTCATTTCGGAAAAATAGATGTTGGCACATAAGGCGAGAAACGTCCGAAACAAACACTCTTCAACCTTTGTAAATGGCAAGAAGCTGTCGGAGGCACCATTACGGTCTGGGGAATATTTTCATGGAATTTTCTGGGTGCTCATTATTGTGGGTGGCGATATGAATCGATTTAAGTATATTATCGATCCTTGCTGAACATTATCTCTTATACAAGGAAATTGTTTTTCATGGGCATGATGGCCTCTTCCAGCACAACAATGCGGCATCTCATACAGCTGGAATTATACAGGGTGAATACAAAAGTCTGAACCCCCCTTTTATTTTTTGAACGGAAGCAGATATGTCAATTTTGATGAATCCAATGAATAGGAAGTTGTGGGTGGCCTATTCCATGGTGCACTTTTCATCAACCCAAATATGCAAATTAGGACACATTCAAAATTTATCTCAAAAACCGTAAGGGATAGAGAAAAAAAGCCAATTGCAAACATGTTCAGCATAAAAAAACAAACAAAACAAAAAAAAATCATCCAAATCGGACCAACCAATCACCCACAATCACGTGGTGAACTGTTTGTAGCTTACAAACAGTCACGCTGCACAAGGACAACTGAATGTTGATATTTACACCATGTAAAGCATGCAAATCAAAAAATTAACATAAATTACCATACTCAAATTCACTTTCATGCGGAAAAGCAAATAAAAGGCATGTTTCAGCACACAGAAGACAGAACAATTCCAGGATGGCAAGCTACACTGTTACGGAAATGGTCAACATGATACCTACATGCTGCAGTTAGGTTGTATCGAGACAGATACCCTAACGAACGCCATCCATCTCGTCAAACAATGCGTCACATTATTCAAAGATTCGAGGCTACAGGGAATGTTAATGCAGAACGAGGATGACCAAGGGCACAAGGCGACGGGGATACACTAGTTCTGACTACAGTTGCTGCAAATCCCCACACAAGCAGCAGAGCAATTGCTGCAGATATTGGGTGCCATCAGAGAACTGTTCTCAACATTCTACACGCACATCATTTTCACCCATACCATATTCATTGTCACCAGGAGTTACTGCCATTGGATTATGTTGCTAGGGCTGCCTTCTGCAACTGGTTACTTACCTGCCTGGATGACAATCCAAACTTCATTCATGAGGCGTTGTGGACAGATGAAGCCCAGTTCACCAGGGATGGAGTTATCAACAGGCACAACCATCATCATTGGGCAGACGAAAACACACGATGTCTGCGAGAAGCAACTCATCAAGTGAACTGGAGAATCAATGTGTGGTGTGGATTGTACAATGACACTGTGGTTGGAACGTATTTTTACGATGGAACACTGACTGCAGAATGCTACCGGGCTGAAATTCTCAACGAGGTAGTCACAGACTTCATTGATAATTTGCCATTGGCCTCGTATCAGCGCATGTGGTTTCAGCATGATGGAGCTCCCCCACATTATGGGTTGGTCGTTCGCGAGCGTCTAAGTGAGATGTTTGGACAACAATGGATTGGCCGAGGAGGACCAGTTCGTTGGCCACCCCGCTCCCCTGATTTTATACCACTTGACTTTTTCTTGTGGGGATACCTGAAGGACAAGGTTTATGCCACGCAGCCCGCCTCACTGGAGGATCTGGTTCAACGAATCCAGGAAGCATGCCGAGGAGTGACACCAGCCATGCTTGCCGATGTTTTGGCATCAATTAGGTTCTGTGCCCAATTGTGTTGTGGTGCCCATGGTCGTCACATCGAGCATTTTGTTGATTAACTTTGTTTTTAAACTGTTTGAAGTAACTTGTTTGTGCAGTGT
The DNA here is from genome assembly GCA_023313115.1 of Rhysida immarginata. Classification (NCBI taxonomy): domain Eukaryota; kingdom Metazoa; phylum Arthropoda; class Chilopoda; order Scolopendromorpha; family Scolopendridae; genus Rhysida; species Rhysida immarginata. Next base: position 1,511,436 of record JAHWFO010024136.1, read on the forward strand.
GACTGTTTGTAAGCTACAAACAGTTCACCACGTGATTGTGGGTGATTGGTTGGTCCGATTTGGATGATTTTTTTTTTTGTTTTGTTTGTTTTTTTTTATGCTGAACAAGTTTGCAATTGGGTTTTTTTCTCTATCCCTTACGGTTTTTGAGATAAATTTTGAATGTGTCCTAATTTGCATATTTGGGATGATGAAAAGTGCACCATGGGATAGGCCACCCACAACTTCCTATTCATTGGATTCATCAAAATTGACATATCTGCTTCGGTTCAAAAATAAAAGGGGGGGTTCAGACTTTTGGATTCACTCTGTATGTGAGTGGTTGGAAGAGCATGAGGAAGACTTTACTGTACTTCCCTGGTCCCCAAATTCCCCAGACTTACAATTCCCAATTGAGCATCTAAGAGATCACCTCGATCAGGTTATTCACTCCATGGATACTCCAGCTCAAACCCTCCAACAGCTGTCAACTGAACTGCAGTCTGCATGGCTCAATATCCATGCGAACACTTTCTAGCACCTCATTGAGTTTCTATCCACTGTCCAAGCTGCGCATGATCGTTATTCCGGATATTAACAGGTGATCACATTAATGTGACTCAATGGTCTTTCAACATTGTGACAAAGTTTGGGATTGCATATGTGACAGAATGTTAGTTAAAAATTGATTAATGTCACTCTCCTCTTGGAAGCGATCTCCTCACTTGAAGGAAGAGAGTGCATCGGAAGCAACAGTGTGCGTTGCATTTAATTTCGCAAAGATATATAAACTCTAAAGAAATCTCTATCAAAAAGCAATCTTACCTTCAATGCAATACCAGACTTTAAGGAACAATTTTGTGAAGGAATTGATTCACATGATAAACTTTCTGCAGAAAAGTTATCACCAGCGATAGTCCCATAGTGTTACCATTGAACGAACATCATTAGGCCTATCGACTTCATCGATCGCTCGTCTGCGATTCAAATGGGAATTTTTTTGAATTTCCCACCAGAGGGCTCGATGAAGGGCAGACCTAATAGAGAACGATGTCACTTATCAACCAATTACAGTTGTCCATTACTGACAAGGGAATCCCTCGACAATGTATGTTAGAGATTTTCATCAAATTGAAATATGTTACTAATCGAAGCTACTATAGATGCTTGCAATATAAGAAAGTGTGAAATTTTATTTCTTTCAAAATAGGCTGCGAAAACGAAAAAATTTGAGCACACATAGCCATACAAGGACTCCATTGTTAAAGCGGGCTAAGTGTATTAATGCACTTAACGGAACTTCTTTCTTCCACTACTCAGCAATATGCACAAACCCACATGAAATCAATGGAAGTAGACAGCAGCAGGCGACAACTGAATGGATTCTCAAGTTTTTAAAAATAGATTATTACAATCAGCTAATTGCCTTCCAGTAAAGAAATGTGTATAAAAATTAATAACCATTTCCTTAATTTATTATTTCATTTTATTAAGTAATTCAGTAAACAAACACGGGGCTGGCTTCATGTGCAACGTCGAGTAATATGTTGCGTTGGTAAGGGGGTATGTATCGCGGTGCTTTATAATTTTAAATAAAAATAGTATTCATGGATGCTTACCTCATCTTATAAATTATTTCCAGACGAATAATTGTACAGCAAAATTGAGGTTTTATGCTTAATAACAGTGCTCTAACTGCAATTTTTTGGTGACCGCTGCTAACGAGTTTGCTTACTCTATACCCGCCATGATTGTTGAACTCTGCACTTCCGGAGCGCTCCGCTATCGCGCAACACTATCGTTTCCACAGTGTGCTTGCACGCAAAAAAAAAAAAAGGCTATGTGGGGTTCCCTTGTGAGTCGCATGTGTAACAACCACCTCTAAATTGCCGGCCAGGTGACCCAGAGGGCTAGGGTGTAGGCTTTCTAGTTCTTGAGTCTGCCTGGTCGTGGGTTCGAATCCCGCCGTGGACATGGATGTTTGTGTTTGTCCCGGGCTGCATACAGATATAATTTGTGTAAAAGGCGCAAAATGACCTTAGTAGTCGATGCCAAAATTTCTAATAAACAAACCAACCAACTTCTAAATCCTACCAGCATGCAGTTCGACCAGGTAATGAATGTATAAATTGAAACAATCGACGAATGGCAGGCATTGTTGTCTTGTGATTGACATGTAAGCATGAATCGTTGCTCTGCTAATTTCCTGCCTTGGATAGACAGTATGGCTCGGGATGGAATTATATCGAATGGATTGTAAGTTGATTACTGTTAAGATTTCTTAATTTATAATTGACTGAGGTGTTGACTCAGTTTGGAAACAATGAATAATAATTACTGGAACTTTCAGAACTTAGAATAATTTCATTGACTTTAATATTAGGGTTGCCATGTTCCTCCCTTTAAAAAGGAACATGACGCTTTCCACGTCTTGATTTTAGAGATCAAAGTTAGATCATTTGTTTCATTATGATTTCTTGTTTGTATAATTAATTAGAACAAATTGTATTTTAATAAATTAATACTTGAAAGATTCTCCCTTATAAAATAAAAATAAATTCTCTGGAATTTATGTATCAGATTCCACTTGATCATAATTGATTCTGACTTACTATTTGTACACCTTTTATGAACCATAATAAAGTCTTGTTATATTGTTACTTTTTGTGCCTCATTTTCACACCCACTATTTACCAATCCTACTACACATCATTCCTGTACCAACTTAATGCTGTTTGTGCCGAGAAGACAGGGATTGAAGAAATGGGAATGGCCTGGACAGTGCACTGATATAAATCACATGGAACACCTGTGCAGTGATGATTACTGATTAAGCCACATCACCCAACATCTGCGATTAAACCCATCAAATCTCTTTGGGAAGAATGGAAGAAAATTTCTTAAACTATCTACCAAAAGCAGATGGAAAGTCTTCCTGGAGTGTATAGACCAAAAATTAATTGTTGTGCAATCATGGTAGAGTTAGATTTGCAGTGTAAAAGGTTTGCCCAGAAATTTTTGATTGCATAGTGTACATGTATCACCATTTAGAATCCTGCTTTATGACACATGGTTTTTCTAAATGGAGCTCATCAAACCATATGTACCGGTGCTTAAAACTATCAAGGAATCAGGTTTCTGTTTCATCACTTTTTCCTCCCAACGTGGAATTCTTCTTTGTTTTTCTTTTCTTTCTTTATTTTTTTTTTTTTAAATTCTAACTTAAAATTTATATACCTCTGAAATTTGTTTACTATTTTGCTGTTACCTCCCAGTCTGGATAATCATGTGTTAATAAGGTTCCTTTGTGAGACCCAGGAATGGCAACTAAACATCCATTTTCACGGTTTACTTTCTCCATGGCTGTCCATGCACATACAATACGATTAGCAGGACGAAACGGAAAATAATGCAGATCCTGATGTAATGGATGACGAGAGGATTTCGTTCCTGAAAAACACCAGAAAAATATCATAAATTAACCTGGTGGTAAAGGGTTACTGAAAGTAATATCCTGCTTGAGAATTGTATCTGAATGGGCGACTTGGGATGTTTGAGATTTTATTTGAATAAAAACAGATTCATTAAGAAATGTCCAAGTTTCTGTGTTATTGGCTTTAACTGATTAACATTGGAAGGTTATGTTTAATCCTATGTATGAGGTGTGTACAAAAAGTATCGAACCTTTATTTTTCCTCCCTGAATGAATGAACTACATGTTTTCTCCTCTGGTGACGAGGTGTAGGCAACCTCCATCCGCAAAGCTCATGAGTTGCTGCCTGGCAACGTGAAAGTGAGTGAGTGTAGTATACACCTGTTGGTTTTTCGATTTTCTCGAAAGGCCAAACGATCAACAAAGAGTACTATCTGATGGTCCTTAGTCGCCTTCGTGATGCTTTAAGATGGAAACGACCCGACCTTTGGGCAAGAGAAACTTGTTCACTTCATCACAATAACGCATCCGCCCATTCATAAGTTCAGAAGTTCATTGCCAAACACAGCACTCCATTGGTCGTCAGCCTCCTTACTGCCCTGACATGACTCCATGCGACTTTTTGCGGTTCCCCAAGCTCAAAACGCTGCTGAAAGGAACCCGGTTTCAGTCACAAGAAGACATTATGCAGAAAACGACAGGAGGTGCCCACCATATGCAGACCTTCCAAAGATGCTTCCAATAATGGCGGGAGTGGTGGGAGAAACGTGTGCAGTCCCAAGGAGGGTACTTTGAAGGGGGTTATGTTTAAATCCTACAGGTGAATAACTTTACTTTTCCCAGTCAAAGATCCAATACTTTTTATACACACCTCGTATACCACGAAGAAGCTCTTTATAAATTAGAATTGGATATTTTTGGGGACATTTCGCAAAATCGCTGGAAAGCATGGAACAAAGAATAAATACAGTAATATAAAAACAAATGCTCTAGAGTAATCTATACTCTAGACAAGGCATAGAGATGGGTGACATATTGAAATGTTTGTAATAATCTTAAGTTTTGTTTATAAGTGTTCAGCACACATCTAGCAGATAATCAAATTCCTCCCATACCTCATATACCACGGAATCATTTTATGCATGAAGACTGTTATTCGAGTTTTTAGCTCCTCCAGATTTGCCTGAAAGGGGGCACAAAAACACGGTCTTTTTATATATCCCCACAATAAAAAGTCACAAATGGTGAGGCCTGAGGATCGAGGCGGCCACAAAAAGGCTTTGTGTTGTGCATTCGCCATCTTGACAGTAACGGAAGGGACCTCCCTACGTCTTCCAGTTGCACTGTAGAGATCTCTACCAGCACTGAACAAAAATATGACGTTCCCCTCATTCAAATGGCATGTAGTTCATTGACCTGAAACTAACCGTTGCTGAGCTATTTACAATACCCATTTCCATAAAAGTTCAGACAATATGAAAAATGCAAATAAAACATGATTAAATATATATTAACAAAATTAAAAATAAACCATTAAGGAATGACATAACCAAGTACCAAAAGATTAAACTAAACTATTTGCGGAACCATATTTTTAACCGCTCTATGTTAACAGTGTAAGTTTCTAGTGGACCATAATGATACCATTAAACCACATACCTTTGAACCAATTTGGATTATCATTAATTTCACCTTGTATTCATTTATGACACATCATTCCAAGTTGTTTGATATATTACATGCCATATTTCGGGATTGAAAGTTCCAATGAACCATAATGGTTCCAGTAAACCAGGTTCCTTGGAACCAATTTCGACTATCATTAATTTTACGTTATATTCATTCATGACACATCATTCCAAGTCGTCTGATGTATTACATGCCATATTTTAGCATTGAAAGTTCCAATGAACCATGATGTTAAACTAAACCAGGTGCCTTTGAACCATAATCAACTATCAATACTTTTACATTATATTCATTCATGATACATCATCCCAATTTGTTTGATATATTACATGCCATATCTTATCATTGAAAATTTATGAGGGTTGTCATCAAGGGTACCATTAGAGCACATGCCATTGTTTTGATTATAACCGTTTTCAAAATGGTTCATTCCCGGAACCATATTTATCAATTGGCTAAAATAGTAATTTATATCTGCTTCTACCTCGTCATTATGATTTGTTTGATATATTACTTAACATATCTTCCCATTGAAAATTAGCTAGGTGGGGTCGTGAAGGTACCATTTGTGCACGTGCTATAACCGATTTAGCTAATATTTGTGACTGGTTCATGGCATGTACCATATCCATCGACTGACGAAAACAGATTTTGAAAATCTTTCATAGCCTCGGAGGAGTTAAGAGTTACAGACAGACACGTTTCCCCACACTGATAGCCTTTCGGTACTTAATAATAAATGGGTTTTAAGTGACTGAAGAAAATATATACAATTTATAAATGCCAATCCGTTCTTTGGTCATAATAATTTTTTAATGAAATTGTCATTGGCAACAACCACGATAATAGTGGGAAGGAAGGAAAAGACTGTACCGGAAGTCATAGAAGCAACATGAATATTTTTGAAACTTCTGGAGAACATTACGTCATAACTTTTCTCTCTTTAAAAGCAAACTACAATGTGCAGCCAGTCATTTACATGCAATATTGGTCGAGGCAAGGCAGTGGGTCAAGGTATGTGGAATAGAATAATCCAACAATTTAGAAGCAATTTGTATCTGTGTGTGAAATAGCCAGGAATCTTGGATTTCCATCATCTACAGTCATACATAATATTATTAATAGGCACAGGACGAGCAGAAATACCACCGTTCATAAAAGGCAAGGACGAAGGCCAATTCTGACTGCTCATGATCGTCTGGTTTTCGGATGTCACTGCATTAAAAATAGACGTTCAACAGTGACAGAAATTGTGGAATGGGCTCGAGGATTCTATCAAAAACCTTTATCAATGAATACTGTTTGCCACTACATCACAAAATATAAGTTGAAGTTCTATTAGCAAAACGAAAGGTGTTCGTAAACGCACTGCAGAAACGTAGGCACTTGGCTTGGGCATGCACCCATCTGAAGTGGACTGACACAAGTGGCGACGTGTTTTGTGGTCCAACGAATCTACATTTATGGTTGTTGTTGTTGTTGTTGGCAAAAATCGTTGGCATGTACTTAGGACCAAAGAGGAAAAGGACAATCCTGCCTGTTACTGATGTGCTGTACAGAAGCCAGCTTCAATAATGGTCTGGGGCTGCACAAGTGCCAATGCACAAGCCACTATAGGAATTTTAGAAGAACATATGTGTTCTTTTTGGAAGCCGTCACTTTCTATTTCAACAAGATAATGCTAAAGCCCACACCATTTGCATTACAGGACAGTGGTACACAATAGACAAATTCGGGTGTTAAATTGGCCTGCCTACAGTCCTGATTTGTTTCCAATCTATCTATATATATATAAAGAAGGATGTTTGTTTGTTTGTGGGTTTGTTTGTGGGTTTGTTTGTTTGTTTGTTTTATTCCGATCTTGATAAAATTTCGCATACATGACCTTCAAAGCATGAGGAAGGTCACTGTCTACCTCAGATTTCAAAAAAATAATAATTATTGATAAAAAATCGATATTCATGGGTATGGCAGGGCATATTAATGAGAAATATCTCATGACCACCAATGCCAGACAAAGTTTTTGCAACAATAAGTATCAACAATGGTATCAACACCCAATTCACAAACACTCTGCACGGACCAACAATATATATCTCATGACCAACAATGCAAATAAAAGTTTGTGCAACAATAGGTATCAACAATGGTGTCAACACGCAATGCACCAACACTATGCAAGGATCAACAATGTATGTCTCATGACCAACAATGCAAGGCAAAGTTTGTGCAATATAGAATTCAATGCATACAATTCCTGTTATTCAGGCTTTTCTTAGAAAAGAGAATTCTTAGTACTTAACAATTTCTTGAAAATTTTTAAAAATGATCAGTAACTGGAGATAATGAGTTAGCAGACTATTGAGAAAGAGTAAAAGACTATTCCTGTATTAATTCTAAGCGTTTTCATGTGTTTATTTTTAAGATATTGCAAAATGTAATCCAAAAGAAAGAAGTCTGAGCCACGCCGGGGTTATCATCTAGCTTATTTGGTAGCACAGCAGATCCAAAGATTTCATAAAAATACATTTTGACTATATTATGTGGATGTGTATACTTTGGAAACTGAGATGCTGATAATGCGATGACTGAACGTTCGTTTCCAAGAATTATTGATAATGAGTAAAAAGTGAAGATGCAGTAACAGAACATTAATAAGGCAGCGTCTATTGATGAGGCAAAGGAGTCACGCATGTCTCCCTTGAGCTCCCTATCAAACGTCCAGAGGACTGGCCAAAATTTATGTTTGGAAAGAAAAGAGAAAGAACGAGTATTGGTCAAAGAAACACTGCAACTAAAACAGAAAAATCTATACGGGCATTGGAAACATCTGAACAACGGGAGTTTCGCATAGAGCAAGAGGGTATAAAGGCTTCTACGTCAAGGGTAAGAAAAAGTTGAGTCTAAAGTATCTGGTGATGCTCCGCTTTGGTGAGGCAAATCGAGAAGAGTTTAGATAAAGTCCCGGTATATCACCTAGACTTCCTGTTTTCGTATTTTTCATAGAATGGATAGTCTTTTTGCTCTGTGTTATATTGATTGAGTTATTATTTAACCAGTTGGGAGTTATAATTTAATTTCTTGAGATTGTTCTGTTTATCTACAAGCCTAATTATCCCGGGCAACGCCGGGTACCTCTGCTAATAGAGAATATACGCTGAATTATTAAGAGGAAGTTACGTCAACAACGACTCTGAACAGTTCAACAGCTGAAAACTTTCGTACAGCAGGAATAGCAACAAATTCCTGTTGCATTATACAGAAATTGGTATCATCTGTTTCTCACGGCTACAAAGCACGATCAGATGGAAGGGAGATGTCACCCAATGGTAATTTTCCCATTGTCCCAACATTTTTGGACTGCCAGTTCACAAAAAACCTAATATTTATTATTAATAGTTAATTTTTTGGTTCCGAAATGTTTAATACCTACCCAATAAACTATCTTTTTCTGAAATAAAATGAATTAATACATCAGTGTATCAGTATTTTTGCTGTGTTGCATGTTTTCACCCTGTCCCAACTTTTATGGAAGTGAAGTTTGTACGATTGAAATATGATGAAACTTTATATTACACCCTGTATTTCAATTAGGTTTGAACCTCTGACATACAGGTTCAGATGGTTCTCTTGTTAGTGCAATTTTTCAGAATACGGTGTGCATTTTTGAAAAATGGAAAAAGAAATTTTTAGCCCAAACTGGGATTTTCTTATATACGTTAATGATTCTTTTTTGTAAAATTTCTGAAAAGGGCCCACATAGGGATATAACTGACGGTGTGAGACACCAATACCTTTAGCTTAGGAAACATTTAACCATATTTCAAGGGTATGAAAAAAATATTTTACACTGCTGGCATTCTGGTATTTTTTCCTAACTTATTTGGATAGCCTGTTTTTTGGATTAGCATGGTTTGAATTAGCAGGACTCCACTCTTTTAATTAATCACAATTATATGTTAAAAATACAATGATTTCTTGTAGTAATAAAATAACAAACCAACATCAGGTGGCTTGTTTATCAGCATTGTATGCACAGCCATAATATTTGGTCCTGTGAAACACCGAACATATTCCACAATCTAGAAATAAAGAAAATGCTTTTTAGAAATAAATGCCATCATATAAAAGCAACAGTAATTTATGCAAGATATATATACAGGGAAATGCCAGAAAAAGGGGTAGGTTTGGTTTGGTTTGGTTTGTTTGGTATTAACGTCCTTTTCAACTGCCATGGTCATTTCAGGACGGTGTTATAGGGGCCGCAAAGTTTGCCTCGCAAGGGTTCTTTAACGTGCAGCTGACAAACGAATACACGGGACCATCGGCTTTACTTCCCTTCCAAAGGAAGTGCGTGATCTCAGGATTTTCCCCCTGAAAAAATCCTCGTTGTCCTCGGCCAGGGTCGAACCCACGTCCTCAGGCATCAGAGGCGATCACGCAAACACTGAGCCACCGAGGCCGATAAAAAGGGGGTAGGAGATATCCCCATGCAGAACACATAGCACTGTCATCTTTGCACATCAATTTGTCTGCCATTATACAGGTAGATAGATGACATTACATTGAATTTATAGTGACAGAGGCGAGATTGTCCACCAATCAGGTCATTATCATGTTCCTGATTGGTGGATTTACAATAGCGATGAGAATGACAAGTTGAATCAAAGGCGGACCTAATAGAGAGCGTATACGATGTCATGAATTTTTTGGGATCGCTCTTGAGTCCGTTGATGACATCTATTGTATTGTAAAATCTCTACCAATTTCATCCATACTACGATACTAGACAGCATGGATATAATCAAAATTTAAAGATATGAAGCATGGCATATTTGTGCAATGAAAATCATCTATTTTAGGCATGACCGAACATTTTCCTATTGGTGCTTTTATTTTGGTGGGACTTGCTGTTATAGATGAACATATTGTTCACTTGTACTGTTGTTATTGCGTGAATCTGATGCTCTTATGTCATGGTAAACGTCATTTGATAATCTCATTTTCGATACTGATTGGTCAAGTAACTGTGATTTCTTAATCTAAAGTTAAATAATAATGGTCCATATAAATAAAATTAGCCAAGTATGTTCGTCAAATATGACAGTTTATTTGTCAGATTAGTTGAACTATCGCCAATGGCGATTTGGCGAGCAGACTGCACAGACACTGAATTTTCACATGTTCATATTGTCATAATGTGGAAATGTTTCCAATCATAAAATATGCAAATGAGGAATTTACATTTTTCATTGGATAACCTGCTGGATATGGCTATCTTTCTCTTCTATTATCAAACTTAAGTGGTTAACAATATTGAAAACTACAGATTTGCAACACTAACTGTAAGATTTGAGCTACCTAACTCTCTTCTGATGAAGTCTTTCAGGTCCCAGAGTTTTGTTCTGGTACGATAAACCCTGCTTTCTAAATATCTCCATACAATAATCACAGAGATTACGGTATGGGGATCGAGGAAGTCACGCTATTGGAACATTTCATCCAATCAATCTGTCTTCAATAAAAACAAAAAGCAAGGAATGTTTTACAGGGATAGTTATGTGCTGTGGCGTGCCATCTTGTTGGAATGTTACTTTCCCAATGTGTCTCATTGCCTGATGTAAGGATTAACATGATCCTGTAAACTCTGTAGATAGCAGGCACTTGTGATTGTCAGTGTTGCCAAAACACCATTGTTCTGTTCTTCGAAGAAAATCGGTCCAATGACGTAGTTTGCGGTGAAGCCAAATTAGACAGTTACCTTCATGGTAGGCAAGCAGATTGTCGGAGTTCCAGATTCTATACTAATTTTGCATATTTTATGTTCATGATTTAAGCAATTCTGAATGTATTATAATAATTGGAATTCATGAGTTAGGTCAAGCAGAGATACAGGCTAACTTTTGATTTTCATATACGTCAACTTCAAGGATGTTCCATGACCACAAGAGCTCTGGAAAAATCTAAGTTATGAAACCTCTGTGTTTGTAAAACATACTTGATGAACATGGTACAGTATTGCATGTAAAGAAAGAAGAAATCTTTAACCATAAGAAAAAATATCCAAGATATAAAACACCGGATATGTATTTCATAGACTTTGCCTTCATACTCAACAGATTTGAGAATGAAGACATACCTGTAGCCTTTGAAATAATATCTGGCATTTCATATCTTGAATGTTCTTTTTTGGTTAGAGATTTTTTTTCCTTCCTTTACAAACACTGCCTCATGTGTTACTCAGAATTCAATGCTGGGATCGCAATAAACATCAACGTGAGGACTATACTATATGCACTCTCCGTGATATGGGATTTAGGAGCTGACACCAAACTCGAATGCATGATGAATGCATGACACAGAGCTGACACCAAACACGTATGCTTGATGAATGTATGACACAGAGCAATGTGCCTCCTTGGTTAAACATTTTGAGCATTAATAAATACAAAATTAAGGATAAATTCCGCGACCTGAACTCAAACCAGGGACCATGCCTTTCACTGGCACCGCTCTTACAATCTGAGCTATCATGTACAATGAATCAAAACTTCTTATAGTGAATTGTATACTCTCAAACGTTAATTATAAATTCATAACATATGTTTCGTTTACCTAATACACTAATAAAAGTTTGATCTATTGTAATTCTTTATCTAATGGGAACACTATCTATGTTCAAAGGACTTTTTTGGCTCAACCTGACCTCCCCAACAAAATTCCAAATTTTTTACACTTGATGTAAATTACTCTATATAAAAAATTTTTAAAACACCTTTTAAACATGTTTTATGATTCATTGGAAAGGGAAAAAACTTAAAATTTTTTCGGATTATTCTATTGTGTAATATTCCCTTTATTTTTTTTAATTGGTTGCCATCAAAGATCCTTAATCCTAACGAAATGCGACAATCCGTATATGTGAAATGGTTCGCGCAGCTTTCTTCTGTGCAGGTTAGTTGCGAGGGTGTTGCCAGATGGCGCTGTAGGTCTTGATGATATCTGACGTCATCAAAACATCTTCAAAGCTCTGAAAGCAGATGACAACGGCGACAAGGCAGAGATTTTTAAATATTTCAATTTGTAAAATACGACATGTCCCTTACACATGGAATATTATTTAAATGAAATCAAAAATTAAAGAAATTAAGAAAGAAATCAAAAAGAGTTCATTTCTATTTAATTAATAAAAGAAGTATTGTTAGTCGGCCATGGATAGTTACAAGATGACGACACTTGTGAATGCTCTCTTGCCGTTTGAGCGTTTGTTACAAGAGGGTGCCATGGGTATTTTTGCCAGATCAAGTTTGCTATGGGAATTTTGTTTGTTGCCGCATCTCGTTAGGATTAAGGATCTCTGGTTGCCATACTGGCAGCAGCTTTTCAAGGGTAGCTACTGAATGCAGGGGTCGGAGTATTATAAAATATTTTTCAGGACCAGAGAAAAATAAAATTTCAGGACATATAAAATAAATTTCAGGACAATTTTTAGTTCGCAATAAAGTAAAGGTTTTATTGTGAGGAATTCGGAGCAAAGAACCTTAAATGTATGGATTACAGCTAGTGCATTTGAAATTTTAACTTGTATGATTTAATCAGTGATTGATTTTCTGTTTGCGTTTTTGCATGAATTAATTATTTTAATATATATGAAAAAATTTTACTTTCATTTCGTAATATACATTATAATAACATCGAAGTTACAATTTAAATGGATATCAACAATTCACAAAGATATTCAACAAGTTATTTCTATAATTTATTATTCAGAAATTTTCTTTTGTAATTTTGAAAGTCTATTCCGTAAATCATTTAATTTTACTGTTATTTTATTTACTGTTAATATGGCAAAGAGAAGGGCAGGGAAGGGGGGATGTAAAGAGAGCGAGGGTGACAGGAGAGCATCAGAGGGACTTGGATTCCTGATCAGCAACAATCAAATAGATGTTTACAAAGAGAATCAAGATATCATTAACAAGATTAATGTGCTTGGTGGATTGACTGCAAATTCATTTTCGCTTAACACTGATGAATACAGAAAGCTTGCCAATCACCTAGATGCTGCTATTACAATTCTGAACAAAAAAAATTTGCTCAGAACTTTGCCTATGAAATTATACCCAAAAAGTTGACACTAACACAGAAACACATACAGGAGAGACTGGAGTTTGCTAAGACACATCTGCGTGAAAACACCGACTTCCTATTGGTTGTGTTTTCTGATGAAAAACGAATCAGTTTGGATGGTCCTGATAATATAGCTTCTTATGAAGAGCATCGTGATAAAGAAACACTTGTTCCACTGAGAATTAAGCGGCAAATGGGTGGTAGTGGAGGAATGATTCTGGGTGCCATTGGAAGCGACGGAAAGTTGAAGATTCACATTATGGATGGACATTGCATAGCAGCTCAATATAAAGATGATCTTCACAACGTGTTCATCCCTTTGTGCAAAGTCTAGTTTAAGCAAAAACCATGGATTTAGCAGCAGGACAGTCCTGCAATCTATACTGCATGAGTTGTGAAAGCCTATTTTGAGAGCAACAACATTTCCACTTTTGCTTGGACTGCTCGAAATCGAGATCTCAATATTATTGAGAATGTGTGGCATCTCAAGGATCAAAAAATTTACCAAACCACTCAGTACAAATCTCGAGAACAACTAATAGCAGCCATTCAGAAAGCTCTTAAGTCAAATGTTATTAAAAGCTTATTTAATTCTATTTCAGTTCGTTTGTCAGATATTGTAGAGTCAAAATGATCTCAAATATCAAAATAATTTATTAGTTGATGATGTAATACTTTTTTCCCTTTATGTTATACAAATGTGGTCCAAACTTTTGGCCAGTCTTATTTTGATTTAAGGTAATAAGAAACCAACAATGCAGAAATAAATTTGTTTCTTCCCTGAATATTGTTTCATATTTACTTAGAGTTGTAGGTGTAAAACCGTTTTCGTATAAATTCAGTTTTTCTTGACATTGCTGGTTGGTCCAAACTTTTGGCCACCAGTGTACCAATTAAATTTTAACAAGTGCCAAAATTTAATTGATTAATATAACTCTCAATATTATACCAATTAAATTTTCTAATTTAGTAAAACCTAACGACCACCTTTGCTTGGTCCTGCAAAAAGTTAGATGGGAGATCTGTTAGCGTAATGACCACCTGACTAAAGTGACGAGCAACTGGCATTTTCAATCCCCAATGTATCTAAAACTATAACAAAAAAACTGTCTATAACGACCACTTATGCAGCCAATCACGTCCTAACCTAAGTGCCAAATACATTGCTACACTATTCTCTGTAATCAACTATGTCAGTCCTGTCTTTCAGGAAGTAAACGTTGCTCTAAAATCGCTGCGAGCAGTCGCAGTTGTTCCTGTGTGGTTGCAAAAATCTTGTCTAAAAATAACGACTGCTTCGCTCATTGTGAGCGACTGGTTGCGCATAGCGAGACCGGACTCCAAAGCCAGGCTCTACTGCGTCAAATTGAATCAAAATAGCAGACGAAATTCAACCGTTTAGCTGTCTAGATAATCAAATGTTTTTATCGTAAATGTAGTCACTAATCATGAAGTTTTAGTTTCAAATAATTATCATCAAAGCTGTCTAAAAGCACAAACAGACAGAACTGCCTCAAATAATTATCATCAATTGTATCATGTGACCTATTAGCGACTGGTCGAAATATTTTGAGAAGAAAGTGCAAACAAAGAAATTTAGGTTCTTTCATAAAGAAATAAACATATCTGTTTTTAATTATGCTAATTTGTAATTTTTTTTTATTGAACCTGTACATAATGACCACTTTTGTTTGGTCCTATGGGTGGTCATTATAGATAGGTTTTACTGTATTACATTGGGCCTGGAGAATCAGTGTACATTCATGTTTCACGCTCATTGTTGGATGGATGACGTACGACGAGATGCCCGAATATAAATCAACCTATCACATGGCCCATTACGCAGTCATTCTTGTGCAGTAGTATAGTTAGAAGAGATTAGTGCCTACTTCCATTATATTGGTGACATTCTTATGATTATTCATTACATTGGTGAAAATGAATCTTTAAGGACATTTAGTGTATATTTGAAAAAGTATGAATACTATCTTTTAAAATAAAACTATTTCAATGAATATAAAAATAAACAAAAAAGAATATGCTTACTTGGGGCAAACAACAATATTCAAATAAAACCTCATCAAAAACAAAATCCTGAATTTTGGTAATGGCTTCATGTCCTGTTACTTCTTTGTCTTTTATTGCAATATCTTTCATGATAGTCATGACAGTAGGACTTTTGTTATCACATATTTCATAAAACCGTTGTCTGATTGTTCATTAATCAACATGAAATAAGAAAGAAAAACAGAAAAATAAAATTAAAAGTAAGTTTTTCTCATCAAAGGCAAAAAAAAAAATAATTATTTGAAAAAACAAAGAAGCCTCGTCTAATCAACCTGTGCATGAAGACATCGTTGTTAGTTAAGCCAAACAGCTGTGTGGATAAGTATTTTATTCTTGGAAACTGTCATTTTGAAAATTAATTTTTCTTTGCAATTAATAATTGTCTAAAATAAACAATTTCTTTTTATACATGGTGTCAGATTTACAGTGGTCGCCGCTTAATGAAATCACAGTTAATCTAATCATTTTTGTGCGAAACAGAATGGTTATATACAAGGTCTGCTTTATTAAATTCAAGGAGTGGAGCTAATACAATGAAACGAACAATAAGGATATAGGATGGACTTTCGATTAAAGTTAGCACTGACGACCGACCTCATACCCCTGAGATCGCCTCAATATGCATTTTTATATGCATGAGCACGAAAGCCATCCACTAATGAAGTGGTATTAGACTTAACTGCAGAAGGACTTATCACAGCTTTTAAGCACTTCATATCGAGAAGAGGCCATTATATAGATTTGTAATTTTGAACATGTGTTATTTAAAAGTTCAGCATAGTAAGAAACATTAACATGGTTTTCAGCAATAACATTATTTGTTTCGGCAAGATTCTTATTAAACATTCTCAGATTAATAGACTTCACAATAATCACCTCTGACAACTATACAGTTTTGTGCAAAGCTGTACAAGTTCTTGAAACACATGTTATAGTCCTGTGAAGATAAGCGCTGATGTTTAGCTATTACATTCAAAATCGATATCCTTTCAGGGAGGACTTGGGTTTGGAGAAAAGAAAAAAGTCAGGAAAGGATAAATAAGGAGAGCAGGGAGGATGGCATTCCGACATGTTCACATTTGCTCTCTATACATATAGTCCTGGAATTTAATAGACACACCTTGACATTCCATAGTTTATTGTAATCAAAACTTTGGATCAAATTATTATCAAATTTAATTCGAAGTTAAGCTTTTACATAGAAATTCTACATGCAAAAACTCAAAACCTTGGAACCAATCAAAAGTGTCATTGTAGGCCTCTATTTACCATACATACTCTTGTATAAGTCAAATTTTATACCTTTTCCCCCTCAAATAATTTTAAAAGTCAAATTGACTTATTCATGGGTCATAATTGAAATAAAAAAAAAATGAGATGATGATATAAATTTCACTACATATTCCTTTTACAGTAAGGTTCTCTTTTAGAGATCATTTGTGACAAAAAAGTCTCGACTTATGCGTATGTACAGTAAGTCATTATACCTAATCACAAGCTAAGGAATCATGTGTTTCTTTTTGGATTTTGGTTATTTTACTGGTTTTATTGCGCTCTACTGTTTTTAAGTATGTAACAGAGTGAAGAGACATTCCTTCCACAAACTCGCTATTTTATGAAATCGAGTTCATCATTTTGCATAAGACTTAGAATGGCACTATGCATATGAAAAGAAAACTGATGATCTTCTAAGGAAAATCAACATTGCACAAGTTTTTTTTTTTACTTCTTCATTAAATCTTCTTTAATACAGTATTAATCTGGATTATTACTGTAGCACGTGTTTATGTAGATATAATAGAGGCTCTATATTTTGTAAAGTCCCAATGATGCTTCTTTATTCAACTTCGGATATTGTTATCACTTTGGCTTGGCCCCAAAACAATCATATTAAGTGGCAGCCATTGCACTGTGGAAGTCATGGGGCATTATAAAGCAAATACCTGTAAAAACAACTTTTACAGAACGATTTTAAAAAATACACTTAACTAAAACCTTCTTGTCATAGTTTTTCCTGTAAAATTAATTATAAGTATGATTTGAAGTAATATTATTGGGGCCCCAAGTTATATCCTATGTGTAAATCCTTATCTAACTCGATGTAAGAATCCCTGTGGAGTCGAGTTTTTTTAATATTAAGATCCAATTTTTTAAATATTATACCAATTTAAGAAATAAAACTTACAATACCTGCACTTATCTATAGCTTCATCAGGAACTAATTTTCTTATAACCAGAAATCCATTGTCTTCGTAACTTTGCCTCTGAGCATGTGATAAATAATCATTGTTCAAGGTATATTCAAAACGATTTGAAACGGGATGGGTTTCAGTCGAAAACTAAATGTTATTAAGGAAACATAGATTTGTGTTTCAGAATATGCAATATTTAACACAAGAAGTCCGACGATATTGTTGGCCAACCTGGTTGCATTCATGCGTTCACAAAAATCTGCCAGCTATGGTTACTGGCACGGAACTTTCGAATCTCTCAATAAACAAGTTTTAAGAATGAAATAAATAGTGTACTTATTAAACAGAGATGATACAGTAAAAAATTCAAAGGATCAGTGCAACTTAACTAGCCGATATCCTGTAGAAAAATTAGCAGGGCACTGTTTGGTATTTTTAATAATCCTTGATTCGCATAGGTCTTGCAAAATTTTTATTTACACTACAGTAAAATTGCTCTAATCAGTCCTTATAACTGATACAAGACCCTCCACAATACAAGTGCTGTAATAGTTATAAAACAATTTTACAAACTTTGTCATCCTAATAATAATAATTCTATAATTAAAATTTTAAAAACAAAAACTAACTCAGAATAATAAAAAATTAAATAAACTCTTTTACTAAATGGTTCATCATTTGATAAATTTAACCATTCCACGAATTTAGTCTCAAATAAATCTAAAAAGAAGCCAGACTTGATCCCCCCGCTCCTACCCTTTTGTAATGCTTCATAACGCTATCCAAAACACCTCTCCTCTCCTCAGGCATTAGTAATTTATGGATCACCCCATGACACATTCAGTTTACCTGGAATATAAGTGTTTCACTTTGAATATAATATTCTTTCTTGTTCTGACTATTCCACTCGCACAGAAAAACACAGAACTTCGTGTAACTATTTGGCAATTCTAGAAATAATCATAGTCTAATTAAGCAAAAATTCACATATGTATAGTTTCTTAAGTCTCTTTCTTATGAACTGAGTTTCCTATTTGAACTGAGGGATATCTATTACCCTTGTGGATTCAATAAAGAGCCTCCACACTTCTGGATTGTGAATATGAAGCAATGCTGCAAACAGACCACTGCAGGCCTAGGAGTGGCAAACTACCTCAAATAAAAAGAATAAAGAGACTAATGCGCCAAAAAAAAGACAAAAAGAGACTTGTGCACCGAAAAATAAATATACCAAACGAGACTAGATTGATGTATGTTCTTATATTAATATTTACATTTTTTAATAATCCATTATCAAAAAGGACTAGAAAAAATGGAAAACTAAGAGGGTAACCTAGAAAGTAATGCACCACAATTTTTTTCTCATCCCCAACAAGGGTACAAATGCAAAACTTGATATATGCATTCTTTGAAGTTTCCGTTTCTTCTGACAGATAGCATACGAATAGCAATGGAACAACATGGCGTCTGTAAGTGATCTACGTTACAAGCAGCGTGTCGTCATTGAATTTCTCACTGCGGAGCAAGAAACGGTTGGAAACATTCACAAACCTTTACATGCAGTTTATGAAGCATCAGCTGTCGACAGAAGTACGGTTAGTCGCTGGGCACAGAGGGTGAGGCCATCAGAAAGCAGTTCGGCGGAGCTCCAAGATTTGCCGCGGTCGGGCCGGCCATCCTCGGCTGTCACAAGAATTACTCAGGCATGTTTAGGTTTTTTGACAAAGAAACTATTTATCAAACTGTTTTTTTCTCGTCAGCATTCTTTCTTCAAAACATTTCTACTTCTTTCAGCTTTTGCTGCCCAACGCATACCCTACGCAACACAAACATCATGTAAATCCCCCTTCCTTTATTGCTCTTTTCGATCTTTTGTTGGCCTCAGTTAATAAACGATCAGATGCTGCAGAGGATTTCTCATGGTCATTCTTTGTTTATGATATCCTAATCTCAATGTCAATAATTTTTTTCTACACTTTTCAACTTGTTTTGCTTTTTCTTCTTTCTCCTTTATTAAAAGAATATCCTCTTTTTTGTTCCTCTTGAAGTATAAAAACATGCTAATGTGCACTTTGACCCATAACAATAAGCTTTGTTGTCATAGGAACCAAGTAAGGCTTGTTCCCAATGACTTTCATTTAAATGTATCCTTGATGGTTAAAATTGCATCTAATGTCCGTTCACTGGTGGAAGCCTTATCCTCAGTCAGAGCCAATTTTGAAACTAAAACACGCCTTTAAACATCTACATTTCCATGGGACAAAGACAATGCTGTTATAACAACCTTTAACAATTCATGATATTATCAAGTCCGGCTACATCAGTGTTCTTCAAAACATTTCCCCAATAACGGTCAATTCTCTTTACCGATGCTTGCTCTATTTCTATCTGCAACATATTCCATTCTTCTTTTACATCAATAGACAGTTGTCTGGCATCTGCCACTCTATTTTGACTACTCTTTTAATTTTTCACCTGAGATGGGTTTAAACATGCAAGAGATTTCAGTAAACTGCCATCTGTCATTGCATTTTCAATTAAGTAGAGTTCTCTCACTGCAAGGTGAAATGGAAGAGTTAACTTTATCGCGTTCAATAGGTAGGAGGTAGAGTGTCTAGAGGGAGTATCTCGGTAGAAGGTCCTTACTGCGCATGGCAGGAAAACTTGGCCCATAGCCAAGCTACATGGATCAAAGTATGGATTAGAGCTTTGCTTTAGCAATGCGATTGTGTTGTAGACCTTTGTAACTGAGAGATAAACGAGTTAATAAAATTTTTAACAAATTATTGTATGCTTATTTGTTAAAAAAAAAAAAAAAGAAAAAGAAAATTAAACGAGCACATATGTTTCATATTTACATGTTTAATTGTAAATTCTGTTTTTAATTGAAAATTAAAAATTCAAAAGTGCAAAGAAATATACCATTTAGACAAATTAGATAAAATTTTTCATAAATAGATTCCTTCAAATAAATAGATTTCAAATAGATTCCTTCTAAACTAACTATATTTGGAATCAAAAGAAAAAAGATTAAAAAATAATACAGTTTTTTCAAAATATCCATAAGTTATAATTAATCATTAAAATGTGTAATTAAAAATTTTACTTTCAAAAATTTTTTTCAAGAATGAATTGAAAATCGTGGAATTTTAAATTTTTAAGCTCTTGGCCATTCCTCTATTTTTTACATTATTATATTTGGAATTAATACCCACTTACTGGTAAAGTTTTGTATCATTTATATTTTTATTATGAATCAATTTGGTTTGGATAAAACATCCTGAAAGTTTTCTGAATCCAAATTTTAGAGATATTTTATAAGTATTTTAATATTTTGTATAAAAAAGCATCAATTTTGATGTTTCTTTAAAATTTAGAATATTGAATTTTTAAATTTGTTCGCAATTCTAAAGAACGGATATATATTAAGAGAAGGACGAGACACAAGAACCCTGGAATACAATAAATAATAAATATTAATTATTTTCGCAATTCTAAGAAATATTGATGTGTCATTGGTGATGACACAAGAAAAATAAAACAATGACATTTTAATGTTTTTCTTTTTTTTTTCCACTGGAGAGGAGTGTCAGAACTAAAAAAAAAAAAAAAAAAACTAAAATTTTGCATGCAATGTTACATTGTTTTCTGTTATTCTAAACAAGCGAAACCCGTGCAAAAAGTCATAACATTTTGTATATTATTTTGTACACGAATCCTCTGGTGTCATTGCTAATGTGATAGTCAATTCCTAATTCAATCCCTCAAGACTCAAGTCCAAATTAATATTAATTTAGAAATGTTTGATTATTCTACATTAACTCGTTTCTCAAAATATAACTTAAATACTTGGTTACGTCAATATGGAGCGCAAATCGTTAGCTCAAAATAGGATTTCCCAATAATTTCCCAAATTTCTATATATGAATGTTATCTTGAAAAGTTTCAATTGTTAACATCTAAGCTACGAGCAAAGAAGAGATAGCTTATGAAAGTACAAACATACAAAAATCAAAACCATTTTTAAATCAAAACTTTTAAAAGGATTGTTTTTTGGTTTCGTTGAGAAAAGAATACAAATATTATATTTTCAATATGTTTTTTATCAAAAATAAATCGATTCATAATCTTAACTTTCTATATACATAAAGAAGGATGTTTGTTTGTTTGTGGGTTTGTGGGTTTGTTTCTTATGCAAATCTACAGTTTTATTCCGATCTTGATGAAAGTTTGCATACTTGACCTTCAAACCATGAGGAAGGTCACCGTCTACCTCAGATTTCGGAAAAATAATAATTATCGATAAAAAATCGATATTCATGGTTTTGGAAGGGCATATTAATTAGAAATATCTCATGACCAACAATGCAAGGCAAAGTTTGTGCAAAAATAGGTATCAACAATGGTATAAACACACAATTCAGAACACTGCACGGACCAACCAATATATATATCATGACCAACAATGCAAGGCAAAGTTTGTGCAACAATAGGCCCGTCGTGTTCACATCAACAATGGTCTCAATGCACAATTCACCAATAACAATGAGCACAAAATTATTCAAAGAATTATAACAATGAACATAAAATGATGATGCAATGACAGAAGATTCGTTTCCAAGAATTATTAATAATGAACAGGAAATGATACAATAGACGATATAGATAGAGCAGTCTCTCTCGATGAGGCAAAGGAGGTACACGTGTCTTCCTTCAGCTCCCTAACAAGCGTTCAGACGATTGTGAAAAGTGTATGTGTGTGTGTTTACCTACAAGCGTAATTATCCCGGGCAACGCCAGGTCCTCTGCTAGTAATCTCTATATATAAAGAAGAATGTTTGTGGGTCTGTTTGTTTGTGATATTACTTTTTCACTCTGTTCGGAATATATATCTCATGACCAACAATGCAAGGCAAAGTTTGTGCAACAATAGGCCCGTCATTTTCATGTGAATCGGTGCTTCAACACATTGAGAGAAGAAAGGGAATTGTAATAACATCAAATATACATCTGAAGTAAGATCACGTGAGTAAGAAATTATCGGAGAGGTCCTTCCATTATGAGCCTTTAAAAATTTTTTTTTCGAATTTTCATTAAGAATTTTTACTGTATTAATTCTAAGCATTTTCATGTGTTTATTTTAAACTTTTTAAAGATTGTTCTGTTTACCTACAAGTGTAATTATCCCAGGCAACGCCGGGTACCTTTGCTAGTAAAAATATAAATGAAACAAAATTTTACCAGTAAGTGGGTATTAATTCCAAAAAAAAAATAATTAAAAAAATAGAGGAATGCCCAAGCGCTTAAAAATTATATAATTCCACGATTTTCAATTCATTCTTGAAAAAAATTTTGCAAGTAACATTTTTAATTAATATTTTAATGATAAATTATAACTTATGGACATATTGAAAAAAAAAAGTTTTGTATTATTATAAAATCCTTTTTTCGATTCCAAATATAGATAGTTTAGAAGTAATTAATGAAAAATTTTGCCTAATTTGTCTAAATGATATACTTCTTTACAGTTTTGAATTTTTAAATTTCAATTAAAAGCAGAATTTACAATTAAACATGTAAATGTGAAACACATGTGATATTTAAATCTTTTATTTTTAACAATTAAACATGCTCATAACTTATTAAAATTTTATTAACTATTTTATCTTTCAATGATAAAGTCTACATATCTTGTGTTTTAATCCACATAGCTTGGCTATGCGACATGTTTTCCTGGCACGTGCATGCGTAGTAACGACGTTGTGCCAAGACACTCCCGCTATACACTCTACCTATTACCTATTGAACGCGATAAAGTGAACTCTTCCATTTCACCTTACAGTGAGAGAACTCTACTTGCATCCAGCAACATAATGTGCTTTAGCACTGTTCATAAATACCAAGAGATCTTTTTCTAGAAATTCAAGTGGGATAGTAATCATTCTTTTGTATGTATAGAATTCTGCCCCCTGTGGCCAAGTAAAGAAAGGATCACTCTAAAGAAATGGTTGTTTAAATAAGGGGAGTATACATTATCTAGGAACCTTGAGTGGAACTATTGTAGCAACATGCATTCACCATGCCATTCATCAATTTCAGGATGATTTTGCTCATGCTGGTAAGCACTGCTCTGGGATGGTAAACGGGGGGGGGGGGGATTGTACTTGGTCAATCACGATTCTTGTACTTGGCCAATCCTGGAAAGGTAGCCTTGTACTTGGTCGATCAATCACGATTCTTATCACTGCTATGCCCAAAATAAGATATTTTGAGAAAGAGAATAAAGACTTTGGAAAAGTATTATAATGAGAGAGACTGACACTAAAAAAGAATGGGTTAAATTTAAATAATTTCTTAACAGTGTTAAAAAAAAAAGCTAGAAAAGAGACTAAAAGAGACTAACTTCAAAAAAAGAAACTTGAAACCTAGAAAAGAGACCTGCTCCTAGGCCTGCGACTGTTATCATTAGTATAAAAATTGTTGAAGGAAAAGTGCGGATTTACAAAGCTTTTTCTAAATCATATTGGTGCCTTCTAAATGAAGGTGCTTCAGCATTTTCATCGAGCAAATTTCACTCTTGCAGCCATGAAGCCAGCAGCTCAGATTGTGTCTGTGAAAGAATAAAGTCTCAAAAAAGGTCAATGAGTTCTTGCTGCTTTACAAGTTTAAGTGATGTTCATTTTGTGATACTCTGGATTATTATGTACTGTGCTTACTGCTGCTCTGGATTATTCCCACTGTTGGGTGTCATCTCTACAAGTTCTTCATCAACGGTTAATCTCTTGGTGGATTAAGAGGTGGAATACCTTCATTTTGCGTGACTGAGGACAGGTTTGGTTTTGGTTTTGCAGAATATCCTTTCACTTTTGTCAACAAAAAATAACAGTTAATGGTATAAAAGGCTCATTCTTGTTCCCCAACCCTGCTGCTAAATACAATTCATAGGCCTTTTTAAGTAAAGGCGTTAAGACTGTGTTTTTGACTCTTCAGCATTAATTCTCCAAATATGTAAGCTAGATATGTTCGGGCTATTTGTATATTTTCAAGCAATTTTCCACAATAAAGATTCCAACAGAATATCACAAATTTCACAGAAACACGAAACAGTGCAAGAGTAACTACCATTACAGTATCACAGCTAATTCAATATTTTTCATTCAAAAATGCATGAAAACTCACCAGGTAGCAGCACTGGAGAGAACTGAAAAGATCAGTTCATGATGTCTTACACAAGATAAAAGCACCCAGAGATCAGCAATGTCCATAATAAGAAAAGAAAAAAAAATTGAAATTCTAAAGAAATGGTATGTGATGGGTAAAATCATTTTTGAATCGAGCAAAAATTAGTCAATACCACATATGGCCATACTGCACAGTGTTATTGAAGTTTTTAAAAATTCATATCATTTCCCCTCTGAGAAAATAAAAGTACTGTAATATGAAATTGAATTTCTGTTAGAAAAACTTAAGAACTGGTATTTAAAAAAATTTTTTTTTTTTTTTTTTTAATAATTTCATTGGTTGGGGGACAAAGTACCACGTTCATAAGTTCTTGCCACTCCACATTCAAGAGTGACAGACCGACTGCCATAAACTATATGAACTAGTTTACAGTGGATATAAAGTAGAAATAACAAGGTCACACTAGATGAGGTGTATGTTTATTTATGCAAGTGCAACAAAAGCCGAGCCATTTTTTACCACCCAAGGGGTTCTAAGGACTTCAGAAATAGTACTGTGAATGCAAGGAAACATTTTCAAAAGGTTTCATGATCGTGACAGGATACAGCTTCAAAGGCAAGTTAACTTTCCAACCCCCCTATTTACCCGTGACATCCAGTGGTAAACAGGGTACGGCTGCACCAAGACAAGGTTTCGAGTCACACCACCACGCCAATTCACCTGTTCCTGGAATGTATGCAAGATGATGCCGTAAATCCACTCCATTCCATTCAGCGACATATCCATCAAGTCACCAGACACATCGCGCATGAATTTTTGTGGCTTTAACCTACTTAAACGGGCCTTCGGAAATAGACGATCGCGAACAGTGGTCTTTGTAAAGCATGTCAACAGAGGTAGTTACGAATCGATCTTGGTGTTCTGCGTTCCAGCCTCCTGCAATGGAAACTGCGATGCAGGCCAATAGCAGTCACACATGGCTACCAGATTAAACATACTCGATGGTGGCGAAAGAGGTTTTTCCATCTTTTCTGCCCTCTGTAACTTGCTGCCACAGATTCCTAACAACCCTCTGAATCGGTTTCCTTTCAGGTGCGATTTCATTAAGGGAATGCCAGGATTAAGCAATGCTCCATTTCCATTGTGTTTCTGATTAATTTTAAGATTTATTTTTTTTTTTCATTTATGCTTGTGCCAGTTTGTTTTTTCTTTTGTGCCGGGAAGTATACCGTAGTTTATAATAAGTTTTTATAATTTCAGGCACTAAAAACATCAATGTCCAGGGACCACTGAAGCTTTATTTCTTATTTGTCTGATTCTTGTCCGTTTTATCTTATATTTGTTGTATTTCACAAATTCTTTTTTGTAAAAACATATATTTAAGCATTTAAGCAGAAAATCATTTAGACCAGGTATTCCCAACAGAGTTTGGGGTGGAGATGTGGAAAAGCATTCTTGGGGAGAAGTTAAAAAATTGAGTGTTTTTTATTAAATTTTAACTTCTTACCATAAAACATACAAATATTTTTTTGTAGCAGGGGTGCAAAGGTCCATTAATAAATTTTTTAGGGGTGTCAAATGTAAACAAGGTTGGGAAGATGTAGGATAAAATGGTCCTCAAGAAATAAGCTCCAGGATAAAAGTTCCCAGGAGGCATGGTCCCATGTGACTTCTCTCAATATCTTTCACAAATCTTCCAGCTAATCTATTCATAACATATACCGCTAACTGAGGTGTGATGATTAGTCGTGTTTTTTGTTAAAACATATTAAAATGACTCATAGTTTTAAGATAATCATTTATAGTAGATTTTTACACGTAAAATATACACAGGTACTAATTTTTTAACCATCAACCAGAAATAAAATCTAATAATGCACCCAATGCCTCGTAAAACTTCTTCCATGGTTTTGATCCTGCTCCATATTGGGAATAGTGTTGTAAGCGCAAAAAATGGAGGAATTGCAGTAAAAAATACTGTAGTCTAAACTCGATCCAGCCTTAGTTAGCATGAGATGTAAACAAAAGCACATGGTAAAGTAAGATTCCATTTGCTGATTGAGCCTTGCAACTTCCATGTTCCAGGGCACACATGAAAATGTAGTTCACAAAAGAAAATGGGTAAAGTGATTTAAAACTATAACAATCAGTTCTGAAAACAAGTAAAAACATTTAATGATATTCATCATGATAAAAACAAAATAAATTATCCTTAAATTGATCAATTTTTAAAGAAATAGATTAAAAAACATAGACAGGGGAAGTCTCGAGAACTTTCATGGCAAACGACAGTACAAAAATCACCACCATGGGATTAATGGATTTAAAAATTAAATGTCTCAATAGAGCTGATAAGTATGATGTCACTTCCTGGCCAGTTGCCTAGCGATTCCAAACATTAGGTTTAACAATGTGACGTAAGGCCATTGAAAAGCACAGAGAAGTTAAACCTAAGTTTGGAGTCGCTAGGCAACGGGCCAGGAACTGACGTCACCACTTACCAGCTCTATGGTCAAGATTAAGTACGTCATGCAGGAAAGAAAACATCTGTCTTATCTATATTTGGTTAGACAAAATAAATTGTCTTCGGGCCAAATCACTTTTATTTAAGATTTATTCTGCACATAGTTTATGCAAAGATCAACGATAAATTTAAAAATGATAATGATTATTCGAAAAGCAAATGAAAACCAATTACTTGTTTCAATGTTTTTTGATTAAATATTATATCAGATGATTTTCATAAATTATTTTTCATGTATAATGTTTATAAAATAAATATTTTATGTAAATATTTTTCTCAGCTTTTCATTAAAATACCGTAAAATCTTGAATACATGCCGGGTATTCAAATACACACTGGTCTCAAATAAAAGCTGGGTGGGGTGTAGAAAATAGATTAAACGTCGGGTCTTTTTCGGGTCATCAATATAAATTCCAGCGTTTTTCCTCACTTTCAGATTATTAAACGTCGTTTGTAGGGTCTCATTATCAAGGTTGTTATCGAGGTTGTTATTCTTCTCCATTCAGGTTAGCTTTTTGTTACTTCATTTATTTTATTTCATTTCAAGTACCGGTAAGTTACTTCTTATGCTCAGTGGTTAACTAAATGTGCAGATGAACATGGAATCTAGGAAAAGGAAATCATACGATGTAGCATTCAAACTAAAAGCCATTCAGTATGCCAAGGAAAAAAGTGGCGAAGCCGCAGCTCGATTGTTTTCAGTGCATCCCCAAAGAATTCGCGACTGGAAAAGAAGATCTGAAGATCATATAATCTAATTATTAACTTTTAGCTTTCCTAAAAAAAGTTTTTTATTAAATTGCAATTCAAAACTTTGTCGGATTTATTGCAGGGATGACTAGTGACCGGGAAAACCGGGAAAAGTCAGGGAATTTTACAAAATCAGCAAAAAAATGTGAAATTGGAATGAAAAATTGGCCAGGGAAAATTACCTGATCAACCGGGAAAAGTTAGGGAATTTTATGCAATCGTTTTGGGACACCCTATTATTGGGAATAGCCCTTAACGCCAGGTCTCGATTAATCGCCAGGGGGGGGGGTCCAGACCATTGAAACAAATAGACGCCCAGGCATGTATTCAAGATTTTACGGTACTTTTGTTAATAAATAGTAAAAAGCCCTAAAGAGTTTCAATTGAACCTCTTCAGAGCATAAGGGATTACTGGATTCTTTCAGGATAATTCTTTATTATCCTCTTTACTTTGTCAAAGGATAGCCTCTATTCAAAACATCAGTTTTTTCAGGGTCTATCATCCTGTGTTCAATTTTTATTAGAGCGAAGCGTTAGCGAAGCTCTGTTATCAGGCGAAAATCAAAATTCTTTGTGCGCATAAAACTTTTGAACCAGAGAACATAGACAAATGAAATTTTGCACACAGCTGGACATGACCATCCTGATGGTCACTAAATAAAAATTTTAAAAATCGGTTCAGCCATCGAGGAATAATCACCATTTAGCTGTTCCCATTGAAATGCATTGAAAAAAATGTAAACAAACAATTGCACGCGCTAACAGATTTTTCAACATAGAAAATATGGCGAAGCCCTTCGCAAATTTTTTTCTGCACCATCGATTTTTGAGACCATTTTATCGAGTTCTTAGAACTTTTATCACCTGTTTTTTTAGAGCGAAGCGTAAGCGAAGCTCTGTTAACAGTCGACAAGTGTAATTCGATGACCGCATAAAACTTTTGACACGTAATAGTCACAACAATGAAAATTTGCACGTGCATGCGCATGACCATGGTGATGGTCAAGAAAAAAAAAATTTTCAAATCCGACCTACCATCGAGGAATAATCACCCTTCAATTGTTCCCATAGAATGCATTGAGAAAAACGTAAACAAACATTGCGCGTGCAAATAGAATTTTTGACATACAAAATACGGCGAAGCCCTTCGCAAATTTTGCTCTGCACATTCAATTTTTAAGGCCAAATTTCGAAGTTCACCGCATAATCACAATATCATTTTGGTGTGGTTGTCGACATTGTCTACTCGCCAACTGAAACTCGCAACCACTTGAATGAACTGTCGATGTGCATTCTCGTCAAATTCGCAACCTATACTGGACCAACATTAACCAATGAAGCAGTTCCCATTTTACCGATCGCCGTTGGCTTCAAAAAAGGAGGAGTATCTTGTACGCGTAAGCAATTTCCGCTTAAGTTAGCCTATGCAATCACCAGACACAAAGCACAAGGAATCACTGTTGATAAAGCAGTCATAGACATTGGTGATTCAGAATTTGGAATTGGCTTGTCGTACGTGGCATTTTCACGAGTGAAGACCATCAACGGTTTATTGATCGAACCGGCATTTGCAAAGCCGCGGTTGATTAATATCAACAACCATGCATCGTGGAAGGTTAGGCGTGAAGAACTTGCCAAATTACGCTGTTTAAAATGAAATTGTTTCAACAATAAAAATTAATATCAATTTAAAGAATTTAGTTAGTCATTTTCTTAACAATCAATAACGGTTCGCTCTAAATTATTGGTCAAGAAAGCGATTCGCGAGTCGCATTCCGCCCTAGTTATTTATTATTTTTATTCCAAGGTTCTTGTGTCTCGTCCTTCTCTTTTTCCACATCCATCACTGGATTAAAGGATAGAAAGACTGGGATTCATCTGGCCTTGCTAAGACACTTGTATCAGGGAGAAGTTAAATCGATTCCTCCAATCACAGGTGCCTATGCAGGGATACATGATTATGTTCTGTTTACATCTCGTGCAAACTAAGGCTAGATTGAGGTGTAGCTAACACTGTTTTGGAAATGAGAGTAGCTAATTCTGACTAATTAGGGACCACTGAATTCGAAAAAGATGCCGAAATTTCTATTTAGCCATGACCTGACCCCATATTACACAGTTTATACTGTTGGCAGCATTCACACAGCACAATGCCAGTATGTGATCAGCTAGTGTCTCAGCATATTTTTAGATGTTCATCACGTGATCAGTGATGGTGTTGCCTGGATGGGTTTTGAGTTCTTATGAAGTGATGAACGACAGTGATTGCATGGAGTTTCTTCCATGAGAATTGTGTTTTAAGTTCATATTTGTTCATTCTGGTCTTATGGACAAATAGAAAAATTCCCCAGCAGTGAGTAAATAACCACATTAATTTCTGATATATTTTGGAGACGTGATACGTAAGAAGTGTTGTTATCTTGAAAACAAGAGCTAGCCAATCAATTTAAGAATCCTTTTTGTGTTCAGTGACCCCAAAAACATCAAGAAATCATATTCTTTGCAAAATAACATTCAACTTATCAAAATTTTGGTAGGGACCAGATAAGTGTGTAGATGGAAGTAACCAAATGTTTGGGACCATTTTCTCCTACTTTGCATTTGGGACCATTTTTTCCGAGGTCATTTTCTCTGGAACAATTTTATCCGGATCAACAAGTTAATAACTCACTTTTTACAACATCTAGGATGATGAAATTTGGGAGAATAATAGGGTACATAAAATTAGGTACAGTAAAACCTCTATTCTCAACCACCTCTTTAACACGACCCCCTCTTAACTTGACCAAATTTTCTTGGCACATAATTAATGTCTCATAGGTATTATGCATTTTTTTCCTCTTTACTCGACCAACGACCACCCATTTCAGGCACCAGTCATCAATATTCCCTCTTTAAACCAACCAGTAGACATGACAAAATCGAGTCATGGCAATCTTGAAATGGGTGGTCATTAGTCTTGGGATTGAAGCCTTAATAATGCCACTTCCTGTTACTTAAAGAGCATGCTCATTTTTTTGTGAAGGGGAGTAGGAAATTGAGCATTGTTCAATCTCTTTCTTTGCTTTGTGTATCAGTGGCAATCACTCACTCCCCTGCTTTCTTTAACATGTGATTGCAGTTGGGAATGCACGTGTTAGGCTCACTTTACATCACTTTCACTCTCCACATTTCAATTTCTTGCCTCCAATAGTCACCATGCCAAAAAGAAAACTTTGTTTTTTATCGCTACAAGACCAAGTCAAAACTTGCTGCAATTATTAGAAGAGGTGGAATAAGAATATCAACAAGTTACAGTACGTAAAAAATTGAGCAGAAAAAAATAAACTTCAAAGTTGCAGTTTTTCAATAAGGAATAGGGGAAATTTTTGATCCAATAATTGGATCACTTTTATTGCTATGTAATTATACACGAATTATGTACTAGTATTTTGTTTTCACGTATTGTTTATTTTGAATAGCCACATTACTGCATAAAGTTTTGCAAATTTCATTCAAATTCATTAATAAAACTTTAGTCCATGATACAAATCACTAAAATAATAAATGAAACAAAAAAGTAAGCTTTGCATGCCATCAGATTATATCATTATAATGTTAAACAACTGAAACAATGAAACTTTATAAATTATGCTTACTCTATATAGGGCCCCCCGCGTGGGGGGTGGTGGAAGACCACCTCTCCAGACGACCGCTATTACGCTGAACCATTGCTAGTCGGCTTAAAGAGGTTACATTGTATACCGTTAAAATTTGATCGATTTCCAACGAGTAGTTTCCAAGTTACGTAGTCAACATCGTAACACATGGTGGCTAGTATTCACATGTGAGCACGTGTTACGATGTTTCAGAGTGCGCAATTCGGAAATTACTTGTTGGAATTCGTTCAAATTTTAATGGTATACACAGTTTTATGTACCCTATTATTTCTTCAAACCTCATTATCTTAGGTGTTATAGAAAGTGAGTTATTAACTTGTTGATCTTAGTGGCGGCATTTTTATTTCTGTTCATATCTCAGTTATCATTCAAATTCAGACCCATGTTCATATGAACTTTTTTGCATAGGATCACCCATACTACCTCCCCTTAAAGTTTGTGACAGGGTTTCAGACTCATCCTGTATACCATGGCATATCAAAACTTAAGTGGCCTTAAAAACTGGTTACTTGTCGAAACGATTAACACAAAGGATATCGAGGGTTGACTGTACTAACATTACCTGATTGGTTATGTTAGTATATAAGGGTTTTTTTTTCTCCCAAACCATTCTAACTTCAGCTCCCATCTGTAAACACTGAAAAAGAGGGCTTTGCTCTTGAAATGTACATACATGTTTATATTATTAATGTTTTTATTTTGTTGTTGTTTTGTTAATGTTATTAAATTATTTTCTTGTGGAGCAGTAGTTTCCTTCGTCTTCGTTAGCTTAAGCAATTATGCGTTTGTTTTTAATATTTTTATGATTTTAAAATTTGCGGTCCCTAAAGATCACATGATAGTCGTTGTGTAACTCTGGAATGAAGACAATAGTCAAGGTTTAATAGTATTAAAATAGGCTCATCCGACACTAAATAAAATTTGTAACATGGAAAAATAAACACCAACATAATAGACCGTTTAAGTCAGTGTTATAGTAACATCGCTGTATTTTTTATGATATTCCTTAGTTTGACAAGCTCTCAACAAAAAATGGGGCGTATCAAAGTTTGTATAATGATAAAATGATAATGTAAAATTTAATGTGTGTGTGTTTGTGTGTAGAATCATGATTTACGATGATGATAATTACTAAAATATTTATTTTACATTTTATAAATTAATTTTTTAAAAATACGATATATAAATAAACGTGTTTATGATAATGCAATCATCTCAGATCTAAGTTTTGCTTTCAAACAAGGATACAGCAAAAGTTTGCTGCCAATTGAGGCGCTTATTTGAATTTCCATTCAAGTGCCTGAGGATCGCTTCTAACCGCACATTCGGCGCAGAAGATGCGGCCATCTTGGTTTTCCAAAGAATCTTGGGTAACTGGAAAAAAATGAAAAAGCCACTTTTGAAATTAGTTAAATTGTCTTATTATAATGAAATGCTAAAAACTATTAAAAAAAAAAATCGATGTGACGCGATCAGGTTTGTCATTTCGTAAATCGAGACGTGATATGGAGACAATGGGGCAATGTTATGCTACATAAGCTAAAATAAACGGGACAACTACTTTCAAACTTTTCTTTACTTTCTAAGTTATAGTAGGCCTACTATAACCCTGAAGATTATTGAGTATTTATAATAATTATTATTGCGGGTATACCCCGAATTACGTACACGATGCATTGTAAGTTACAATTTGTATAAACCAAACCCTGAAGTTTCGGCTTCCGAAAACTATCGAGCGTTCATTTTTAATCACGTGGCCTTTATCCCCCCTCCAACTGTCCCCCCTCCCCCGCTCCCAAACGTCAGGACAGTTGTACAGTCCGATCGCTCTTTTACTCAATGTTTAAAAATGATAAGCCCCAAGAGGGTGCAATTACAATGTTAGCTTTTCTGAAGAATCGATCAGTAATAACACTCTTGTTCATATTTATGTTCAGATTTGGAGTCCATCAACACAAAGCATCCATCAATTTCATAAGTAAATCTTGAAAAATACAACGAAGCAAAAGTAGGGAAGGCTAAAACTGCCTTTGAAATGGTTAAAATTAGCTAAATTTTAAATGAATGCCGATTATGAGCTCCGCCTAGAATCAAGTTACCAAATGACCAATAGAGAAATTCTCAGTACAGTCTTTTTTTAATAATATGGGGACGTTCCAGTTATACGTCACGCTCTTAAGGAAGGGGGGAGGGGCAAGGTAAGTAGAGTATGAAAAGTGTGACACAGCGTGACATGGAAGCAGGGGGTACTTTCCATAAGTGCGATGTAACAGCAAACACCTTAAAATTCTATTTTTTCATAATGGAAATTACTTTATTATTATTATCATTGTTTGGGGAAGCCAAACTCGGATCAAGTCCGGAAGCCAATCCCAGAGGCGGACCCAAAAGAGGGCCAAAGCCCAAGGGACTCAAATGCGAGGGAGGTAAAGTTATGCACTCGTGGGAGTATTGATGTTTGGGTATAGGAATTTCCTTACTATGTGACAGGTGTTTAGAATTGTGGCTTTCTGTAAGGTTTTGTATAAGTGTGGGTTTAAATTTAGTGTTGACCGGCTTTTGTGTAGCGAATGTGGAATAACCCCAGTGGCAGAAAGAACGATAGGAACAATGTGTACTCTGTTAACTCCCCAAAGGCGTTTTATTTCATGTGCAAGATACGTATATTTAGTGATTTTGTCAGTGTATGTCTTTTGTAAATTATGTGTGTTGGGGATGGAGATATCAATTATGTAAGTCACTTTGTTTTGCTTATCTACTAGTGTAATGTCTGGTCTGTTATGAGGGATAGTTTTGTCAGTGATTATAGCTCTGTCAAAATATAGTTTATGTGTGGTGTTCTCTAAGACAGTGTCGGGGATATATTTATAGTAAGGAGTGTGAATGTCCCTTAGCTTGTGTATCTTAGCTAGATGTTGATGTATGATGTTGGCTACCTGGTTATGTCTGTGTAAATAATCTGTCTGCGTGAGTATTTTGCAACTGGATATGACGTGTTGGATGGTTTCCTCTACGATATGGCATTTCCTACAAGACCCGTCAGTCGAATCTTTGATAATATGTTTTCTGTAGCTTTTAGTGTTAATAACCTGGTCTTGTATGGCAATCACGGTTCCTTCAGTTTCCCCAAAGAGACTCCCTTCACTCAACCAAAAGTTCGACGCTTTTTTGTCGACGTGTGGCTGGTTGAGGTCAGAAGGATGTCTACCGTGGAGTTGCTTTCCGAGCCATGATTGAAGTTTAGTGCATGTTGTAGGAATGTTATGGGTGTTCTGCATGCTGTTCAGATTCAGAGGTGTGTATTTTGTATCAGCCATGCAGACTGCTTTGTGTAATGGTGATGTGTGTTGTTTAGAGTGAAAGAATTCTCTGAGTGACTGAGTCTGTTTCTGGTGTAGATCTGTTATGTCAGTAAGACCTCTGCCTCCCTCTGAACGAGGCAGGGTGAGTCTTTCAATAGCTGTGTGTGGATGGTGCTTTCTGTGCTTTGTAAGCAGTTTACGTTGTTTCCTTTCAAGTCCCTCAAGATCTGTGTGTGTGTCCACTGTATGACTCCAAATGAGTAGGAGAGTATTGGCGTGGCATAAGTATTGATGGCCTTGATTAAATTTCTGGAATTTAAATGCGTTTTAAGTATTGTCTCTAGCCTATGAAGATATTGTTTAGTGAGTGTATTCTTTATGTGTTTGTGCTCCAGAAGCTTGGCTTGCTTAAATCATAAATATTTGTAAAATTCGTCATTTTCCATAGCAGCAATGTGATCTGGTTCATCTAATGTGAAGCCCCCTTCCCTGAGTACTCCATTTTCAATGTGAATGGTTTTGCATTTGTCCAACCCAAATTGCAT
This sequence comes from Rhysida immarginata, assembly GCA_023313115.1. Taxonomy (NCBI): domain Eukaryota; kingdom Metazoa; phylum Arthropoda; class Chilopoda; order Scolopendromorpha; family Scolopendridae; genus Rhysida; species Rhysida immarginata. The sequence goes on from JAHWFO010024136.1 coordinate 1,546,885, forward strand.
TTGTATATCTTTTGAAAAGGTTTGTGTAATGTCAAGTAATTGGTGCAGTTGTGTTTGTGTGGAGGCGTAGATTTTCATGTCGTCCATGAAGAGTAAGTGTGAAAGCGTGTAGTGGCAGCTTTTATTATGTTTAATTGTGTAGCCGTAAGTTGTGCTGTTCAGTCTGTTGGAAAGTGCATTTAGTGCAAGACAAAACCAGAGTGGGCTCAGTGAGTCACCCTGGAAGATGCCCCGGTTTATCTGTATTTTGTCAGTCGTGATGGTTTCACTGTTGAGTGTGAGGTGTAGCGTAGTTCTCCAATGCAGCATAGTACTTTCTAAAAATGTGATAAGTGTAGGGTTCATTTTATATAATCGTAGTGTATATAAAAGCCATGAGTGTGGGACACTATCAAAGGCCTTTATTATTATTATTATTATTATTATTATTATTATTATTATTATTATTATGAGGGGCGTTCAAATTTGACCTGGACTTTAATTTTTGTAAATTTCATTGTTGTAAACATCTAAAATTTCATTGTTGAGATGGCAACTACCGCCTGTCATGCAAATGCAGCACCATTCATCCAGCTGCCATGACAACCGATTGTTTGTTTAAACAAAATGGCGGACAGCAATATGTCGACCAAAGTGGAACAACGAATGATCATCCACAACGAAAGTGTGAAAGCATCAGAAATTCATCGGAGACTTCAAAGACAGTTCACCGAGTCATGTTTGTCTCGGTCATCCGTCTTTGCTTGGTGCCAAAAGTTTGAAGGAGGGCGAGAATCCACCGGCAATGAACTTCATAAGGCAAGGCTAGTAACTGCTGTCAATGATGGCATCATCGCAGGAACAAATGAGCTGATAAAGGACAACAGGCGGATTCATGTCCGAGAATTGGCTTCATCATCCACAATAAGCTGAAATTCAACAAGATCTGTGCCAGATGGGTCCCTAAGCAACTCTCCGAGGATCACAAAACCACCCGGGTGGAAATCTATTCCATGCTGTTGCAAAAGGTGGCAACACCTAAGGAGTGTTGTGACCACCGACGAGACATGAGTTCATCACCATACTCCTGAAAGCAAGCGTGCGAGCATGGACACACTGACCCACCACGACCCAAGAAATTCAAGATGACACCATCGGCAACGGAAATGCTGGCGACTGTATTCTGGGACATTAAGGGTATCATTCACGACTATTTTCTGGAAGAACGTCGAACCATAAATGCACCCTACTTTTGTGATATTTTGAGGACGTCCCTGAAGCCAGCAAAAGTGACCAGGACTCCTTACCAGTGGTGTTTGTTTTCTGCAAGACAATGCCAAACCACACACAGCCAAACTGACTATGGGCACACTGATGGAACTCAAATGTGACAACTTACCACATCCTCCATACAGCCCGGATCTCTTCTGAAGCCGACGCGATCTATACAAAGCCATGGCACTCCGTCACTACTATTGCTGGAAAGTCACGAAAACCAAAGGGGTATTTTGAAATGTGAATTTTGATTTTAGATAAATTAGTAAATACAGTATAATATAATGCATTACTGCCAAACATAGGTCATTTACGTTTTTAAAAAATCATTTTATTTAAAATTTTAAATGATTTTTTTTGGGTTTTAAATTTATTTTGCATGACGTCACAAAATCCATCCGTTGGCATGATGTCAGGAAAAACAATCACGGCTTATTTTGTAACCCTTGCGCATGCGCAGTTAAAAATTATTTAGTAAAAATGCTCATAGTTCATCAAATATTTAATATTTTTATATTCTGATTGCAGAGTGTTGTCTTACTGTTGTTTGTCAAGTTTCCTGAAAATGGCATTGCATTGGGTTGAAAACCCTGCATGTTATAAACAAAACACTACAAAAACATTTTGATTTTTTAAAAGAAACATTTATATCTCCTTGAATATACGTGCTATTCTCATACAAATGAACAAATATAAGTAAAAGAAGCCTCTGAATCATATGCTACAGTTACAACGCATTTCAAGCATTATTTTTTACAGGGAGATCCCAAACATTATTTTTTTTGTTCAATTTGTTGCTGGCTCCCTATTTGCCTTCGGGACAAACCCTTTTTCTGAAACATAAGAGGTGTAACATGCTCTTTACACCCCTAAACTTTCAGAATAATTTGCCAAGTATTATTCTAGATATTCGACAAAACGTCTAAAATCGAAGTGTCCGGTCATTTTTGGCAATATAGTGTTGTGGTTTTTTAAAATAAGTTTTCCGACCTTTCTAGGGGGGGGGGGGTCACATTGTAAATAATTTAGGAAAAAAAGGGGTAACACTTATTCACTGACTGGTCAGATTATTATGACCACCCCATCAGTACTTTGTTGAGCCACCTTTTGCCTTCAATATGCGGCGATTCTTCTGACATTGACTCCACGAGATGTTGAATGGTGATGCGAGGAATCTGACACAATGCCTGATGAAGAGCACTGTCCAGTTGTGTGAGATTTGATAATTGTGGAACCAGCTTCCTGATGGCTCTTTCAATTTCGTCTCACAAATGCTCAATTGGATTGAGATCTGGTGATTTGAGGGCCACCTAAGCAAGGTAAAGTCTCCATCATGTTCATGAAATCACTTCTCCACAATACGAGCACCGTGGCATGGCGCACTGTTTTGTTGGAAGAAGCCATCTCCATTGGAATAGGCCATCATCATGATATGATGAACTTGATCAGCAATGATACTTAGGTATGTTGTGCTATTCAGACGTTGTTCCACGCGAATTAAAGGGCCCAAATCATCCAGAAAAACATGCCCCAAACCATAACATTGCCCTCACCAGCTTCATGCTGTGGGATCCATGCCTTTATGCTGTTTCCGCCAAATTCTCACGCTGCCATCCGCATGATGCGACTGGAAACGTGATTCATCGCACCACATGACTTTTTCCATTGCTCAACGGTTCATTCCTTGTGTTCCTATGCGAATTGGAGACGTTTTATATTGTTAACTGCAGACAGCAAAGGTGTTCGAAGAGATCTTCGACTACCGTAACCCATACGATGCCCTGTACGGCGAACAGTGGATTCAGAGATCATTTGAGAGGATCCCTGATTAAGATCAGCAGTAATTTGATGCAGTGTTGCCCTTTTGTCTTGTAACAGTCTTGCCACTCACTGTTCTGCCAAACATTGACTAATCGCTGACGGCCACAACTCACACGTTCTGACCCAGTTTTCCGACTGACAGTCTTTAAACACTTTAACAACAGATGCTCTTGAACATTTGACGAATGCAGCTGTTTTGCTGATACTCGCTCCAAGGCTCTGAGCCCCAACAATCATCCCACGTTCAAAGGCTGTTTAATTGCGTCATTTACCCTTATTTTCAGAAACAAATCACTTGGTGGTAAACAATCTGCTTTCCTATTGCCTGGCCCTCTAGTAACTTCAGCTAAATCATAGCTAATTTGCCTACAAACGTCAGGTGGTCATAATAATCTGGCACTCAGTGTAAATTGGATGAAATTTGGAAAATACAGCCTGTAAGAACATCACAAGAATATCTGCAAGTTGCGAAATGCACTGATAGAAAATGCTGCTTTCCTTGGCGATCTTCATTCATGAAGTAGTTAAGGTCTAATTTCTGCTATATCCACTGGGGATACACCAATAAGCTAGTGGTACCATGGTTGTAACAGGACCGTCACAAGTGGAAAATGAAATGTCATTGTCCCCTATTTGTGAAACTATCGCTGGAAAACTCCTCTTAGTTCTCCACAACAGAAGTTTGTTCCTTCAAGAGCTGCTTACGGTTTATGTTGTCTCAACATTAAAGGCCACCTAACAAGGAGATGCCACAGACAGTGCGGACTCTATCATGCTTTCATACAAACTACAAATTAAGTGATGGCATGAAACAACTTGTAGAGAGAAAAGAGACGTTGCCACTTTAATTTTCATGGTGGTTCAGTACAAGGTGTTCCCAAAAGAATATACCAACTTTGAAAGGCGATATCTCGGCAACGAAACAACTAATATCGCCATTCTACGTATCATGGTGAAGTGGATATTCTGAAGTTTGGTTTGATTGCCGAGAGATGTTGCTAAGTGGATGTCGCTACGCGCGATTGTTTGGTTTTCGTATTCAGTAAAACCGATTCGGTGACATCTGTTCAACGTGCGTTTCGTGCAAAATATGGATCTAATCCTCCCAAAAGGTAAAATATCCTACGTTGGTTTCATAAGTACTTTTGCAAAGGCAAAACTCCTGGAAGGACACGAGAGTTGGAAGAGAATGCCCAATGCCAAAAGAAATCGACTCGCCGAGTCAGCCGAGAACTCCAAATTCCCCGTACGAACTTGTGGAAAGTGTTGAGGAAGGGGTGATTGTCGGGTTTTTCGTGGCGTCACATGAATATTTGTGATGATGTGAAAAACCAAAATAAACTTCAGATAGTGTCCTTCAGAATGGAGTGTTGGTCAAATCTGTGAATTGTATGGTTTAGTAAATATAGCTTTTCAAAGTTGGTACATGCATGTTCTTTTCTGAACACCGTGTATATCTCGCCTTTTTAATTACAATGTAAGATTTATTTGGTTATAATCTGAAGAATTCGCATATAATAAAAGAACGCCCTTTTAAATATTGCAAAAGTCATTTGATCTTCTCACACCTCTCTCCCTTTTGTACAGGGTGTTGCAAAAATATACAGGCTAGTACTGCTGAGTAACCTATCCTCTCGCTTCATAAAATGATAATTGGGAAATTTTATTTTGTTCACCCATTTACTTCGAAATTGGTAAAAATGGAAATTGAGATTTCATATCTTAAATTTATATTCTGTAGCATGTAAAGACATAAAAATAATTTACAAAGACATAAAAAAATTACAAGAATATAATTAAAAAGGGACTTAAAACTAATAAAATTTAAAAGATTACTAAATAACAAAGCTTCTAACAGTCCAAGTAATCTCAAATCCACTGTCCTGGCTATAATTTTCGCACCTCGTAGAAACGGGCTTTTTTGTTGACTCGGCACTTATTTAAAAGGTAACAATATGAAATGATAACAATGAAAAATTTTGAATTTTGAAGGTCTTGAAGAATTTGAATTTTGAAATTAAGGTCCGAAAAGGTCACAATAAAAATTTCGATGAAATGAAAATGCAGTCCAATAAATAGCCAATTATTTCATGATACTTAAAAATTAAACATGCTCCATGATAACTTAAAATAAAAATAAAAATTAAAAATTAATTTTAATTTTTACTTTTAATTCACTTACCAAGAAAACTAACGTAGCCCATGAGATAGACAGGCCCTGGCGCGGAAAAGTCACCTGATCATCTTAGTCCGAATAACAATGTAACCTTCATTGTTTCCATCTTGGATTTTAACAATCAGCAATTTTTCGTTTGTTGGAAACAATGAAGGTTACATCGTTATTCGGAATAAGATGATCAGGTGACTTTTTCGCGCCAGGGCAACACCACCTAGACAGAAGGCCTGCGCACAGAAACGTCATACATTGTCACATCATAAATAAACTGAAAAAGAAGAAGGCTCCAGGAAAAGACAAGGTGAGTAATAACGCCCTTATGAATTTCCCAAAGAACTTTATTGAGTTTCTCACCAATATCATTAGCGACTGCTGGAAATTTTCTTACTTCCCTGTGGGTTGGAAGCAATCTATTGTGTTGAGTATCCCAAAACAGGGACAAAATCCTGCAATTCCCGCGAGCTACCGACCTATTAGCTTGCTACCCTCGATGTCCAAGGTGTTGGAGAGAACGATCCTTGTCAGATTCCAAGATCACTGTCTAGCAAATGACCTTTTACGGGAAGAGCAGTTTAGCTTTCGTGCTGCCCACTCTTGTCCGATGCAGATATGGAGGCTCGTTGAAGACCTGAGCACCCCCCTGAACCTATCCAGGTACTGTGGGGTGGTATTTCTCGATGTCAGTAAAGCTTTTGACCAAGTGTGGCATGAGGGCCTTGTCTACAAAATGATCAGAGACGGGTTCCCTGCCGATTTGATCTTGATGGTGAAATCCTTTCTTGACGGCAGATCCTATCAAGCCAAGGTTGGAGAAAATCTTTCCACACCCCGTGTTGTAAAGGCCGGTGTCCCTCAGGGTTCTGTCCTCGGGCCTATGCTATTTAATTACTTTGTACATGATTTCCCAAAACCCGATAATTGTAATCTGTATTTTTATGCGGATGACACTGCCATTATGACATGGGCACACCAGCCGGCTCACGTTATCACTCGGCTGCAGTGCGCCTTGAAGCAGTTCGAAGACTGGTTTAACTGCTGGAAGTTGAACCTTAACGTCGGAAAGTGCAAGGCTTTGTACCTCAATAGGAAGCTCAAGCATCCCCCAGATTCTCTTGTTCTGTTTAATAAGAAACTGGACTGGGTGGACAACTACAAGTACCTAGGAGTTATCATTGACTCAAGACTCTCATGGAACCAGCATATGTCCTATGCTCTGAACAAAGCAAAGAGGGCTAAGTACAGTATCATAACTCTTATGGGTCGCAACAGCGCCCTCAGCATTGACAACAAGCTACTTCTGTACAAATCGATTATCCGGACCATACTCCTTTATGGCATGCCTGCGTGGGCGACTATCTGTAAAAGCAGATGGAGTGAACTACAGTCATTCCAGAATGTTACCCTGAGGACCATTGCCCAGCTGGACAGAAGGACGGTGAAAAACCAATCCATCCACCTCGATTTAAACATGGCCCATATCGGTAAGTTTATACAGGATCTCCTTTTGATTATGATACAGAAGATGAAGACTCACGACAATAAGCTTGTGAAAGGGATCCTGGAGAACTCAATGAATATGAACTGGCATACGAAGTATCGTAAACCGAGGCATGTTCTTGACATCAATTTTGAAGATATTAGCAACGTCTCTTTCCCAGACTACTGGAAGATGTGATAATCTTATTTCTCCTTGTATTTTTTTATTTCGTTTGTTTTTTGAAAAGTAATATAAGCCTTTAGGGCCCCGCCGGAGGTCCCGAGGCCCCAAATACAATTGAAGCGATAACATTTGAACAGAACGACCTAGGAACCTGAAATTTTGTATATTTATAACGTTGTACTAAAAAAATATAGCAAATATACAAGGAATGTGATGTAGGCCTATGCGGCCCGCCAGAAGACCCCGAGGCTTCAAATACAAATCAAGTTATAACTTTTGAACGGAAAGGTCTAGAAACCTGAAATTTTGTATATTTTTAGTTTGGTACTAAAAAATATAGCCAATATAGAAGGAAGCTGATATAAGCCTCTTAAACCCCGCCAGGGGCCTCGAGGCACCAAATACAATTGAAGCTATAACGCTTGAACGGAAAGGCCTAGGAACCCGAAATTTTGTATATTCATAGTATGGCACTAAAAAAATGTTGCAAATATACAAAAAGAGTAATATAGGCCCCAGCAGAGCCCCACAGGCCCCAAACACAAGCAACAACTTTTAAACGAAAAGGTCTAGAAATCTGAAATTTTGT
>JAHWFO010024136.1:1579384-1609839 GCA_023313115.1 Rhysida immarginata
TTAACAGTTAACCACTGTGTAATTAAACTAAAAAAATACAGTAATACTACAGTTTTTACAAATACGTTTTATACAATTTTACATGAATTTCAAACATTTTTAAATAGATTAAATACACTTTTAAATGAATTTCATACGATTTTAAATGCATTTACCGGTGAAATACCCTCTTAGTTACAGAAATATGGAAGAAAAAATATTTCTAGTATTATTGGCATTTACTTTAGGTTAATTACACGGTGGTTAACTGTTACTCATTTTACGTTTATGTTATTTGTTTATGTTACTGTTTTGTATTCTGTAATTGAATTAAAATAATAAAAATAAATTTACCGTAAAATTTACTAAATCAAGGTTTCAATAAAAACGTTTTTTTTATATACTCAATTTAGTAATTAAACTCCATTTATACTGAACTCAAACACGCATGATATTTATTTAAATCATATTAAATTCATTTAAAAATGTATTAAATCTATTTAAAAATGTATGAAATTCATGTAAAACTGTATGAAACCAATTTGTAAAAATTGTAAAGAATTTATTTTTAGAGTACGTATTTAGTAATTAAACTTCACTTACACACATTATATGTATATTGAAATCGTATTAAATCCATTAAAAATTGTATTAAATTCATTTATAAATGTATTAAATCTATTTGAAAGAGTATTAAATTCATTTGAAAGCGTATTAAATCCATTTAAAATCGTATTAAATCCATTTAAAATCTATTTAAAAATGTATGAAATTCATTTAAAAGTGTATGAAACCAATTTGTAAATGTAATAAATATTTGAGGTATATTAATGACAAGTAAATTTTAAACTTACATTTGCTTCTAAATTTTAGAATAAACATATAAAAAAGAAAAGGAAATAATTTCTAATGAAAATGAATGTATTTGAATAAAAATAAATTTAATGAATAAGCTTTTGGAAATTATAGATGGAAAACATCAAATTTAATAACTTCAAATTTTAAAATTCATCAAGATATCAATCTATTAACCAACATACTATGAATTGACATTATCTCGATTTATAAATACATGTATTGAAATTAAACTATTGATAATTTGAATGGTTTAAACAGGTCTGCGATGCTTTATTGTCAAGAAAATATTCAGTGATTTTTTTTTTTACTAATTTCAATATGCTGATTTCAAATTTTAAAACCGTTTTCTGCTATTCACGAAAGGTTTGTTCGCTAAATGATATCCTCACTTTAGTTTCATTATATTGGACAGCATTACACAGGCCTCCGAGGGTTTATTGTCAAGAAAATTTTCAATAATTTTTACTAATTTCCACATGCTCATTTCAAATTTTATAACTGTTGTGAGATATCATGCAAGATTTATTCGCAAAACGGCATGCTCATTTTACTCGTTATTTTATGAAAACTGACAGTATTAAAGTTAGAAATTCTTTAGAGTTCAATTACTTTATTCTGCGCTTGGGCAGTCAATAAAAATAGTTTTACAATTTATTTATTATTATTATTTATTTGTTAAAAATCTAATTTAAAGTTTGACTCTGGCTTAAATTACGATTATGAAGTAGGAGTGCATGTAGAATTTGCATTATTTGCATTTCTGAAAAATTCTGGCGTGATGGATGAAAATTGAATTCATTTTCAAAATTAGCAAACCAAAATTATATTTAATCACTGATTAAAATTAAAACAACTTTCCAAAAACTAAAATATTATTAATTTTTTTAATTCAAATACATGCACTTTCATTATAAATTATTTTCTTTTCTTTTACATATGTTTATTCTAAAATTTAGAAGCAAATGTTTGTTTTAAATTTATTATTACATTATTATACCTCAAATGTTAATTAAAAAATTCTTTTGTTAATAAAAAATTGCTTTTCAGATAAAATGAAACTGTAATATTTTTACTGAAATAAAATATTGTTTTTACTGAAATAAAATGTTATTGCTGAATCCAGTAACGTATAATTAGTTTTCATATACATGTATTTACATTAAACAAATCCATTAAAAAATTAACACCTATATCATAAATGAATGTTTTAAAATTTTCCATGTAGAGAATAGTTTAAACAAAATATTAAATTTTATTTACTTCTCGAAAGTCTGATATTATATTTAAGTTCTTGTACAACAGTTTACAACATTTTTAGAACGATTGCTTCATCTGAAAATAAATATATATAGTACTGCTGTAGTATTTTAAAAACAGAGGTTTGCCAAAACATGGCTACCTTTCTACTCATGGCCACTCTCTGATTATAAAGGCACTCTAGGGTGAAGTAAAGCTCTAGATTAGGAAAGTACGGCAAACTTCGTCGTCTGCTACGAAATTCGCCATTGTTGGCCCAGTTGGCCCTATCAAGTGAGTTACCCTTCCTCTAAAATTCCGCTTAAATGCATCCTTTTCGTAAATTTTCTTATTATTATCGTCTGGAAATAAAACTGACAATCAGTAAATTCTGTTATTTCTTTAAATTTTGTTTTCAATTAAAATTTTTTGCATATAAATAATGATAACGTTAAGGCAATTTACTGATTTCAGAAATGAACATATTCAGTGAGACGGATGCAGTCGATGCTGTAATGTTAAATTGTCGAAATCAGGTTCAATATTCGTAAGTTGCTGTCGTCGTTCAAATGGTTTCTTTGTTTCCTCAAAAGCTGACATCCAGCACTAACGGCCGTATTCACGACCTAGTAGCAAACCGCGTCTCAGTATCAAAAGTGAGTAGCAGCAAAAAACCGTATTCACCACGACATAAACTGCGTATCACGTCTCAGAAATGACGCCAACTTCGTCGCAAATCTGAGACGGAGAAAAGTAGGTGGCAAGACTAGTATCAGAAGCGGCGCATGCGCAGAAGTTGCTGTTTGGCCTCATCCGCCACATCGAACCGCCATTTTTTCTCGTTCGCTTCATAGCGCCAAGTCGACTAAACTTTCGTAGATGAGGTGAGTCGAAAATAAGTATTGTGTCGTTCATTAAATACAAAAGGAAATTATAGTTATATCAGTGGTGTAGAAAAGCAATACATTCTAACGTTTCCATTCCAAAATAATACGAAACGTGCACATGTAGTGCTGCAGACTGAGCAATTCAATACTGGGATTTTTTTTTCCTTCCGGCCAGCGAGGTCATGTGACTCTATAGAGCCAATGGTAGATGTTGTTACAAAAAAGTCCGTCTCAAAAGTGAGTAGCTGTAAACCGGTCTCAGATAGATATGGTGAATAGCAGCAAAAAATCTGAACCTAGTATCACATGATATGCAGTTTTCAGCGACGCAGTTTGAGACGCGGTTTGCTACTAGGTCGTGAATACGGCCGTAAAACCACGCTCTAGTAAATAGATGTTCGAAACGTGATAATTAATTATTTTGATACTGCCCAAAAAGAAAGATATCTGCCAGCTATTTTTTTTCTGTAACCAAAATTCTTGATAAGAAGTTCTAAATTTTGGCCCAAATTTAGGGCTTATTATTGGTAGAAATCACGGTCTATAGATATACAGGGTGTTTATGAATTCCATTGCCAGACTTGGAGAGGTGGTAGGGAAGGACAAAACTAACAACTATTCCGAATACCATTTTTCCCACAAAAATGTTATAAACGAGTTAAAAAGGTGTAAAGATCCCAACCACTCTCTGTGAATGCTGCACTGTACGGCACCCGCAGAGCTCCGGAAATTTGCAACGAAAGCGCTAATTGTTGAATCATGACATCCAGCTCCGGACATTTTATTTGTTCAAATGCAGAAACGGTTATTACAATGTTACATTGAACAATTACAGCAACTGTTCGAGGTGGCGACCCTGGGAAGTGATGCAGGACGTGCATCTCCGTTGCATGTTCTGTCGCACTCTCTCAAACAGGCTTTTCAAATGACCCAATAAGAAAAAGTCCAGCGGCGTTAAATCCGGTGATCTCGGTGGCCAGTTAATGGAGCCACCTCTACCTATCCAACGTTGAGGGAAGGTTTGATCGAAAAACTCAGGCACGGCTCGGGTAAAATGTGCTGGTGCTCCATCGTGCAGCAACCACATCTGCCGTCTGACTTCCAAAGACACATCTTCCACCGTCTGGTTTATGTTACTCCAGTAGCCAGTGTTAACGAGCTGAGAGTAAGAATCTTTGACGGCTGCAGAGAGGTTCAGCAAAGGATATCTTGAAGAAATGTGAGGTAATGCTCTCCATTGAGGTTTGGAGGTAGTACAAGCGGTCCGATAATCTGGTCATGTAGAATTCCAGCCCAAATGTTGACTGAAAGCGTTCCTGATGGCTGGAGATGTGTGTGGCATGAAGATTATGTTCGTCCCAACTATGGTTGTTGTGGCAATTGAACATGCCCTCCTTGGTGAATCGTGCTTCATCCGAAAATAACGTAAGTGTGCCGAATGCAGGATTGTTAGTAACACTCTGAAGATACCATTCAGAAAGTTCCACGTGTGGTACAAAGTCTCCACGTCACAAAGCCTGAACTTTCTGTTTGTGATAAGGATGTTGTCGGTGCTCATATAGAATGTTCCATACAGTCGTGTGATTGATGCCCATATCATGTGCAACTGCACAGGTGCTCGTGGATGGGTTATCTGCAAATCTTTGCAGCACGTCCTCTTCGCATGTCGTGTTCGCACAGTCCTTGGAGATACAGCGTCATGCCTGCCGGGTAGAAATTGTCCCGTTTCCCGTAAGCGCCGGTCAATTGCCACAAATGTTGCACGACAAGGATGTCGTCTACGAGGGAACCTCTCGCAGTAGAGCCTTGCAGCTTCTCGTGCATTGCCATGATCCTGGCCGTATAACAGATGCATGTCTGCCATCTCTCCATACGTGAACTCATTCATGTTGAGATCTTTGCACATGTGGTGCTTCTGCTTGTACGTACATCACGGACTCTGCCTGGTCACCCTCGATGAGGAATGTGCGTTCTGATTTACTAATTAGTGCTTTCGTTGCTAATTTCCTAATACAGCTCTGCGGGTGCCGTGCAGTGCAGCATTCACAGGGGTTGGTCGAAATCTTTACACTTTTTTAACTCGTTACAAGGTTTTTGTAGGAAAAATGGTATTCGGAATTGTTCGGGAAAACTCAGATTTTTTATGTAAAAATAGATATAATTTTATTTGTAATTAATTATTCTATTTTTTCTATTCTTTAAGTTTTTTTTACTGTTTTGCAGACAGTGATTGTTGAGTATATATTGTTTTAATAAATGTTAATTAAAAAATCTCCACGTGATTATCACTGTCTGCAGCTACTTATCCCTTGCGAATAATTTTCGTGATCACGAGGATGTGTGTCCCACTATTGTTGATGTTCTTTCCGTGGTTACTGTTTTTTTTTATTTCAGACAGACCACTTCCAGCTTCTAGCTTGACCAGTCGCCCCTCCTTCTGGTCTTCCACGTCCTTATTAGCCTGCAGCATGGCGTTCAACTTCAATTTATCATTTTCATTCCAATGCTCTGCAAATTACTCCTACCCTGCCGTTCGATGTTTAGTTTCTTATTGAATTTCTCACTTTCTCGTGGCAGCCATGATTCTTTACCGAGCAGCATTGTTTTGCGAGTTTACCCATAAGGTAATAATGAAATTTCTTTTAATGCTATTTCAACAATAACGCGCATAAGGGACGCCATGCTGCACATTTTTCATTCTTATTTCCCATTAATAATTAATTATGATTTCGCAGTCTTTCTTTAGACATTAAATGGGAATTTGAAATTTCTTTTTCCTTATTCTTTATAAGGAATTGGTCTGTCTCAATTTTTTTTTATATTTAATCTCAATTCGCTCAATGTAGCGATTAATATTTCTCGTTACAGTGTTTTGCTGTATTTAACGTACATTTAAGTATTTCTTTATTTTATTCCGAGAAATATTTTCTTTTGTAATTGAGATCGCAATGCCTATTCCTCAATTAAATCATATTGTATAGAACATTCTTTTGTACAGAATTTTTGTATTTTATAAATAAATATCGCAATCTTTAAACCAAAATAAAAGTCTTTTAACGAGCCACGTTTACTCTTAAGTTTTGGGGTTCTTTCTTTTAAAGTACCACCCATTAAATTCTATTTTATTTTGCTTCCCCCTCTGAACATATGGTAGCAGAGCGTGGTTTCTTTCTTTTATTTTAATACAATATGAAGGAATCATATTTTGAAGAGGGTCGTTCCCTCCCTAGGCCAACGAGTGCCAATTATATTCAATGGACGTATCGAGTTTTAACCTTTCTCGAAACCAAAGGGCTAGCCAAATATGTCCAAGAAAAGGTCTCTCTCCCTACAGAAGCATCAGCCAGCTCATCCATGCGCCTTGATTGGGTAAGAGTACGGCATTACCTCCTGAGTATGGTGAGTGATGATATTGTCATCATGCTTCAAGATGACAATCCCTATACATTGTGGGAAGCAATTAAGCGTCGATATGGAAGGCCGGATTCAGTGACACACGCTGAAACAATGCGGCGTCTCTCAGCCTTGCGTTTCTTAGACGCTGATGATCCGAATGCCTATGTAGCTTACATGAATATCATGGTGAAGTTCATTGTTGAGTGTGTGTTCTACAAGTTCATTAGTGATATCAATGTTATAGTTTCAATCTGTGTGTTGAGTGTCGGTTTGTGTAGATGGCTCGTGTTCTTGTAGCTGTTGTGCAACTTCTTGCTTTATTTTCTGTAGCGTGGGTAAGGGTATTAAATTGTTCATAACAATTGTGCGACCCTGATCTGCAATGCGTTGTTCAGTGACTGTGATGTGAGGATATGTCTCTTTGAAAATGTTACATAAGCGTTGTCTGTACGCTGTAGTGTCAGTTTCCAATTTAGTGACTGCGTAGTAGGCTCGCATGATAAAACAGTTTATGTCATTGGTCCATTTCATGCGTTGGCGTGGCTTGCCTGCCTTAGTGGTCGAAGGCAAAGAAGCTCTTGAAACACTAGGGACAGGTTGTGGCATTGCAGTAGCCGAACAGGGGTTTGTGCTGCTTTCGCCACCAGTGGCCCTGGGAGATTGTGGCATATTTTTCGAACGTGAGCCTCTGCCTAACCCACGAGCGCGGACCTTGGTAACCCGGGTGACGTCCGAGCCGGTATCAGATAACGCACTAGCACTAATCATAGTGATCACCAATAACTGGGTGGTCCTGTTAGCCATCTCCATCATCAGCAGGCCCTTGGTTGATGTAATCAGCTCTTCAGCCCTACTGGGTCATCTGGACCCTCAAGATTAATCTAAGGGTAGAGCAGATCAGACCTGTTAACCAGGGCCATCTCTCTAAGATGTTGCCTCCCTCGCACGACGCGGACGTAGGGCCACACGAGGGTTGTTATTATTATTATTATTAAAACATTTTAATACGGATTAAAAATTTATTAATATTTTTTATATTTTTAAGCAGTAGAATGACTGATATTAAAATTTTTTATAAAACCATTTTATTATACTGGGGCACCAATCGGCTAATACCGTCCGCAAAAAAGTCTGTTTTCTGCTGTTCTCTGAACCATCCCTGAACAGCGTCCTTAAACCTCCTCACCATTAGCGAATCGTCGACCTTTCAGTGCCTTCTTTAAAGGACCAAACACATGAAAATCACATGATGAGAGGTCCGGGCAATAAGGCGTGTGTGGCATAACTTGGTTATTGCTTCCTGTACCAGTCTCGCAACATGTGGCCTAGCATTGTCTTGGAGGAAGATCACCTCATCACTGAGCTTACCAGGACGCTTGTTTTTCACAGCTTGACGCAAGTTCTGCAGTGTCTTGGTATATGCGATAGCATTACTATGGGTTTGGGTTCTATAAACTCCAAAAGCAGAGGACCGTCGGAATCAAAGAAACACGTAATATGACGGCCGAACTTTGCGACTTGAATTTTTTGGGCCGTGGTGACGATGGATGCTTCCACTGCATTGTGGATACCTTCCCGGAGGGTTCCCAAAAATGGCACCAGGTCTCATCTACTGCGATAATCTTCTTCAAATACGTTTCCCCCTAACGACTGTAACGTTCCAGATGATCCAAACAGCAGCCGAAACGCAGCCCTTTGTGCTCTTCCGTGAGCATTCGGGGTACCACTGACAGCAGGCCTTGCCATATCCCAGGCTTTTCACTACAGCATATGCGGAACCAATACTGACATTGTGATCCTTCGCAAGTGACTGTATGCTGATTCGCCTGTCCTCACGAATTGACTTATCCATGTCTGTCTTCAATTGATCGGTGATGACCACGTTTGCTTGGCCCGGACGTGGTTTATCAGCCGTTTCCACACGACATCATAGAACATTTTGGCCCAATCACTACGGATGCTTTCGAGATACATGCTTCTCCATAAACATTCAACATCCGAGCATGAATGTCAACTGGTGGAATGTCCTCAGCTGTCAGAAACATTATCAGCGCTCGTTGGTCAGTTTTGGACGGAAATTTAATAGGAGGGTTCATTGTAACACAAACGAAACACGAGCATAAGCCAACGTAACTTCAGCAGTGCTTATCAGAACAAGCAGACGATACGTCAACAATCACT
Source organism: Rhysida immarginata (assembly GCA_023313115.1). NCBI lineage: Eukaryota > Metazoa > Arthropoda > Chilopoda > Scolopendromorpha > Scolopendridae > Rhysida > Rhysida immarginata. The sequence continues at coordinate 1,587,922 of JAHWFO010024136.1, forward strand.
CACATGCTGGCGCGCTACAGCCCGAATCACTTTCATTTGAACATGCCTTATATATCTCTAATCTTTTTGTGGGCTCATCTTCGCTTGCTTTCTAATAATAATACCTTAATGTATACTTTGGTGATGCAGATGTTTGGGCACGACAATAGCAGTGGGTCAACCTAAGATTTAAAAAAATAAATTGAAAGCAAGAGGTGCTACAATAGTTAGTGGAAGAAAAGAAGAGCTTGTCGAACGTTATAATTAGTGTAGAAAATAAAGAAAGATAGAGATCTAGTTTTTCGTTGAAGAAGACAATGTTGTCGTCGAAATGCGCATGCGGACATTAAATAATGTTTGTTGTGGAAGTAGTGGTTTCTTTCTTTCTTTTATACAGTTTACTGTTTTCCACACTTTCTGGCAATTTACTTATTTGGATTGGTATAATAACTTCTATTATTTACTTCGGGTTGATTTATTTGAAATTTTGCACACCTGTAGCATGGGTGGCTTACAAGAATGGATTCAAATTGCAAGACAATAGCCAAACTTTCAAGATTTGCACCAACATGCGCCCACATAGGTGGATTTACACTTTCGTGCACACTTTTTGCAAAACTTTCCTGATTTTCACTGAAAGTCAACCAAATGGGTGGAGTTACACTTTCGTGCACACTTTTTCGATAATATTGGACCACTCCTTCTAGGTGCTTCACTTTTTTTTGTCAGCCATTGTACTAATTAAAACACACGATTTATTGAGAAAATTCTTTATTGAATACACCCGCTTTATTAGAAGCTTTAGCATAAAAGCTACTTATACGTCCACAAGAACGTTGTACAGTGTGGTGCCCATGCCCCTCCTGGAGAAGAATTTGCCGCTCTGATCAGATTTGCACTGCATGTTGGTCATAAAATAGTTATCTGCAGAGTTCCACTTAGTACTAGTGACAAAAACATTATAGCATCACAGCTTCAACAGCAAATCCCTTTAGATGAATTTCTTGACCGCATCCAAATGTCAATAGATGATGAAAGCTTGAAACGAATTCTTCGATTACAAAGCATAACATTTGAAAGACTGCAAGGGATTATAATATTGCTGCATGTTAATGATGCTGCAAGTGTCAATGAATGATTCCAATAAATGGCTCAGAATACAGAAAACCCCATTCGGTTTTACAAACGACAAGAAGCTTCCCAGGTACTGCCCTAAGAGAAGAGGATTTTCTCCTAGTTATAATGACCACGAATCAGAGTTCTTTTTGAGTTTACAGACATTGTGGTCATTGATGGGACCCATGGAACAAATGCTTACGAGTTTGAGTTGTGACTATTTTAATCATTGATGACAAACAGGAAGGCTTTCCATGTGGGTCCTTCCCAGAGACAAATGAAAGAAAGAGACTGGCAGTGCCCTAAGGCATTCATTTTGCTGAGCGCTACTGGTCCCAGCGGAAGTGCAGCATTCGCCATGTTACGATTGGCAAAAACCTAAGGCGGCATATATTCTCAATGTAATTTCAGCTGTTTTTGTGGATGATTTCTGGAAGTATTAGTAAGCATAACCTGTTTTCAGATTTTTTTAAAAAAGACTTTATTGCATTAACTAACGATAACGTATACTTTTAACTGATTCAATGCCTAACGAATTTTTAAAAGACAAATATTTTAAAATTTTAAATTAAAAGGAAAGGAAGAAATAATTCTCAGTTCAATAAAATAATCAATTTATTAATCCACATATTGTAACAAGCAATTGTTTGCGATTGTTTCACATCGGCCTCGGTAGCTCAGTGGTTGCGTTATCGCCTCTGATGCCCGAGGACGCGGGTTCGACTCCGGCCGAGGACGACGAGAGAAAAATCAGGGAGATCACGCACGTCCTTCGGAAGGGAAGTAAAGATGTTGGTCCCGTGTAGTCGTTTGCCGGCTGCACGTTAAAGAACTTTGCCTCCTCTATCTATAACCCTGTCCTGAAATGACCATAGAAGTTGAAAAGGACGTTAATACCAAACAAACCAAACCAAACCAATTGATTCACATGCATTGCTCGGGCGATCAGCTGTTTCTTGCCAATCCCAATATGGCGGCGCGAAGGCACCACTAGAGGGGAGATCACTGCTAGTCTTTCTTTCATTTGTCTCTGGTCATTCCACGTCAGTTCAGGCAGGCTATTGGCACTTGACCTCTCGGGGTTTTAATGAAATTTGGTATATACACTGGCCCCAGGGAGTTGGTAATGCATACCAAATATTAATAATTTTTATAGATTTTTATGGAAGTTACGGACATTTAAAATTTTCGAAATTTGAGTGAGGGCCTTATCTATGAAGTACTGTAACTTCGGTTCCTCTTCTTTATTTAGAAAAACGTGATTGGTGACATATGAAAGCTCTTTGAATGTAGATTCTACATAAAATTTTGAAAATTATATTACGGATGCGCAAATATTTGACTTTAATTAAAATATTCTTTTTATGCAAATTTCTCATATGGTGGGTATTTTTTTTTCGTTAAAAAATTATTACTATCTTACACATACTTTCATAAAAACTATACAAAAAAATTCAAAACTGTGTTTCGCTCCGTTTTGAAGATTGATTAATTTTTAAAGCTTGAGCTCCAAGCAGCGCGAGTCAGGTAGTAGGGACTTGACTACTCGTACAGGAAGAGAAAGCGTGTAACATTGGGACCTTTCATTTATTTACGTTTTATTATTTATATAAATAGTATTATTAATTATAATTACACGAAAAAATAAAATCAATCGTAGCATTACAATAATAATTATATCAATAGGAAAAATGTTTCTTAGAACTTCAGATTTTTTTTTTCAGAAGTCAGAAAAGTATTGCGCACCTGTTAAATAAGAAGATAATTTAGTAAGAAAATATAAATTTGCATTATGATGTCGAATTATTAGTAATAAAGAAACAATATTTACTTTACACTTCCTCAGAGTCAGTCACTTCTGAGTTACCCTGAAGTTGATACAGGCTTCATCATACAGGGTGATTCAAAATTTAGTGTGCCGTAGTGAATTGAAACGTGTACAGCACAGACATCAATGCACTTTCTGCAGGACGTCTTTGCTGATCGAATCATCTCGCGTGACATCTGGCCTGCACGCTCGCCTTGAAAGGAAACGTGTATGCAAACAATCAGCACACTTTGCCTGAGCTGAAGGAGGAAATCACAACTGAAGTTCAGTAAATCTCACCAGCCATATTGAGCAGAGTGTTTCACAACGTGCAACTGCTCTTTTATCTCGTCATCAGGAATTGAATGTCCATTAAGGTGCTTTTTCTTTTTTGGAAAGTGGTGAAAGTCGCAAGGTGAAGATCTTTCATCTTTGAACTGCAGTTTTTCATATTGAACTGTAGGCGCTGCAACACCTTTTCTGTGTGGCGGTTGTTTGCGGGCGAGCGTTATCGTGAGGCAGAAGATGATCAAAAGCTGCCATTCAATCCTGATGTCGACAACAACCCCGGACTTCCTCTCCGAAGGGTTCAGGCGAGTGGTGAGGGATGGGGATAATGTCGAAAAGGGAATAGTGCATTACATACAGGACAAAGGTAAGTATCAGATATAAAACGAATTTTGAAAATCGGTTAACAAATATAAAAGTTACAGCCATGGAGGCATTACTTTTCCACCAACCCTCGTATCTTCTCTATATTTATTGAATATTCTTTTAAAAACTTAATGAGTTAACATTAAAAGGAATAAAAAACAGCTGTATAATGTTTAAGACAATCGGATATTACCATAAAATTTATATTTCTTAGGATGCCTTGCACAACTGTAACATACAAACGGATGTACTGTACTTGGAACTCGAGCTTTAAAAATTAATATCTTCAAAACGGAGCAAAACACAATTTTGAATTTTTTGTATTGTTTTTATGAAAATATATGTAAGATATTAATAAATTTTTAACGAAAAAAATTACCCACCATTTGAGAAATTTGCATAAATAGAATATTAGACCCCGATACATAAATTAAATTTAAAAAAAATTAAAAATTAAAAAAAAATTCAAATATTTGCGCATGCGTAATATAATTTTCAAAATTTCATATGGAATATACAGTTAAAGAGCTTTCATATGTCACCAATCACATCTTTCTAAGTAAAATACAACCGAAGTTATAGTACTTCATAGATAAGGCCCTCACTCAAATTTCGAAAATTTTAAATGTCCGTAACTTCCATAAAAATGAAAAAAAAATTTAATAATATTTGGCATTCGTTATCAACTCCCTAGGGCAATGATTTTCATTAAAATCCGAGAGGTCAAGTGCCAAAATATAAAATTTCTGCCTGAATTGACGTGGAATGACCCATACGTGTTTGTGGTTTCTAATCGACAAGATGAAATCGCTCTTGAAATTGCATTTCACAGCATTAAATTAGCTGTTGGTGAGGGGTGAGATATCGCCTAAAGTGTTCATGACGGATGATGATGCTGCATATTTTAATGCCTGGTTCTCAATTTTTGGTCTTACTGGAAGAGATTGCTCTACAATTGGCATGTTCACCAAGCTTGGAAGAAATATTTGGCAATCATAAAATATGAAACAGGACTAAAAAAGGATGTTATGGGTAAGTTGCAGGCATTATTGGAAGAAACTGACAAATAATCTTTTGAAATCATGATTGCTGAAGTTGTGAAGCAACTTTTGGAGTAAAACAGAAACGGAAGATTTTGGGATATATTTCCGGGACCATTATGCTAATAGGACTGAAATGTGGGCATACTGCTATCGATTAAACTGTGGGATTGAAGTTTCGCATCATAAAGTGTGGTTACCTAAAAGGAAAAAAGGGAAACGATTGGACAAAACAATTTTCTACCTGATGAAGTTCATTCGTAACAAGCAATTTGATAGATTGGCGTTTTTGCAGAAAGAAAAATATATCGCAAGCAAAGCATTTTACGTAAATGACATAAGAACAGTCTTCAGCTTTCAACATCACCAGTCTTAAAAAAGGAACCTAGTAAATGGAGTGTGCTCTCATCATCATTATCAGGTGATCAGTATGTTGTAGAGGAAACTGGTGCGTGTGGAGATCTAGAAGCATGTCTGTCAAATCCTCGGAAGAGGAAAGGAAAATTAACAAAGTCAGAATTCCGAGGATTTGGCATGGATCCAACAGAGAAAGTTGCCGACACGGAGATGGAACTCCCCCGACAGAAATAGACTGGCTGAGAAAAGAGCGAAGGAAGGAAAGAAAGGCCATTAGCAGACATAGTACGCAGGTGCGCCTCAGAATCCTTCGAACCGAAATAAAAGGAGAGGCAAAGGACGAGGAGGACAGAGAGAGAGATTCTAGCGCAGTTCGACATAGATGAAGCGAAACCCGGACGGCCGAATAGGAAGAAAGCGATTCCCGAGCAATCGAGTGACCGAGACGAAGGCCCAAGACGTTGGAGGAAGAATCGAATTCTTCAAGCTCGATGGAAAACGGGAAAGCAGCCGATACGACCTCAACTAATAGAAGAGGAGGTCCATCGTCATTCTTCCGGCCTGAGTTGGGATTCCTGCCCCTCGTATTGGAAGTCGACTTCTCAACATAGCCGAACCGACAAAAGGAGCGTGAAGCCAGAGGTTCTCCGTGCTTCAGCGAATCTTCACTTCAGACGATTGCGAAGCCGCTGCCTAGGAGGGTTCATCGTTCGCCCTAATCCAAAAGCGCATCAGAGAGGAATTTCATCGCAGTCCCGCCGACGAATAAGTGAGATTCAAAATTCAGAGTTTATGCTTAATTCTCGCTCCAATATATACAGGGTGACCCAAACTTAATCAACATGATTGTTTAGGAACATTGTATGGTTCAAATGGAACAAAAAATGTCTTATAAACATTCCATCTAGTTTCGATCGTGTGTGAGATATCGACGTTTGTCTATTTTCTTGTAGAGTTATTAAAGCAAATAAATAAAACACTTGAGAGTGCAGATCACTTTTATTCTGCATACTGACAGAACATCACATTGAACTACAAAACAAAACTGATACAAGGAATAAGAATAAGAAGAAAGTAACAAATCAATATCGAGGAAGCCCCTCAAAATGGTTGCCCCCAGCTCCAATGCACTGGTTACATCTTCGGACAATGAGCTGGTAGCTGCCACAATCTTCACACATGTTACAAGTATGACGATTCCTCTTCCTGTTTGGCATATGCAAAACAGGAAGAGTACATTTAAGAATAAATAGGTAAACCTAAGTTTTTTTCTAGGAAAAGACTCTAAATAAAAGAAAATAGACAAACGTCGATATCTCACACACGATCGAAACTAGATGTAATGTTTATAAGACATTTTTTGTTCCATTTGAACCATACAATGTTCCTAAACAATTATGCTGGATAAGTTTGAGTCGCCCACGAGCCGCATGACAGCCGACAGGGACGAGTTCGCCCAGCGAGACAGGTGTCTCGTCCGTTTCCCAAAAGGACGCAAACCGAGGTTCACTCTCGACCCCGTGTCTGATAGACCTGCTCTGGAGAAGTTAAAGGTCCCTCGAGGTTCTTAGCCAAAGAGGATAGGTTGTTACCAGCTGCCACATCAGACACACCTTCTGCCGTTTCTCAGTGTGCCAGTGATACTGCCCACTGCGTTTTTCCGTAGACATTGAAATCGTCGTTCCCTTGAAATCAATAGCTGGTATTCACGCGCTTGGACACTGGGGAGACTTTACCTAAGCTTAGTTTGATAGAATTTAATTAATTTAGACAAACTGATACGGTCACAGTAAAGTTAGATACGGTCCTATCATTTGGCATTTATTCATTGAGAAATTCTCTAATAAGTTATTCTATTTACTACAGCTCACCTGCAGCGGTTGACAAACCTGAAAAGGTCGCCGCCCTCTGAGTTAGCGGTGCCGATTGTCTCCTTCCCAGGCCGCCTCATCGTCCACATCTGGAGCTGATGCATCGACCAGTGCTGATGTTGTGGACAACTTACCATGTCTTGGATGTAATATTAAAACCCACTCAACTTCGAACCATGTAGATGAAGAATTATCACATGAATTGAACTGAAAACTATTCAATTACTTCTTATTTATTGACTTTAATCCGCAAATTCTTGTTTTATATCCAATTTGATATTTGATTATTGTTAAACTAATTCCATTTATCAACGTCTCTTCCTTACTCTGTCATTTCTACACAAACGCACATGACAATGTCTAGCTTATTGTCGTGAATGCTCAAAATGCTTCCATAATCTTAAATGCACGTGCATTGACTATGCTGTTTCTGCAAACATGTGCAAACACATTCATCTAGTTTGCCAAGTTGAACTGCCCATTCAAGAAATCACAGGTGATGAGGTTATTGGTGATATAGAAAGTACTGCAACTTTGGAACACGATGAAATCCTTGATAGTGACAGCGAGGAACTTGCAATAGCTGAAAATGCATCAAAGAACATCAGGCAATAGGACGTTTATGCATTTGCAAACCCTGTCAACAATACTGTAAAATCAGTAAGGTCACATGAGCTTAATATGTTGCATGGTATGCTTAAACATTATTTAGGAAGCCTTGAATATACCAACGACATTAGAGATGCATCGTTAAGTATACGAGTACAAACTTTTTATTCAAAAGAAACTTGATATGCAGTTCAGTTTTCACCCGTCAACCCAGAAACGATGGCCTCCCCTGCAAATACCAGAATAACACCCCAGTGGGCATTTAAGTCAACTAAAAGAAAACGTACCAAAGACTCAAATCACAAAGAAAACTCCCGTGATATAGGGGCCTTTAAAGTTAAATGTTGGTCCTTTTTGTTTATTTTTTGTTGAATATGTTAAGTAATAAATTAACATATAATTGAATAGAACTCAATTTAATCAAAAAAAAAAATTCAGCAATAAAAATTTATTGCAAAATTTAAAGCAATTTAAATTTCAAATTTCAGTAAAATAAATTAACTTTTAATAACAAAACTACAATTCAATTTAAAACAAGAATATAACTCGTAAAACTTTTTCAAATAAGCTGAAAAGAAGAATATAAAACTTTATTGTTTAATATTACAGTAATAGTTTACATGCAGTAATGGCGAAAACTGCAAGTAATTTACGTATTCGATTGCAGCGTTCACACGAATCTTCCCAAACGCGCGCGAAATGAGAAATGAAATGTTCGCGCGTCTCAATGTTTTAAACTACTGCGCATGTTCTTTCCATGGTAGAGCCATTCATTCCTTCTTAATCATACCATAAACGTTAGGAGAGAAAAATCATTGTTGCAAAGTATTGTTGAGAAAAATCTTGTAAGCATTCCAAGGAGCTTTAGCTCTGGCGCAGATATAATTTTAAATTTGAATATTTCACTTTTACTTGCAATTGGTTTAAATAAACAATGGGAATACATTTGATTCTATCCACACTCAAATCTGTTTTATTGCTTCACGTTCACGTTAAAACACAAAACAATACAAATTCCTTGTCTCGTACAAGATGCAGATGCACTACAGTTATTAGAGGTGTACACTGTGGGCAAGCGTAAGGTTTGCTTGTTGTAACCAAAATATCCTCGCCGCACTTCTGAATGAGGCGTCTTCTAATAGTGCTCGGATGTGGACGGAAATCACCTTCAATCTGCACCATCAATTCTTTCATGGGTGAATTAATATTACTCGTCACTGTTTTCAAGAAAACAGTAAACTGCTTGCATAGCATCTTCCACCTCATCTCCAGAGGGTCTGCCAACTTCATGGAGAGTCCTTGGGGGCTGGTGCAGAGTTTTCATGCCCAGAAAATGGTACTGCGCATCAGCTGCTACCAAATCAGTAACTGGCTCTACACGTTGTACTACACTTCGCCCAAATTCATCATTTCGTTTTCTCGCGAGCGTGAGCGCATTTTCTTTAACGGCTAATTTCCTCACAGGGTACATCAAATTACGTTTTGAGGAAGGCTTTTTGATTTGTTTCTTGGCATAGTCCAGAGGCATCTCCTCTCCACACGAAAAACAGTTAGTTTAAAGGCAAAATCAGGGAAACTTGAACGCAGGGTTTTGATTCAGGATTTTCTTGAGCCCTCTTCAAATAAGCAGCAATAGACTTTTCTGTCGCGTAATTCTTCCTGCATTTTCATGAACTTCAATTTCAGTGTTCCTCTTAAATATTACAATCCTACCATCCTGTCTCTTCTTACTGGCTTCAATGAAAGATTACAATCCTTTATCTCTCCAACACTCATCTGTGTCCCATCTTCTAACAGTTTGTCATAAATTACACATTCCGGACGAGACATTATGCTGACTATCCACCACCTGCGGAAAAACATCATATCATTAATAAAGTGAGTATTAAAAAATAAAATAAAATAAACATTGACTACTCCAGTTGGTCCCTAAGGATATTATTCTCTCAACAGTTGATTCAATGGTGAGTTGAAGGGGAATGTGAGCAACAAAGGATGATAGGACCGCACCGTTAGGTAAGTAAAGGAGGAAAGGGCTGGGTTTGGTCATACTCAAGGTGGCTCACAAAAATATTCACCTCCACAAATAAATAAAAATCGCTGTTGTTCAGCGTGCTCTAGCACCGATATCGCTCGTCAGAAAATCAAATTTGACTAGTGCATTTTGTAAGAAATTTTGTTTACTTTAACTATGTAGAATGGTCATCTTCGAAAAATGCATATAAGCGAAAAACTGAAAAAAGTGCGAAAATTTTGAGGTTTTTTGTGGGGTTTTTTTTTGTTGTGAAGCCGGCTTCCTACAATGCAGCAAACTTGAAATTCGGATTCAGCACCCCGAAAAACATAGAATCGCTGAGAAAAAAACTTCCGCAATTTTGTTATAAAAACGGCAGTTTTGAACACCGATTGACTGGACTAATAATCGTTTAAGTTTAGCGGGTGGATCCTTACTAATCTAAACTAACTTCCCCTAGAGTCTATCGAAACCAATCAACCCTGGTACGATAAGACCGTCCAAAGAAGGTTTTGGCTAGTGCGAGCAGGACTGGATTTACACATTTCTACGTCCTAGGCCAAAGCACCCTGGGCTGATACTTTACAATCTTCTATGATTGCTGCGCCCTAGGTCATGGGAAATCCAGCCCTGAAGTCTCCCTAAAACTCTGTGAACAACAGTTATCAATTGATTTTGCGGAAAGAAATACAAAAATGTATGAATAAGTGGAATTTAAAATAGTAATGCCTATGTGGAATCATTGGAATTCTTCAGTCATAATAATCGACTTTCTTATGACTTATAGAAAAGCGATTTATTCGAAAACGATTTACAGACCTTTAGATAACGTAAAGAAAAAGAATTATTTATTCTTACTTTAGCAGACGGATGAGAAAATATATAAAAAGAATTAAGAGTTTACACGATATATAAAACGTAACAGAAATGGACAATTTTTGGCCGATGTACTATATTTCTTTTCCCTACTCAAGAAATTTTTTTTCTCTGAAATCGAATTAAAAACTCATGATTTGAGAATATATGTTGAAATTTTGGAAAATATTTGGCCGATCCTCACGTATGTACGTGTATGATCAATTTTGTGTAACTCCTCTGAAACGGCAAATAGTAGAACCAAATAAAATTATATCAGGTCCAGGGGAAAAAAACTTTCGTTTCTTAATCCTTACTTTTTGAATGGTTACAATCCTCTCTAGGATGATTTGAATAATGCAAATTTTTTATACTTTAAAGAGAAATGATTCGTCATTCATTTGCACTTACTTGTCTAAGAGAAAACATTCAATTTTATTTTCAAAAAAACGCCTGAAATGGCACCTACATCACCAATAATTCGAGCCTGCCTGTTGTATGAATTTAAACTTGACCATAAGGCAACGGAGGCTGCTCGTAACATTTGTACAGCATTTGGTGATGATTCTGTCACCCACCGGACGACACAGATTGGTTCAAAAAAGTTAAAACTGGTGGTGAGCGTCTTGAAGATTCTCTTGAGTGTTTGGTGGACAACAGCTGATGTATTCCGTAATAAGCTCCAAATTCCAGGACAAACTATCACAGCAGACGTGTATGTTGGTCAGCTTCAACGTACACATGAAAAAATCAAGCAAAAACAGCCAGCTCTTGCAAACCATTTTCAAACGCACCGGCAAAACCGGAGCCGGCGCCGGCCAATGGATCTTTTCACACACACCGGTAAAATCGGAGCAAGTGACGGCATTATGCTAGCTTTCTCTCGGTGCCGTTTATTAATGCCGTAAGTTTTTAGCTTTGGTGAAAGATAGATGTGTGCTGCGTTCAACAAGCATTACTTTCTTGGATATTATATTTTAGAAGGAAGTGAACAGAGATCTGAAATTTATAAAACTCCAAGCCTACGAAATTTACCCAGAGGTGCATATACTCGGCCAACAAGGACAGCAACTGATTTGAGAGAAAATTTATCAAGTACAGAAGGGGCGTTGCCGTTGCAAATGAACAAAATGCACTGTCATATCACTGAATTATGACCACCTGCTTAGTAATGGGAGTAGCCACCCTTCGCCGCTATAACTGCTGCTAGGCGTCGTGGCATGGACGCAAGAAGTGCGCGGTATGTGTCCGATGGTATGGCAGTCCATTCCGCTTGAAGCGCTGTCTACAGAGCTTCGAGAGTCATAGGTGGAGGGTCCAGCTGCCGTATATGGCGATCAAGGTGGATTGATGTCCGGCGATTTAGCGGGTCAAAGGAGCACTCGAAAGTCAGTAGAGTGTTCCTCGAACCAATCCAGAAGGAGACGTGCCTTGTGGTAGGGTGCATTGTCCTGCTGGAACACACATCACATTGGGGGAACATCGTGAGCATGTACGGATGCTCCTGGTCCGCTACGATTGACAAATAGCCACAGGCATTCAAATTGCCCTCTAGACGAATCAGTGGACCTAACTGCTCCCAACAGAAGATCCCCCGTACATACACACTATCTACACCAGCCTGTTTCCGGCCCACAACAGCCTCCTGCAGTCTCTTTTCATGGCGTTCACGACGCACTCGCCATCGCCCGTCAATCTTACGGAGCAAAAACCTTGATTCGTCGGAGAAGGCGACCTTAGCTCAATCGTCTGTGGTCCAATGGTGGTGCTCACATGCAAAGTCTAGGCGCCGTTGACGATGTCCCCTGGTCAACATGGGTGCAGCAACCATGCGTCGACTGTTTAGGCCCATCCGTAGCAGGGTGCGTTCAACGGTAATGTCGGATACACGTCTGTTGGCACCACTGTTGAATCTGGTGGTCAGTTGATGAACTGTGGCTCTCCTGTCACCTTTTAGAGTCGTCGTAGGCGCTGCTCACCCCGTTGGTGATGGCTCGTGACCCTTTACAGTGATGGCGTTGGGACGCGATTTCTGTCCCTGCTGTTCACTTTTTGTACACCTTCACTACAGCGGACCGTGAACAGTTCACAAATCGCCTCGTTTCGGAGATGGTGCCACCCTTGCTGCAATAGTCTATTATCATCTCTTTTTAGTTGTCCGTTAAATCCGGACGTTTACCCATCTTGAGGCTCGTGCACCTGCCGTTTGATGCACCAGCTTTAAAGCTTTCTCAGCCTGTTATGCAAATTTTGCAATGTGTAATCGTTGTTGGGGCGAACCATGCATGTGCCTTGAAGGTGTGCTGGTCATAATTCATTGATGTGACAGTGTATGTTGACTATTATATTTCTGCATTATTAATATAAATAAATGTATAATTTGAATTTTATGTTGTCCTTTTTTGTCTTTTTGTGGAAAATCTTCTAAAAATGCATAAACTTTTTTCCATGCTTTTTTGCTGTTCAATTTTATCTTTAAACCAATCAGTTGTTTTATCTGATAAACGGGGCTTATTTTCCATAAATTCTATCAATGTACAGGATCGTACGAGAATAATTTACTCATTTTCGTAATGACAGAAAATTGTACTACAATAGTGGAGTAATGCAAATGTTAACAATGCGCAAATGGATACAAAACACAAATCCCTCTCCGGCTCCGGTTTTGCCGGTGCGTGTGAAAAAAGGGTGTTGTTTTTCTTCATGACAACGCACGTCCGCATACGGCAAAGCTGACCCGCCAGGAAATGGAATACCGACATTTCGTTACAAGACATCACGCTACACACATCTCGCTCCGAAAATTTTGCGAGGTGCACAGTTTTCTGCACTTGAGCACATGGTCAAATTCCAAACTCATTTCCCTATTTTTGTCACTTTATCCCCCAACCCACCTTCCAAATTCGAAAAGGCATAATTTTATCACAGTTAAATACTTTCTCATTTAATTTGATAGTCAAAGATAAATTAAACTTAAATCATTATTGAATTGAGAAATTGTAAAAATTTAAATTGTTGAAATCTTTAAAAATTCGTATTTTGATTAAATACATGGAATTAAAAAAAAAATCATATTTTCATTGTTTGAACAAAAAAAAAACAAAAACAAAAAAAAAACAAAACATGATTTTAGGATTTTTTTTTAAATAATGAGCGATGATTTTAAAGTAGGCTATTGATACACGTATTAAAATGATTTCCCGTTTTTTATATTAAAATATGAAAGGATTTACTGGATACGTTTATGATTAACTTTGGTGTGCATTTTTTAAAATATTAATTAAATAAGATTCATAGAATTAATATTTTTTAACTGTGTAATAAATTTCTATAATGCTGTGTAAGATAATAAAGAAAATAACTAATAAATAAATAACGGATGTAGAAGAAAAGAAGAACGAGACACAAGAACCCTGGAAAAATAAATAAATAAAAATTGGATAAGGAGATGTAAGCAGGATGTCAGGATATTGAAAGCAATTGAAAGAGGTCATCCTGAAAGCAATATCGTACCCAGAATTTTGTTTCGAGGCGGGGGGACGCGCATTGTTTTTGTAGGAGGGGGGTCAGCTATACGTGAGACTAAAATTGTATGGTAAATTTGCCCATTCGGCATTTACCCGATAAATGGAAGGTTTTAAGCAGAGTTTAAATGAGTTGTCGTTCGACGCGCCTGAGATATGTAAATCATTTTGGTGGCTGTTTTAATATGGTTGTTTAAAAGCGATTTTTTTTTTTTACTATTACACCCGTCTCAAATCCACTTAAAACTTCATGCTCTATAAGTAAATCTCAACATTCTATACCTAGACTTTTTTCCTATACTAAAATTGTCGCAAATGATTTTTTTGAAGATATTAATTTATTTTTTTACTGGTCCCATTACTATTTTTAGTAACTTTGGAATATAAACGGATCGCAGTGGAATACCGTTGTTGGGGCTATACATTTAGGATCGGCGACAGGGGTGTCCAGCCGCGGGGTGGGGTCAGGGAGGGGTTACTGGGGTAGGGTTGGGCTGCAGGAGCTAATGACAAACACGTCTGAACGCTACGAAAACCGGAACTCCTAATACAGCCAACTGCTACAGCAAATTTTAATATTTAGTCTGTCGCGATGTACTTACAGAGCATAAAGTACTTAAAGAGCAACGAATTTAAGACGAGCGTAAGAGTGATAATTTACCTAATTTATTGACAATATCTTAGAATGATAATGTTCTGTCAAAAAACGTTCAATTACAACTAGAATATACGCAGAATCTTGCTGCCAGCATTTCACAACAACGGATGAGTTGCGTCATGCATGCATTTCATTTTTTATTTAGTTGGAAGCAGTTTATATGCCTTTTGTTTTTCGTTCATAGACCAAACGCCCTCGTGTCCGTCCACGGGTAGTTAAGGTAAACCGAAAGCTAATGATATCAATAAGAGCAGTCAGTCGAAGGACAAGCGGTCGTACTTTACAGTGAAAACTGATGTCAACCTGCTGACAACACTGTTGAATTTGAACCCATTTGAATGTCCAACAGCTGTCAGCCCAAGATTGCCCAAGCACGGTCAGACGAAAAAAAGATAGAGTGGGACGACTGATTGCTTTATTTGAAGCTCAAAATATGGAGAGTATAAATTTATAAGTATGTTTTTTGGGCCATTTTTAATTAAGTAACAAATTACCTTTGCAGAACTGGTACAGAAGAAGAATGGGACACCCGTGCTCAACTAATAAAAGATGTCGTTGAAATGCAAAGTGCATCCACAATAATTTCACAAACTAATATCGAGAGAGAAGAAAATCGCAGAGCATTAGACACTCTTCAAAAAAGAACGCTTACTATTGAAGAGCGAGATAACATTGCTGAAACCCTTTGCGTTGAGATCGATACTGAACACAGTCAACAAGTTTGTTTAAGCAGTCCGCACAGTACAGCTTCGAAAAGAAGACTGCAGTCAAATAATCTCGTTTTGTGTGTAAACAAACATACCTGTTACATTGACCGCCAATGCTTACTCTCTTTACTCTATAGACTCGGTTTCGCGAAAAGGTAACCATATTAAACGCGAAATATTTCAGGTCTTTACGTTAGCTGTACATTCGTATTTTTTTGGGGGGGGGATTGGGGATTACATGGCGCAAAGTGAATTCGTATTTACGAATCGTTAAAATACGAAAGTATTTTTTATTTTGATTTTAAGATTCGTTTCGTATTTTTGTTACGAATGTGCGCAAAGTCTCTATTTAAAAAAAAAAAATCCTAAAATCATGTTTTTTGTTCAAACAATGAAATTGTGATTTTTCTAATTCCATGTATTTAATCAAAAAGCGAATTTTTAAAGATTTCAACAATTTAAATTAAAAATTTTTACAATTTCTCAATTCAATAATGATTTAAGTTTAATTTATCTTTGAGTATCAAATTAAATGAGAAAGTATTTAACTGTGATAAAATTATGCTTTTTCGAGTTTGGAAGGTGGGTTGGGGGATAAAGCGACAAAAATAGGGAAAGAGTTTGGAATTTGACCATGTGTTCAAGTGCAGAAAACTGTGCACCTCGCAAAATTTTCGGAGCGAGATGTCTGTAGCGAGTTGTCTTGTAACGAAATGTCGGTATCCCCCAGGAAATAAACAAACTTACCTGGGAAGTGTTCCCTCATCCACCAAATTCTCCAGATATCTCTCCAACAGATTATCACCTTTTCCGATCTCGCAATAACCATTTGAGAAATAAGTGCTTCTAGACAGAAGGAGAGCTAAAACACGAAATGGATGTGTTTTTCAACTGTAAAACTTGTGACTTTTATAAAAAAGGAATTTATGATTTAGTATTTCGTTGGGAGAAGGTTGTTGATAATGATGGAGATTATTTCGATGAATAAAAAATTCATTTATGCATTAATCTGAGCACCAATTGCAATATTTGCAAAAACGAAAAAACTTTCTCCTGGACCTGATACTTTACAAAGGATTCCTTAAACTCTGTCTCGACGTATTTTTTATGACGATTGGTTAAGCCTTTTTAGAGATATTATTTTTTTTTCTAACACTGAAGAAATAGCTAGCTAAAGCATGCATACCACCGAACCAAAGTCAATAAAATCGACATGTCATATCAATTATTTTCCATTTCAGTAATTTTAAATGTCAGCTAACTGTCACCAGACAAGAAGGAAACAAAATCATTTAATTCAACAAAGGACTTGTCTGATAAATAGTCCTCTGACATTTAAAATTACTGAAATGGAAAATAATTGATATTTTTAGATTTAAATATTTTGTAGACTATAAAAATGTTTATTTTTCGATGTTTATAAGCATAGTGAAAGAAATTGCTTTGATCACTTTAATTCGATAATTATAATTCCTTTCTGGCAATAATATTTCTATTTTGAAATATTTTTTAAGTAAATAAATAAAATATTAAAGTACAGGATTAAGAACTTTCTGTATCTTTATTTTTTGATAATTCTGAAGTTTCTTTAAAAATCAATTGATAAGTGGTAAAAAGGAGTTTGGTCCGATGATTTTCGGTTCCTTCTCCATCATGCTGATTGTCTATGGATTTCCAAAAACACTGCAATGGCAATAGAATTAACAGTTGAAATTCTATATCAGTTTAAAGTGTAAAGCCAGTATATGCATTTTTAGACTAAGCTTATGAAACAACAAACATGTGCTTTTTAATAAAATTCAGTGTGTTTTTAAATTAAGAAAGAAACTGGCGCTTTTCTACTGCGCCTTTTCAATACAGAATTCGAGTCCGTGTATATTGATTCGGTGACCATATCACTTCTTCTAGCCTCTAAGACCTAGATTATAAACACGTAAGCATAAGAATGCTAAATTTCCATATCATATGCTTTTTTGAGAATACTGCAGCAAGATGCAGTTTTGAGTATGTATTTTCGTATTTTGCTCTCAAGGTGAGCCAGGTGATCACCATCTCCCGCTTGAATGCCCTAATGGAATATGGAGAACATCTCATTAGTTTCCAGCTGCCCATGAAACCATTGATGGAACATTTGTTCGAATTATTTACAAAGCAGGTGGTAGTGCAATTGAGCTTTTAGCTTATTTTGGAAATTTTGCGTTTTTTCCTCCTCTTTTAAAATGAGGATGATAACGGCTTTCTGGAAGTGCATGCTTCTCCCACATCCTATTATAAAATCATTAACAGAGTAATAAGAATTGCTCAATGTTTCTGTATAATGTTACCTACTCCATCTGCGCCCTAATTTTGTTTTTTCTAGTGCTGATTTTTAATTCCCATCGTACACCCGTATCAAGGATTTTTTCGGGGCTAGATAAAAAAATTTCGCTTGGGAAGGGGGTGCATCAACGGAATTGTTTGGCAATGCGCTGAGTTGTTTTTTTTTTGTTGTTGTTGTTTTTTTTTGGGGGGGGGGGAGGTTGTAGCCCCCTCAGCTCCACCTTGGATATGGCCCTGTCGCATAGTGAAAAGAAAGTTAGCATGCTTTGCAGTAGTATTAAAGGAGTCGTTTATTTCCTCGAATAATAAATTGCCAAACTAGAAACAATTTAAATTTATTTTGCTTCGATTTTCTTCAGATATGTTGCAATTGTTTGATTCATGCTATGCGACCCAAAAATTTATCTTCTTCCTTTAAAAATTGACATTGTTGTAGTTTTACGTTAAACACTTTTATCTTTCTAATAAAAATTTTTAATCTTGCAAATGAATTTTGAAGTTTCACTATGAACGAGAAAATCGTCAAGATTTTAGACCAAACAAAATTGTCCTTCCCTCTCCATCCAAAGAAAGAAATCCTCGACAAATTGCTATACAGTAACTGGATTTGTCAACAGCACCTTTGTGCACGTACTAATGAGGTTGCTAACTGGACTTGCATTCGAATCTGTTCACTAGGTACTTTTTCTTTTGCTTTCTTACGTAAGTTTGTAGGTGAGATCAGCACACAGGGTATTCCAGTACACAAAATACCTTCCCTCAAGGTATTTTGCTCAGCTAATGCAACAGATGCTCAATTGATGCTGACATGAACAAATGCAGTCGTAAAACTTTTTACTTTTCTCTATTCTACTAGAGATGTCAAATGCCTACACGCGTTTTATAAAAAGTTGCTATTTATTAGGAGCTTTAGCATAAAAGCTACTTATAAGAATGCGCCCTTGGTCTGTACGTTTATCCGGCCGTCCGGCCTGGTGGGCTTTCACTGAACACAACTTCTGTGAAGTTAAGCTACATCAAGCACGGTTCGTCACTGGATAGATGAGCATCCGTGATAACCAATCTTTACCCCCCCGGCTGCTGCGACCATCATACAGCAGTCGTGAATCCAGATCCATCCAGGGACCCAACTCGTCGGCCTCAGGCCATACAGGCCTGGATGGACGTATTGGATCCAATTAATTAATTAATAAAATAAAAAAAATAAAAAAAAATTTTGTTTTCAGAAATATGACCATCAAAGTCTTAGCTCGGCCGTATCAACTTTTCAGAATTTTTCGTGGACCCCTTCAAATCGAATTCACGTGCTAAAATAGCGAGTGTAAAGAATACCAAGATAATGGCATGTCATATAACAATCGATTTATCAAGAAGGAATACATTGTTACTTTCTGTTCATCTTTTAAGCATTACTGACATCAGCGCGCGCACGTGAAATCGCTTTGTCGACGCATGATTGCTCAAGTGCTCATAATCTAAATTATTCAATAGCGAAAGAATGGAGCTACTTATTGGTTTTATAATGTCTTAACTGTGTGCCCCTTCATAATTTCTACATTTTTTTGAGGTAGAAGGTTGAAATTCGGAATGTAGCTTTCTATCTGCACTATTTATTTTGGTTTTGATTGGTACACTGGGGTCGGAATTACGGGGGTGGGATTCAGAGAGGACAACATATCTATGTGCTATTTAGTACGAAAAGGCGTGAAATTTAGTATTCAGATTCCTCTATGGAAGATCTACATTGCTATGAAGTTTAGCCCCATTTGTTCCGTTGGGGTCGGATTTGCGGGGGTGGCAGTCACTTGGTCCTTAGAACTATGGCAACATATAGCATGTTATATATCATACGTTCGGAAATGATGAAAAAGGAAAGAAGATAACGAGGTTTTTTACATTTTATACGTATTACGTTCGAGAAAATAAATTTTTTTTGATTAAAAAACTTGGGGAGAGGTAAAAAGTGCAGATAAAGGGGTAAAAATAGACGACTGCAGGATCTGCTACTTCCCTTACCCTACTCGGGGTGGGTGGGTGGGGGAGGGGGTTAATTTCTTTTTAACAAATGTATAAATGTATTTCTGCTTCACTGCTAAAGCTCCTCCTTGAAATGTTTACAAGATTACATTGTTATTATAATATGTCGTTAACAATAGAGACTTTGCGGCAGCGAATTTTCCGTTATAAAATTTCGAATTATGACTATAAGTCATATCGGAAACCTCTAATTCTAAGGAAAAACTCTGAATTAGACTTATGGTTTTGGCATAAGTCAGCCAATCAAAAATTAGTTTTTATACTTGACGCATGCGCACTGCGCGATCAGAATTCTTCCCTTCCCGCCTAGTGCACATGATTGGAGACCGGTCATGCGCACTAGGCGCTAGAGCCTGCTGGCTGTAAGCCAAGCTGTAAGTTATAAAGTGTAACGGACAGCCCGCCGCAAAGTAGTTTTCCGTTATAATTTTACGATATATATATAACATATCGGAAAACTCATAATTATAACGGAAAAATCGCTACCGAAAACTCGCTAATATGGCATAATTTTGTAACAATAAACAACGGATACATTTAGCCCTCGTCATAACGAATTGTTTGTTGTGGCAATTGGACAGTACGTAGTAATAAATTAGTACCATTAGAACACGAAGCAGTGAACCGATTTGAAAAATTTTTTTTTAGCATGCATTGTCATCGGTCCTGCGAATGTGTACCAGGTTTCAGCTCTCTAGCTTCTCGGGAAGTTGGTTTAATATTGATTACAAGATTTGACCTAAAAACTAACATTGCAAGTTAAATAAAAGCTTTTCATAATAATAATAATAAAAATAATGTCTTCATCAATAATCCAAAGGTTAATGTTTGGTGCGGTTTAATGCACGATCGAGTAATCGGACCTTTCTTTTTCGCTGAAGACACCATTACCACTGCAACCTACCTAGATATGCAGGAGAACTACCTGATTCCACAGGTGGAAGAACTGTAGCTCAACATAGTCTACCAGCAAGATGGAGCACCTCCTCACTGGGGCCTGCAAGTTAGGCCAGTGCCTTGATACGAACTTTCCAGGATGATGGATTGGAAGGGATGGATCAATCCCTTGGCCTCCCTCGCTCAACCGATGCGAACCCTCTGGATTTTTTCTTCTGGGGATATGTGAAAGACAGAGTGTACAAGACGAACGTTGATGACATTGAAACTCTCAAGAATAGAAAAATTGAAACGATCGCTGAAATCACCCCCGAAATGCTAGCCCGAACATGGAAGGAAATCGAGTTTCGCTTTGACTTCCTCCATGCCATAAATGGGCGGCACAGAAATTTATTAAGGCATGCTAAGAAACTTTTTGAGCTTTATTTTGTGAATAAAAAAATCACGTTAAAATCTGTAATAGTTTTTAAGTAATAACCATTTAGAATACGGGACATAATTTAGAAACATCCTGTCTATGTGTATGTATGTTTGCGATTTTTTTCAAAAACTACTGATCCGGATGGGGTTTTCCGGGAAAGTTTTTGACCCATGAAGTCGGTTCATTTTTGTTAAAAAAAGTTCTTGTTTGTTTATAACATGCAAGATTTTCAACTCAATGCATGGTTTAAGGAAACTTGACAAACTACAGTAGAGACAACTCCCTGCAATCGGAATATAAAAATATTAAATATTTAATGAAATATGAGTATGTTTACTAAATAATGCTTAACTGCGCATGCGCAAGCGTTACCAAAATGTCTTTTGCATAATTTATTAGCCTAATGTATAGAGCTATTCTTATAAAAAGCCCAAATAAATATCGTGAAATTTCAGAAAGTTATCGCCAATAGAATGAGTTGAATTTCAGTTGCTCTAAAAAATAAACAAAACGATAAGAAGCTTTCTCCAAATTTTTAGGGTCATAAGAGCCAAAGAGGCTATCATAAGAACGAAAGGCGGGCCTACGGCATATTGACTACATTGCCAAAAATAAAAATTTTAAGAAAACCCCTTATCGTTTTGTTTTCTTTTAGAGCAACTGAAATTAACTCATTCTATAGACGATATCTTTCTGAATTTTCCCAATATTTGCTTGGGCTTTTATTATTAATTATTATTATTATTATTATTATTATTATTATTATTATTATTATTATTTTTCAAACATATTGAGGAACTTAATTTACAGTTAGACATTTCCCGTCGGGTTGGCATTTTAAAACGGCTAACGTACTTTTTCGCTGACGGTAATACTTTTATTTTCCTGTAGAAAGAATTTATTGTCTCCAAACTACTATACAGGGTGTCTCAAAATGCACTAACACTTTGAATGACTATAAAAACATTATTTGTGAACATAGAGACAAGTTTAAAGGCTTGAATTACAGAAGACAAATGTAATTAAAGAATCATGTTCGCAAATGTTCAAATT
>JAHWFO010024136.1:1609849-1624242 GCA_023313115.1 Rhysida immarginata
TTCGTTGAAATATATGAGGTGTAACATGCTCTTTACACCCCTGAAGTTTCAGGATAATTCGGCGAGTTTTTTTCTAGATATTCGACAAAGCGTCTAAAATCAAAGGTGTTCATATATTTTGTTAACCCCTGTATGTAGGAAGGGTTGGAGAAAAGGTTTATTCGGTGTAAACGCTGTTAACGCAATTAGATTTAAACGGTCTTCTGGATGTCGGCGGCCTTGACGGAACCAATGCTATTGTGGAATATCGATTAGCTTCCCGTTCAACAACGCCCCATGTGTAATAGTCCAGAGGATCGAGATCTGGCTAGTTAGGTGGCCACAAATTCGGTGTGATGTGATTAAGCAGATGGGGTGCCGTCTATTCTTGTGTTGTCACACCCGAGGAATCCGCACATAACCATCCGTCATTTCGCTGGTTCATGTTCTGGTCCTGGTCGAAATCTTTTTCATCGGGAAAAAAAAACAGAGCATGCCAGTTCCTCCGGATGTTTGACCTTGTTTAATAATCGTTTTGCTCGAAGCAGTTGTTGTATTTTCGCCGACATGAACTGCCCTTTCCTCAGAACATACGACATATAACGAAGGTCCTCGTGCACCACAGTGCGGATAGTGCCCTCGGAAACCTAGAGATCTCGGGCGATGGCTATGATGCACCTTCCAGGGTTCGCATCGATAATGGTTTGTACCTGTTATACAAATTGTAGTGTTCTCATGCAGTTCGAACGTTGTGCGTGCTTTATGCGCTTAGCTACAGGCGACACATGTCCACCTGAGGCTTCCAACTCCTTCAGGACATTGTTCACAAATGATCTGGCGACTTTCAAAAATGTTGCAATTTCAACATCGCTGTGCTGTGCGTGTAGCGCAACGATTACGGCATGTCTTTTCATTTCTTGCTGACAGTCCGCCATTGATGCTCTGTAAAGATTTAAGTACAGATGTTATTGTACACATAACTGTAGGCGATCAATCGCATGTCCTCAGATACCCTTTGCACTCTGTATAATTAGGGTACTACATTTATTTCCTGTTATTTCATTTTACTTTAATCATTATCTTCGTAAAAGAGAATTTTGTTAAGTTAACTATGAATATAATTTCAAGATTTTTTAGGTTTCTGATTGACTCCGTAGACAAGATTATTTATGGGTCACATAATATCCTGATAGTCCATTACAATCCATCTTGTTAAATTTGTAGTTTCTGTATGGATAGATATTCGCTCGGTTCAGATGGTTATCTTGTTCTTTAATATAGGTTGGCTTTAAGAGTCAAGTGACATCCAATCCAACTTGCTTACCACCTGTAATTGGAACATTTTCTCTTCTATCAAGGACTTAAAGGCAGTTTTTCCAGATTACTGGATTTCATCGCTCCTCCTTATCCCCTTTTTATTCTCTGAATGACTTAAGTTTCATCTTGCTTCTTTCCTGTGTCAGTGGAAGTATTGCTTCCGGACCATTCGTGCTGCTTTTTCTCTGAGCTGTTCGATTGTTGATTGTCAAAGATTTGATGTGAGCCTCCGATTAGCTTGGATGGAGGCGGTGGTGCATATCTTCACGCACAAAAATGAAGGTACAGCCTTTTAGATCTTTTGGCAACAGTGTCGCGCATTTGTCTTAACATGTTTCAAAAAAAAAAAAAAATAAGCAAAAACTATGGAGTGGAATAACCAAAAAGAGAAACCTCTAATCCACAAGGAGAAATGAAATACCGGATACGCATTTCGGCTACCAAGTAGCCATCTTCAGCGGCGAGAGACAAAAGTACAACCCCTGGCAAAAAAGTTTGCGATACTTATTGCCGATTCGCTGGCGCGCGATGTTAGCTGATTTTTTAAAAATAAGGATACACAATTAAACGGTACAAAAATTAATATATGTTTATTTGGAAGATTTACATTATACAAAAATCCGATTATGTTCTAAAAAGAAAATTACACAGTGATTAAATAAAAAATTAAAACCAACACCCATGGTTGGAAAAATGTTTGCGATAAGCAAATCAGATGGGAAAAAGTTTGCAATAATTTAGCGCTAATTTTTTCTACAGGGGTGTAAGAAGAAAGGATCATACCATTAAATTTTAGGTGATAAACCTAACACTTATAAAGGCAATACTGATTTATTGATTTATTGCTACCAAATTTAAGGATAAAGGTTCTCGGGGCCACACAGGAATCCCCACCAAGGCACCGAGAATAAAGACAATCACAAAACAAAAAATATAGGAAAACATTATAATTATATATTGATGAAATTATTGATGAAATTATATAATTATATAAAATACCAAAACTGGACAATATTATAAAAAAACAATCAAAATTACTCTTAGCATTAGGGTAAAGTGACTTTGTGACGTGCCACCCCCTACCCTTCTTGGTCGATAAAGCACCCTGGATATAACTAATAAGGGGGAGGAACTGTCAGGGGTTCGGGACCTGGATTAATTCTTGAAGAAATGCTGGCACAGAGACATTATTCAAGGTTCACACTTTTATTCAAGAGCATATACAGGGTCGGTCGGTGTCTTAAGCATAATAGGAGGGGCCCCTCTAAAGCTAAAACTATTTCCTTAAGTTCTAATGGAACACATGTACAAGTTATTGACATAAATAAACCAGTCAAGCGTCATCACAACTCCGAGCATACGCAGATGTGTATATCGAGTATCACAATCAGGTCTCGGCACTATAGAAATCTGTTCTAGTGGATCAAAATACCACCAACTCCCGTGAAGTATTCCTAACCACACGCATGAAAGCGTGATGTGACCCCTTTTGTTAAAATGCTTTGAGGGGAGGGCACCTTAACCCCTCCTTGGCGAGTGGTAGTATTTGATTTTACAGACTCTCTGCGGAATCCAATGGGACCGGGTGTTTTCACTGCTAATTTCAGTGCACCCTCTCTAATGGCACTTCGCACTGCAATTCCACGGATATGACAAATAGTTCAACCTGTTTCATGCGTTACTCCCGCTCGGACTCGATGGCCCAGCTGGCTGATTCATTTTATCCTATTAAGCAATTAACAACCATCAAAAGGAAAGAATAATAAATGCAACACAAGTCTCAATAATTCTCATCACCGTCTGGGCGTGCTAAATAACAAGACCATCAGTACATAGTCTGAGGAGAATGCTTGGAAACATTATAATAACGTTCTTCCTGTTGATATACCGGAGTCGCATTCTAGTGGCACTTCATGTGGCTAGACTTTCCTGCTTTATCTACACGAATGTTTTTCCGCACTTGGGGGCTTCAGAGCGGACGCATTCCAAAGCGCAAATTGACAAACAGTTTGAAAGTTACTCACCCCAGTCGTCATTTAAAATGCACAAACATCTTCATTCACTTGGTAGTATTCTTTCCATACTCACGGTTAAAGTTGTCATCGCTGGGCTCGATCGAACACACAATGGCCGCCATCATCCTGCCAACACCGCCACTTTCCTGCATAGCTAGATAAAATACTATTAAGCCCTGAGTCTCATCTTAAATGAACTAAATATATTCATCTTAAACGTTATACATATAACCTGGGTGCTAATTGCACCAAAATTCCAACAAGAGCTTCCCTACAACACATAGGTATGCAATCCAGGGAGCAAGACAACAACATGTCCGCTCAACACGGCGTTCTTTTGGGGAAGACAAAAAAATAATATAATACTAATACTTTTACCAACAATACCACATAAAAGATAAAAATAAACGATTGTTTGCTGGAGGCTAAATAAAACTCTAAAGGAAACTAACAATGTCAGTCGCCAACAAACAATGCAACAAACGAAAACAAAGAGACACGCGACCGACTCTGCGCTGTTAGCAAAACGCTCGTAAAAGAGCGGCCGCACACCCTTCAAACTAAATGTGATCAAAGAAATACATTCACCCACCGTTCTATACCAAACAAACTAACTAACTCAATCCACCACAAACCGAACACATCCTATTCACCCAAACAGAAACAAACTGCAAACAAACCACTCACAACAATCAAAACAACAAAACAAAGCATCGCTCATAACACTCGCGCACATCCCTCCCATGACCAGTCGTTCACTATTTTCCCTTCCCGTCGGACATATGCAACCCTAACTGACATCAACATGTCACAACTTAAAGTGGGCCATGACCAAATGTGGGCCACTTTTGTTTTTCTTTAGATTAGAAAAAACGATTGCAGTCTCTATTTTAAAGTATATCTCTATGCTTTGTTCATAAGCTGAACTATGAATTTTCCAAGATTGTGTTGTCATCTAGTGATCATAAAATGAAGTTTTGAGAGATTTTTTTGGCGGTTATTTTCATTGTTCAAAATAGGTACTGGAATGCTTTAAGAACGATGATTTCAATTCAATATTCACTTGATTTTGGTAATTTGACTATTCTAGATTAATTTAAAAGTGATTTTAATCTTTCAAAGCACTTTGTAAAGTTATTTAAAGCTAACTTCAAGCATCATATGATACGACCTAATATGGGCCTTGCTTGTCTCAATGTAGACATACTTACTGACCATTTGTGGGCCGGTTCACAAATGGTATAAATATTGTCTACAATGATAGCAATTTAGTAAATATTTTAAACTTAAAGCTTTAGATATAATTTTACAAAATTTTTTTGCATCGTTCTCGGTGTATTATTCATCTCTGTACGACTCATGTTGTTTGTCTTTTAATAAAATTAATTTTTTTTTAGACTTGTCCTTCCTTAATGAAATATTTTGCAATTTTGTGGCCTCATGAAGCAGGCATGGGAAAAGGCTTTAACAAAATACAATATTGTGTCTGGTTTTCGTGCATGTGGAATCATGCCTTTTGATCCAAAAGCAATACCCTCAGAAGCATATCTTCCAAACACGCTTCACAACACTGCTAGTGATTGGCAAATAGAATATGCAAGTGAAACATGTGGTGATTTTCCCAGGGAAACATGTTTCCAAGAAGAAGCCAGAACAAAGAAACACTCGGCTTTGATTTAAATGAATATGAAGTGTCCCAAGAAAGCATCCCTAAATTGACTGAACATGAAGTGTCCGAAGCATGTACACCTGAATTCACTGAACATGAATTGTCTCAAACAGGCATTCCTGAATCCACTGACCATGAAGTGTTCGAAGCAGATATCCCTGAATTCACTGAACATGAATTATCTCAAACAGGCATCCACGGAAGATGAAGTAACAAATGATGAAATTAAGCACATGGAGCCTTCCATCACCAGCTGTTCAGCAAAAATGACTCTAAACGCAGTTGAAAGTGCTCTTACCTCAAACACGAAATCAGCATTTTCATTAGCTTACAAAGAAAACAAAAATATTAGTCATTACTTGTTTCAGACCTGGAAGAAATACAATGTCCAGAATGAAGAAAAAAAACAATCAAGAAAACTATATTCCAAACCGTGCCCAGGCATCAACGAACCAATTCCTTACTGCTTTAACTTTCTATGGTGAATCAACTGCAATGAGGCCTGCTAAAAGAAGGCTTCCTTTTACAAACTTTGCTAACGTCGGGCAGGATAACGACATACTCCCTCTACCAAACCAATTACACCAAAACAAGCCAAGAAAGAAGACCACTGCTGCACAGAAATACTTTGTTCTTACTGAAGAAGTGCTCGAAGAGAAACTTGCAAAACTAAAGGAGAAGGAAGAGAAAAACAAGAATAAGCAGAAGCGAGAGGAAAAAAGGCAACAAGAACAGCGAGAAAAGACAAAAGAACGCAAAACTGCAGCAAAGCGAAGACGACGAGGAAAAAACATTTGAACTGTTATAGCCTAATCCAAACTATAAAAAAACTTTTTTGCCTATATGTAAACAAACAAATAAAACAACTTTTTATGTGTATATTTGCTTGTAATTTTGTTGTAATTACGGTATACCAGAATCTGTAGACTGGCCCACATTTGGTCGATTCATTTGGTTTTCAATAAAATCTTAAATAAATTTATTTGTTAAAAGTATATAAAAAATTTTTACTAAATAGCAAACGATCACTAAATTACGTACAGCAAATGACAAGCTAAATATGCATTTCATAAATTTTTCATTAAGAGATACATGGTATCAGTTATAGATTTATGGCCCACAAATGGTCACTTTA
Organism: Rhysida immarginata; assembly: GCA_023313115.1. NCBI lineage: Eukaryota > Metazoa > Arthropoda > Chilopoda > Scolopendromorpha > Scolopendridae > Rhysida > Rhysida immarginata. The sequence goes on from JAHWFO010024136.1 coordinate 1,615,965, forward strand.
CCCTATGCAATTGATTAAAACAAGATAAAATTTTAAATAATAAATTAAAATTAAAGCAAGAAATAGAAAACAATTCTCGGTTTCTAAACCGCGTATTACAGTTAAAGTTTAAGTAAGCCAAACAAAGAGGGCTATCAATCTTTCCATTAATGATATTAGCAACAAATTTTAAAATCTCCGCATGAAAGATGTCATAAAAATAAAATTTGCGAGCGATAAAATGGGACCCGTTAGAGAGCTGCCTCAATAGCTTAGAATGCGCATTGTGAAAATGTTAGATGAAGGAAAGACTCAAACTGAAGTTGCAAACTTCTTGGGATGTGCTCAATCTACTGTTTCGATAACATGGAAAAAATTTCGAGCAACAGGCCATGTCCAGACCAACCCAAGATCAGGAAGACCGAAGAAATCTAGCAAAGCGCCAGGAGAGAACTCTAAAAGAAATCTGCAAGAAAATGAGAAAAAAGACATCGAAAGAGATAAATAACGAGTGGAAGAAGATATCTCATGTTCGCGTTTGTGACAGAACCGTCCGAAATCGACTACATGAACTTGGGTTTCATTCGAGGAAAGCGGAGACAAAGCCGCGTCTAACTAAGAAACACCAACAGGCACGTTTGAAATGGGCAAGAACTTACAAGAAGTGGACAATTGAAGATTGGAGGAAAGTTATTTTTTCTGAGGAAAACCAGATTTGTTTGTCAAGTGGTGACGACGCTGGAAAATTTGTCTGGAGCCGTTCAAATGAAAAGTTTCATGATGACTGCCTAGCCAGCAAAGAAAAGTTTCCACAAGGACTCATGGTTTGGGGTTGTATTTCTTTTAAAGAAAAAGGCAAATTGTGCATAATGAAAAGAACAGTCGACTCAGAAGCGTACATTAATATTATTGATGCCCTCCTTCTTCCAACAGTTGAAGATCATTTTGGAGATGATCAGTGCATCTTCCAAGATCACAACGCATCTTGCCATCGTTCAATAAATGTGAAGGCGCATCTTGCTACCATTCAAATACCCCAACTTGAACGGCCAGCCAACAGCCCCGACATGAACCCAATCGAAAATTGTTGGCACAAGTTGAAAACACTCGTCAAGGAAAAACACCCAATAAACAAACAAGAATTGTCGGCTTCAATAAAGTCCAGTTGGTCTGAACTTGAAGACTGTTACATAAGAGACCTTATTGACTCAATGCCTAAGCGTATCAAAGCATGAATAAAAGCCAAGGGTGGTGCAACGCAAAACTAAATTCATTTGCAACAAATTATTGCAAACTTTTTTTCCCATGTCTTTCATTATCGCAAATATTTTTCCAACCAGGGGGGTTGGCTTTAATTTTTTTACAGTGTTATTATTTATTTAGAATATCATTTAAATTTTTTGTGCAATGTAAATCATCCAAAAAAACGTACATTAATTTTTGTACCGCTTAACTGTGTATCCTTATTTTTAAAAAATCAACTAACATCGCGTGCCAGCGAAACTTTTTGCCAGGGGTTGTAAAAAACAAAATTTTACTTTTAGAAGATGGCTACTTGGTAGCCAAAATATGTATCCGGTATTTCATTTCTCCTTGTGAATTAGAGGTTCTCCCATTTTGATCGACATGTTTCGTTGCAAGGGAAAAACTTATCAAAGATTTTTTCTTAAATATACAGAGTTTGTGGCTTTTTAAGAATAATTTACTCAGAATAACCAACGGCTGCATATCTTATCTTGTACAGAGGGTAGATTATCGCAGAACGATAATCTGCGGCACTTACTGCTTAGAGGGAGTTTTGCGCCATCCCAGCAACTAACGACTGCTACGAGATGACAGTAGCAGCCGGGACCGACGGCTTAACGTGCCCTCCGAAAACGGGGGGTTCGTGATGGAAGAGCTGCTGGCGGACGAACAAACCAGTGGCTATCACCAGCTGCTGGACATCCAGCACTGGTCACTCAGCAAATGGGTCAGACTAAAGTCCCCCAAATAGCCGTCCCACCCAGCAGTGGTCCTCAAGCCACTGGCTGTCACCCAGCTGGCCGCGCCTGAAGTTCCTTAACTCCATCGATCAGCGAGCCAACCGACGAGACAACCAGGCCACGGCCACCCCAACAGCTGCATATACTATCTCGTCACGAATTAGTTCAGGTTTTCTTTGATGACAGTTCTCAAATCCAGGGTCGGTCTACCTGTTGCCTTCACAGTAAGGTAATTAAGGTGCTTTAACGTGGTGTGCCACCTTTCTATCCTACTGTTTACCTGAGGAGCGATGTTCTCAGGTTCGTTTAACAGTGTTTCAGAGCATCCCACAGCTTCCTCTCCAAATGTTGCTACTATCAATATTATGAACCTTCAGGAAATAGCATTTACCCTATGAACAAGAATAAAGGAAAAACTATGTTGATATGTACGTGTAACATGCCGTCTTAGTTGCATAATTGGTCAAGTGGAGATCTGATGTGATGAACAATCTTTCTGTTTTAGTACTAATACATCTGTGTTAAAGTTTACAGCATGATATTCAAATTCTTGACTGTTGAGAAGGCACAGATGAACATATGGGCTAACTCTGGCCAACAGATGTGAAAAGCTTTAAAAATATTGCAGCAGGCTTTCTTTGGCACTAATGATGGGGGTGCTTTACCAATGGGGAAGTAATTCTATTTTTGTTTCCTGCAAGAGGTCTTGTAAGTTTGGGTTTCTGGGTAGCTTCCTTATTCCTTAGCCAGTCTCTTGATGTTCAATGCATAGTTGCATCATTTCAATTCTGGATAGAGCTTAGGTAATAGTGTGGTTTTTCTCCTAGGAAATCTGTATAGAATACTTTTATGAAACTGCTGAAATAAGCCAGTTCAATAATGGATTGTTTCGGTAAAAGCTTTGTTGGTTGGTTGGTTGTTTGGTATTAACGTCCTTTTCAACTACCATGGTCATTTCAGGACGGCATTATAGGGGCCGCAAATTTTACATCGCGAGGGTTCTTTAACGTGCAGCCGGCAAACGACTACACGGGACCAACGGCTTTACTTCCCTTCCGAAAGAAGTGCGTGATCTCAGGACTTTCCCTCTGAAAAAATCCTCGTCGTCCTCGGGCATCAGAGGCGATCACGCAACCACTGAGCCACCGAGGCCGATCGGTAAAAGCTTAAGTGGAGGATAATGGTTAGTGATTATTGTGTACCTTCTATCATAAAGCAGAAGTGTCTTGAGGGGACATGGATCATTTAAGGTGCTGCAATTTCTCTCCGTTTGTAGATACTGATTGAAAACGCTACGGGTTAATGTTTCTTATGCACATTGATCAAAGACAGCCGCAACAGCGATTCGTAAAGTAAGGATCGTAAAAAAATTCTTGGGAGATTGCAGAGAATTTGGTGGGCTAACCAATTTTTTTTCAGTTATTTTATAAATTTGCCAAGTATAAATATTCATATGGATAAAACTTATTAGAAATTACGTCCTCGTGGAGTTAATTTGCCCTCCACCCCTCCCCGAATTTTTTTCTGCGCACACCCCACAGTTCGGGGGTCCTTTGGAATTTTTAAGTATGATGGGGATTTAGAGACCAAAAAGTTGAAGAAACACTGCTTTTCAGCAACAACATCCAAAGTGGGCATATTCCTTTTGTGCTTAAATGCACCCTAGAAAAGATACTTCATATGCCGAATTCATATTTGTTAGGACGTACAACCAAGCTATCATCTTCCACTACTTGGCTCTTGTGGCCTTCTTTGTAATTCAATCTATTAAAATGTCGTCTCAATTAAGGCAGTGTAAAAGATGACTGAAAATCTGATCCATAGTTATCGGAACATTCGTTAAATATCGTCAATGATAATATCCAAGCGACTCGAACCCAAATTCTCCATGTACTCTAGCAACCTGGCTCTAGGACAACCCCTTTGGTCTCTTACCCACCAGCTTGGAAAATAGCAACTGCCTTGGAAAACCAGTTTGTGGTATCCCTATCACGTGGCCATACCAATGCAACCGAGGCCTCTCAATGCTGAGAAATAGCGTCTCAACACCTAAATATTCCCTCATTGTGCTGCCGTGCACTCTATCTTGTAGGGTAATACCTGCCACACCTGTCAAGAATGTTATTTCGGTCACTTCTGTCAACAGCTCAATACCTGCGGCTCAAAAGTTATTTATTCAACATGTTTTGGCTAGAGGTCATATTCAGGAAGAAATAGAAATTGAAAAGTATCTAGATTAATCACTATGTGACCAGTATTTCTGCGTCGCAAGCTTCAGATGACAGAAATTAGTAAGCGGTGACACTTCCTTTTACTCTAATGACAGCCTCCACCCTCCAGGAACTTTCCACCAGTTTCCGGTAGTAAGGAGCTGAAATTTTCCTCCATTCCTGCCTCAGAGCCTGGTTCAGCCACGGATGAAAGACGGCATGGTCTGGCTCGTAGTCGATATTCCAATTCATCCCACAGATATTCAGTGGAATTGAGAACGGAGCTCTGGGCAAGCCAATCCATTTCTTCAACCCCTTTATCTTGAAACCAGTCGTGTACAGACCTGGGTTTATGGCAAGGAGCAATTGTCATGTTCGATACAGAAAAGGCCCATCCCCGAACTGTTCCCACAATATTGGCAGTGCACAGTTGTTCAAGATGTCTTGAAAAGCAACAGCATTCATCGTTCCCTTATCAGAAAAACAAGCTGGCTCAGTCCGACCATGAAAAAAATAAAACCCCAAAACCATGATGCCACCTCCTCCAAACTTCACTGTGGGCACCATACACTCAGGTAGGAAACATTCTCCAGGCATCTGTCAAACCCAACTTCGTACGTCCGATTGCCAAAGCAAAAGATGTACTTCACCGTTGGCATACTGTGATTCATCACTCCACAGGACACGTTTTCATTTTTCCATGCTCCAGTTTCTGCGACTTTTACACCACTCCAAACGCCACCTGAAATTGTCAGTGATGAAGCAGCACGACCGTGGAAACCAGAGAATGGAGTTCCCGACGAATGGTGATTGTGCTAGTAACACAGGAAGCAAAATTTCTGTACTGTGTAGCAATCATTTCAGCAGAAGATCTTCGATTGCTCCGGGTCATATGTGCAAGCACTCGACAATCTCTGTCAATTTCTTGGGTCTGCCAGTTCGTGGTTGCACTGTTGTTGCTCCCTGGGTCTTCCACTTCACAATCAGTCAAATAGTTGTAAGGGATATTTGTAGAATGGTGGAAATCTCAGGAGTAGCTTGTTGCACAAGTGGCATCCTATGATGGTTCCACGTTGAAAGTCGCTGAGCTCTTTTGAACGACCTATATCTTAATAATACAAAGCAGATATGTGTCTAAAGCTGTGTGATGCTATTTAAATAATTTCACATTTGGCACATTCAGTGAGTTATGGGGGGTGTCCCTAAAGTTTTGATCACGTAGTGTATATAAAATACACTGAACGACCAATTTATTACAGACACCTCTTAAAAGAAAATGGACCGGCCTCCCAGTGACACCCAAGCAATGGGCCGAAGCCATGTATAAAAGGGATGCATTGGATCACAAGTTGTAGTCAGCAGCAGAAGTGGACTTAATATGGGTAAATCCAAGGATTTGACCGACTTTGAACGAGGCATGATCGTTGGAGCTCGACAGGCGCAGTTGAGCATTTCGCAAACCGCGAACCACCTCGGGTTTTCCCGTACAACAGTGTCAAGGGTATTCCGTGAATGGCAGTTATGCCAAAAAACAACCTCCAAAAAACACCTCCGGAGGAAACAGGGCCATGGATGAACGAGGCCAATGGCGACTGGTACGAATCATCCACAGCAACAGGACGTGCCCAACAAATTGCAGCGCAGTTCAATGAGGGAGCATCCCAACCCATTTCGGAGCACACGGTGTAACGCACCTTGCACCGAGCTGTCACCTCAAAATAGGAAAGCGCGCCTGCTATGGGCACACATGATTTGCCACTGGACACTGGATGAGTGGAAAGTCGCGTGATCCAACGAATCGCGGTTCCTACTTCATCATGCGGATGGCAGATTGCGCATCTGGCGCAGACAGCACGAGCCCATGGACCCATCATGTCAGCAGGCAACCGTATAGGCAGGTGGAGGAGGAGTGCTATTCTCAGGTGTCTTCTCTTGGGACACACTGGGTTCCTCTGATATCTGTAGAGACATCCCTGAATGCGGCACACTATCTGAACATTGTTGCCGATCAGGTGCACCCGTTCATAATGACTGTGTTCCGTGGTGGTGACGAACAGTTTCAGCAAGACAATGCTCCCTGTCACAGTGCTCGAATGGTCTTGGACTCAGTGGCCAGCTCGGTCGCCCGATCTCAACCCGATCGAGCATTTATGGGATGAAATGGAGAGAACCACCCGACGCCTACCCATTAGGGTCATTAGGGGTTGTGAATAGAAATGACCATGCTGGGGAAAAGCATGTTTACCACAGGATCTTGACTAGAAGGATTGAAAAATGGAATAAATAAAAGTACGACCACAAGAAAATATACATTTAAAATTTTATTAAAATTAAAATTAATATACAAGTATCAGAAGCAACCATCTCTCATGCACATTATTTACCTTACTGGTCATTATTTTAAGAAATCAGTGAAACTCTCATTTATCTTTTTATCTTATTCATTGCAATTGATGAAAAAACATTATATACCATCAGATTCTTCGGCACAACTTGTTTTGCAGGGATTATCTGTATCTTCATCCAAATTTTTAAATGAAATTACTTTCCATTTAGATTTTAGTCAGTGGCGGCTCGTAACTAAAATTTCTGGTGGTGCTATGTCAGAAAATTGTAATTTTTTCATGAACTAGGGAATGGCTACTGACATTAAGCTTAAGGATTATATAATGTACATATATAAAGAAAGTATTAAAGAAAAAAATGACACGTTGTATAGAATGTTATCAATATCGAAAGTGAAACTGGGGGTGCTGCAGTTCTGCAGTGCCTATGCACGAGCTGCCACTGTTTTAATCAATAACTAAAATACGCTTTTGGCATGATATCAGAAGTATCTTTTAGTTATAGCTAACAATTTTTTTTCATTTAAGCCTTCATTTTAATGATCTTTGTAAAAATTAAGCTATTTACCATTCTTAACATTTTCTTAATTCACAGAGAATTTATAAATGGTTTTGCTATCATAGACTTCTCCAGGGCGAAGAACGCAGTTAGGAAAATTAGGCTGGAAATAAAAAAAAAAAAAAAAAAATTAAATCTGATGTTTTCAAATAATAAATTATGGTAACAAGAACGCCTATAAAAATGCTTAAGAACTGTAAATAAACATTTATTTACTTCGCATTTAAACTTTATCAGTGGTATTCAGAAAGTAAACGTTATACACCGAGTAGCCAAAAGTCATGGGAAGGCACTGGATGTGATGTTAATAGCAAATCACTCCTCTGCAAGCCCTCAAAACATGGAGGTGGTCTTAAAGTATCTCCACATAATGTGCACCTGTTATTGTTCCCTGCAGCCAGACAATGGGGCCTAATTGCGACCATGTGAACACAGCCTAAACCTCTTGCCTGGACACAATCTTGTTGACACACAGGATGCATAGCTTCATACGGCATATGCCACACTCATGCGCCCATCAGTTCGATACAACGGAAACCAGGATTTATCTGACCATGCTACACGCCGCCACTGTTCTATGTTCAGAAACATCTGACCATGATGTCCGCGGGTCCATGCCAGTCGTTGAGCTCTGTCAAGGTGTCAGCATGTGCGATACATTTGCTCAATACAGTCCTGTAGAAATGGGTTCCTGATACTCTACATTCAAATCAGTGGTGATCTGACTCATAGTATCCTGTCGATCGCCCCATATGGCTCTCTTGAGGTGACTTGACGTTCATCCGTCAAACACTTGTGGTCGTCCTGTGCGGCAGTTTACACTGTGGAAACATTGTCTCTGCAATATTGAAAATCCACCCTACACACTATTCACCTCGGGAAACCCGAATTCTTGAGTAATTTCCGAAATGCTATGACCAATGTCTTGCACCGATTATCATCCCACGTTAAAAGTTGGTTAACTCGTGACATATTGCCATGTTCACTACACACCTATACTGTTTCTGAGCACCATACGCCACATCTGGCCACAACATTCAGGATCATACATGGCATATCTTCAAATAGGACAAACCCTTCCCGTGACTTTTGGGCACTCAGTTTAGTTCTTAAGGTTAAAAAAAAAACGACATAAGATTATTATTATTATTATTATTGAAAAACGTTCAATAATAAAAAGTGGAAAGCGACATAATAACA
>JAHWFO010024136.1:1624642-1661349 GCA_023313115.1 Rhysida immarginata
ACAAGAGATTACCAATAAATGAGCCAGTTGCCATTAGAGATCCACTTACACTGCCTGGCAGTCTTTTAGGACATTGGTAATAACTTAGCTGACATATGTCCATGGTAGCCCAGATGGTAGATGCAATAAGCCAGAGACTTGTGGCTCCTGGTTCGAATCCAGATCATGTAATTCTTCCTTTCCTACACTAATGAGCCAAAGTCATACCAGTGTTATATGCAACTTTTCATGTGTGCCTTGCATCATGTAAAAGATGTATAAATAGGCAGAGCAGTATCAGTGCTGTTAATTCAACTATTAACACTCGTCTGAAATGTCTTGTAACGTGATTATGGCTACACGACGAGAATTATTAGAGTTTGAGTTAGACGCACGGAACATTCCATTTCTGAACTAGTGCAGGCATTCAACATTCCTCGATCGACAGTGTCAAGGGTGTACAGAGAGTACCTTATTTCAAGCATTACCTTCCGCTATGGACAGTGCAGTGCCCGGCCACGGCTGCTAAATGCTCATGACCAGCGACTTCTGAGCAGACTGGTCCTTCGTAACAGCCACACGTCACTACATCAATTAAGAGCCGCATTCAATAGGGATATGCTAGAAACATGTATGAGGTCAGTGCAATGAAATCTGGCACTGATAGGATATTGCAGCATAAGACTGAAAAAGAGTGCCTTTACTCCAAAGCATGCCATCAGAGGCTGTGCCTTGCGTCAGAGGCTCGTGAACATGTTCATTGGAACTTAGATGACTGGAAACGTATAGCTTTATCCGATGAGCCACGATTCAAGGTGGTGTAAGGTTTCTGTGTGGCGCAGAGCCCATGAAGGCATGAACCTAAGTTGTCAGGAAGGCACTGTGGAAGCTAGTGGTGTCTCCATCATGGAGTGGGGCATGTTTACGTGTCAGGGTTTGGGTCTTCTGATCAAATTGGATCTACCAGAGACTGGGAATCGTTATGTCTAGCTACTTCTTGACCATTTGCAGCCCTTCATGATCAACAAATGGACTTTTGGCACTTCATTGTATATTTAACATTCTATATGACAGCGCTTTCTCCTTCCATATTAATAGAATAATAGTTGGATCATCAAGGTATCAGTATGCAGAAAAAGTATAATTAGTGCGACTTCAATTAATGTGATTCCAGTTAGTGAGGTCAAGTTTTATTTTCCACTTACAAGGGAATTCCTCGAACATGTATGTCACAGATTTCCACCAAATTGAAATATGTTACTCATCTGAAGCTACTATAGATGCTTGCAAAATAAGAACGTGCAAAATTTTGTTTCTTTCAAAATAAACCACGAAAACGAAAAAAATTTGAGCACACACAGCCATACAATGACTCCATCGTTAAAGCGGGCTGTGTGTATTAATGCCCTTGACGGAACTTCTTTCTTCCACTATTCAGCAATAAGCACGAATCCACTTCACATGAAATCAATGGAAATAGACAGCAGCAGATGACAACTGAATTGCTTCTCAAGTTTCTAAACAAACTTAATTTTAAAAATAGATTATTACTATTAGCTAATTCCCTTCCAGTAAAAATGTGTATAGCAATTAATAACCATTTCCTTAATTTATTATTTCATTTTATTAAGTAATTTGGTAATCAAACACGGGGCTAGCTTCATGTGCAATGTTGAGTAATCCGTTGCGTTGGTGAGAGGGTATGCATCGCAGTGCTTTATAATTTTAAATAAAAACAGTATTCATGGATGCTTACCTCATATTAAAAATTGTTTCGAGACGAATAAATGTACAGCAAAATTAAGATTTTATGCTTAATAACAGTGCTCTAACGGCAATTTTTTGGCAATCGCCACTAACGATTTTGTTGAACTCTGCATTTCAGGAGCGCTCCGCTGCAGTGCAACGTTATCGCTTCCACGATGTGCTTGCACGCAGAAAAAAAAAAAAAAAAAGAAAAAAAAGTGCACTGATAGGCTATGTGGGATTGCCTTGTTAGTGCAGATGATTATTCCGTTAATCCATTTTTTTTTTTCTGTTGAAAAAAATTATTTTGTCAGTCAGTCAGGATTGTTGTCACCAAGAGTTTTAGTATTGCTTCCTTTATAAGATTCCGGAAGTATATGGTCGCAATTTTTTATAGTAAATGTTAGTAATGGGGATTTGACATAATATATCCAAACAGAAAGTGTTGGCATAACATCCAGATGATTGTTACCTTAGAAACTCCCTTGCTTTTCATATGGTCAAGTATATATCACATGTTCAGAGTAGTGATGCCAAACTATTTAGATATTTTTGCCCCAGAAATAAATATGGATCACAAAGTCAAATCAATAAAAGCATTGATTTCATAGTATGCTTACATTCTAGAAATTTCAAAGAAGTCTGTTCATATACTGACTATAAAATAATTTACTGAACTTTTAATACAAACAGCAGATGTGCTTCAGTTAATAATACACAAGATTATTTATTTATTCAAGAAAAAACATGAATCTATTACATTAATATAGTACAATTTTTTGGAGAAAAACACCGAAACTAATAGATATAGGAATAACAAAAAAAAATTAATAAAAAAAAGTTGCGATCAGCGAAATCGAACTAGCTATTTTACTCTTTTGATACCAGAGCGTTACGTGATTGGCTAATCGTGATACTGACTATAAGTTAAAATTTTCTATACTTCTATCACTTGGAAATACAGTAGAACCCCATTAATACGTATTTCAAGGGACCAAGCTAAAATTACATATTATCCACAATCACATATTATCCTGGACTGAAACTTTGTTTATCCATTCGCTGAAAAACTCAAAAGTGTAGTGTTACGAAATAAGCTTGAGACACATGCATCTTCTTATGCATTTTATTTATTTATTTCAGGAAAGAACTCTGTTATTTGAGTCTGTTTACATGATTGTATATAATTATTAGAAATTACATTCTTTAAAGTGCAATGCCAGAATAAAAATCTAGGTGGAAAATTATCACTGTACAAAAGGTACGACCGAATCTCGACAACATAGTCTATTTGAAAGCACAGACTGTTCGATAGTGTCTCTGCCTTCTTCATCACAGACTGTTCGATAACGTCTCTACCTTCTTCATCACTAAACTCTTCTTCTTCCTCTCGATTTCCTTTGCGACATTGCTGGACTATTTCCTCCTCATTTATGCCATGCTTCGTTGTTTATGTCCAATAGAGCAAATCAAAATTCGCAGCTATGGAAGAACACGCGAGTCGTTGTTGATGTCCAATGGAACCAATCAGAACTTGTGATTATGTAAGAACGCATGATTCGTTGTTTATGTCCAACAGAACCAATCAATTAGCGGACATCATCGAGCATCGCATGACTAAAAAAATTCTCCAAACACATTGCAAATAATTTAAGATTCCTAGAATGAATTTCTTAATTTTTGAGCTAAAAATTACATATTAGCCGGGATCGGTGAAAAAAATACTTATTAACAGGCTGAATTTATATAGAAATAGCTTTCAAGGGGAAGGGACCAAAGGAAAATCACATATTAAGCGGTCATGTATTAGCGGGGTTCTACTGTACTTCAAAGTAGAGTTTCTCGATTATTTTAAGAAGTGCATCGTACTGCTTCAGGAAACTCATGTCCTTCAAATCGTATAAATATTAACAAAAATCAAAGACATCATATCCTTAAGGTTCCCTTGCTAAATGCTTTGTAAATGACAGATCTAATTAAACCATTTTTACATGTATTGTATTGTCCATTCCACATCGAAGTCATAAGTGTGGTTCCATTTAAACTGTTAGTAAAGTACTTTGAGGAATAGACAGATAGAATATGATTCTTAATAGGAATTCATAGCTACAACCTCATGGTCAATTTTTTTCAAAGAAGTGACACTCGTGGCAGTTACCAAACTCCACCATCAAGCAGTATACTGAGTAAATGTTATGCCATTTAGTGTAAGCACTGAAAAATTTCTCTTTCATTTCTCCAGTTCATATCTGGACTATTTCCAAGCTACTTTAGGGCAGAAATTTGCTGCTCTTCTAGCCAATTCGTCAGAGTTCAAAAAAACCGCTGCGAATGCAGTTTTTTTCAGGAAAAAAAAACAAAAAAAAGACCGCTCAGTTGTAGTTATGAATTCCTTTTGGGAGTCATGTTCCCTTCTCATCTATTCCTGACACTATTTCCTTTACTACCACTTAAACCTTAAAAGGAATCTATGCATAATATTTAAAATAAGTATAAAGTTTCCTTTAAGAAGTATATCATTTTCCATTTTTCAACTTAAAAAATTACTAGTAATTAAGTTAACCTAAATAATGTTAATGTGTCAAATTTTGGCTCTCTGTCTTCTGAACTTAAAAAAAATAGCCTTACTTAAATGTAGCAAGCACAGAATAAAGATTAAAGATGAAAATGTGTACCTGATTGATTGCATTAGGATACTGTTGTGTTTCTAAACAGAATGCGGAATGCTTTTTATAGAATACCCCTTGTTTTCCTTTCATTGTGTCAGTTGTCGGAAAAAAATTGGCAGTGTATAACTGCATTGCAGGTAATGTTGTCATGACCTCCATCTGACGACCAGATTTTGGGTGAATCGCCCTATGAAGGTGAAATAAATATGAAAGTTAGACCAAACTGAAAGAATACAAATTACATCACCCAATGACTATATCTTTTTAAATTGCATTTGGATATTTTACTATATACCATGACTTAAAAAATTCTTAGATGTAACTAAATATCTTTTTGAGAATGAAGAATGTCATTTTATTTTGGATATTAATCTTTAATTTACCTTGCGCTTATCTTAGCTTTGTCAGAAATGCAAAAATTAATATCATATCCACTATAATCAGTCTTCTTCAAACCTTCACTAAAACTGGTAAGTGATCGAAGATCAAAGACAGTTCCATCAACTGGTGCTATATCTCCTGAAATAACATGTCACACACAATCAATTCCTTTGGCTTTTACAGTGAAACTGCTTATAACCTTATTCTAAAGCTGGAGAAAAATATTGTGATGTTATTGTTATAGATAAATTCAAAATTGGGAAATTTGCTTTTAATTAAAAAAAAATATACAGGTAAAACCTCCTTATAACAAAATTTTCTATAAAACGAATTATTTTTTAACTTTGGTTGGCCACACATAGACTCGATGTTAAATGATTCCTCAGAGTTTCACTTGCTATTTACTAACATCTTCATATAGCAAAATGAAGTTGTTGTTTTAAAATACTGTATGGCACACATACAGGGTGATTATAATTAAAGTTACGATTTCAAAAATCGAAAATTTGAAAATTACTCGTCAGAATGACCTGATATTTTAGCAGAACAATCATGAGGCAATGGAATTTTGTTTGACGAAGGAAAAAAAAAATAGTTCCAAAATCTACCGATAGATGGTGCTGGCAGGGTTCACATTGTCTGGAGCTATGCAAATTAGTACAGATACCCTCCGATCTGTTGTGGAGCATGCTATTTTGCACTTCCAATAGTATCAGAACAAGGCAGAGGGCATATCGAACAACTTCTGCCTTAAGCATCAGTAAGATGTTCCATGAAGCTCTGTTTTTTAGGTATTATCACTGTTGTCGCTGTAAACATGTATTGTGTCTTTTCGTTAATAAATTTTTAGTAAACCCCTGAACTCTATTGTTTCCTTTTGGCTAACAACATTCCTGTGTTTCACGAATCCATTTTTGGTTTTTCTCCTGACATTACCCTGCCAGCACCATCTATCGGCAGATTTTGGAACTATTACTTTTCCTTCGCCAAACAAAATTCCATTGCCTCACGATTGTTCTGCTAAAATATCAGGTCATTTTGAAGAATACTTTTCAAATTATCGATTTTTGAAATCATAACTTTAATTATAATCACCCTGTACATTTTCGATTTTTGTACACAAGAGTTCTCATTTTCATATGTGAATTTGGCATGCTTTTGCATGTCGCTTTCCAAATGTGATTTTGACAAGTAAAATATAACCAACTACTGTACAGTAATTCTTAGTTTTTATTAAATTAGCCAAAATTAAAATACGCTATTAATAATGTTGATTTACTAAACAAACAATTTTAATTTCGTTAATGTTGGCTGCGATCGAAAATCAACATTTCCATGCTGTACATTTCACAGAAGTAAAAACAGAAAAACGTCACAAGAACTCATTCCTGCTGATGTTTTTTTCAAGTTTTGTAAGATTTGACAACTTATTATGTGCAAAAGCATTCCATCAATCTAAAATAATCGATTTTTTTAATTAAAAATTTTTTTTGTTGTTAATTTTGTATTTTCTTCAAAGTTAATCACCTCCTTATTACAAATTCTATTTATAATGAACTAAATTCTTGGTCCCTTAGAGTTCGTTATGAGTTTCACTTGAATTATTTTTACATAATACAAGGTGCGACAATTAAATAATGAGACTGATTTTTTTTTTGGGGAAGACATGAAGCATGAAAATTCAAACAAGTGTACATACCTCTACTTTGGAACATGTTTGTCACTTGATGCCAGTTTCAACGTGATTGGGCAACCAGTCTTGCCAATAACAGAACTGCAACAAACCTTTCTGTAGTGGTGTCATCAAAAACCTCAAAATGGAGCAACATTAAATTGAGTAAAACTGTGAGAGAAGCTTTTGTAGAACATGGAGTGGCATGTATCGACCTAACCAAGCAGAAAAAGTGCAAGTTTTCCCAAAACAAGAATTGGGTGCTGCTATATGCACCGTCATACTCATTGTGAAACAGTTTCTTGGCCAGAAACATATTCCAACGTTGGACCATCCAAACGGCAGTGATGAGTCTGCTGCACGCATTCTCTCTGAATGCTTTAAACAGTGGTTCCAGGACTTAGCTAGTCATTGTGAGCATTGTGTAATCAGTCAAATGGAGATTATTTTGAAAATACATAACAATTTTCTATAAGTACTACATGATATTTATAGTTTTCTTTCTGTAATGATAGTTTCATTATTTAATTGTCGCACTTTGTATTTAGAAGCAAAACCTACGTAAAATAGAATTTGAGCCTTTAAATATGAAGTAAGAAAAATATTCTAATCTTTGAATAAGCAAAAGAAATAATTAGCCTCAAAATTCTTGTTTCCTAAAATAACTGCAAAGCTTTGTTGCTGCTCGCATATGAGCAGCCCATTTATTGGAACATTTTATCCTGGTATTTCTTGGAACAACTGTTGGTTACTCCACCAGCATTTTCATTTAAAATACCTTTTATTTGTTTGTGCTTCAAAACTAGTAACCATTTTCTGCAGCTTCCTAAATATCTTGACATATTTAACAAAAATATCAATTGTTGATGAGGGATGTGGTATTTTTTAGAACTTTCGTGTTGTTTTAATCCACTGTCAATAACCTAAAATGTTTCTAAAATGTTTATGACTAAATCTTGTTTGTTGTTTCCATTGCCAATAAAAACACGAAGATTATCAATGAATCTAATTTGTGAAATATATATAAACTTGGCTAGGATCAAAGAGTTGTCTGGATCAGAAGTGCAATTTTTATTAAAGCTTTATCCCCGACTTTTTGTTATAAAGTTATCACATATACTAACTTTATTGGAAATGTGTTCACAACAAAGATTGAAGAAAATCACTTTAAAAATATAGGCCCAAGATTCACAACAGCATTGTTAGTGACTTAACAACAACATTTCATCATTATGGCGTCTAACGATGTTTGTTACTATTCACAAATCCTGTCGCAAACAAAAACATCATTAATTAGCATAGTTAGCTAACAACAACTCGGAGCTGTTTAAAATGGCGGAAGGTTTGTACACGATAAAGAAAGACGCCGTATTCTAATGTTTCAGTTATTGTTTCTCAGTATTGATGAAATATCAGTAATCGAACATATTCAATATTGATGTAGATTTTCTAGTTACATGATCTTTCAATTGGCCAAGAGACTCAGTTGGAAGAGCAAATTAGCGAACTTGTTCAATCACTACTCAAGTTATCTCTATCTACCTTGATGGCTACCTCACAAGGTATGTAAAGATAAATTATCTTTATATACCTTGGCTGCCTCTTCCCAGCCAAAAGGCATTGGCTTCAAATACATTTCTTCTATCATATGCTTCTTTATCCACATATGATATTTTTATAAAAATAATGTGTGTTTTTCGGCACTTGATATGTTCTAAAAAGAGTTTTTATTATTTTTTCATAGCTATCAATTAGTCAATTATAATTGTTACTTTTGCTTTCGATCTTTCTCCATTTTCCTTACTTCCACTGTAGTCGGGGTTCTTATTGGCAATTTTCAAGCAAACGAGAAGTATTTTTCATACTCTCAAAATCAGACAACTATTTTCTCGTCGTTACGTCTAAGAAGGCTAACGATGCATATTGAGAATTGCATTTATGCAAATCGTAAACTTGCTAAATTTACCAACATCGTTAATAATATTTTTTGTGAATCCAGTCCAAAGTCAATGAAAAACTGGTAAAAATAAACATAAATAAAACACAACAACAAAAAAACAAGAATTCAAATCTCAGGTTTAAATAATAATTAATAATTTCATGACACAATAATGTATATTGTGCCAACAATTTTATTACTTGCTTTTGAATTGTTATTTTTAATAATTTTAATTTAAAACATACATATTGTTCAAAGCCATGGTATTTTATTATTGGGCCTTTACACAAGAATGACGTGGTTTCGTAAAGGAATAAGAAGCCATTTCCTACTTTACGCGAGCTGGGTAACAAAGCCAAGCTCTCCGTCTTCAAATCTGTCTTTGTCCCCATTCTCACCTATGGTCATGAGGCTTGGGTAATGACCGAAAGAGTGCGATCGCGGGCACAAGTGGTCGAAATGAGATTTCTAAGAGTTGTGCAGGTGTTACCCTACTAGATAGAGTGCACAGCACAATAAGGGAGTCTTTAGGTGTTGAGCCGCTAATTCTCCGCATTGAGAGATCTCAGTTGCGCTGTTATGGCCACGTGATACGGATGCTGCAAACTAGTCTTCTTAGGCAGTTGTTATTTTCCAAGCCGGTGGGTAAGAGACCAAGGGGTCGGCCTAGAACCAGGTGGCTAGACTACATGGAGAATCTGGGTTCGAGTCGCTTGGGTATTGCCAGGGAGGACATGCGCCTGATGGTGGAAGATCACTGGAGATCACTGGAGATCCTCCATAGGGCTGCTGCCCCCGCGACCTAACGGATAAGCGAGTTTGAAAAGTAAGTTAAGTATGCAGGTGCAACTTTTGCAACATTAGGAAAAGCAACTGCTCAAGTTTAGGATGCACTTCTCACGGTCCTTCAATGACACTAATTACTTTAAAGGTAGTTTAATACATCTACTAACTATTTTAAAAATTAGTAATTACAATTACTTTTTAATAAAGTAATTATAACTATATGCGTAACTTCTACAAAAAAGTTAACTACTTTTACAATTACTTTTAATTACTTTATTTATCCACTTACGTAATAAAGTTTAAAAATTTTAATACATTACACTGGTCAACAACAAAAATATACTTTTAACTTTCTCCTCTTATACACTTGCAGTTATTCAAATGCACTGATATCGAATATGATGTTAGTTGTTTGTTTTTTTTTTAACAGCTCTTGTTTTTGAATATTTTACAACTTTCTTACAAAAAAAAAATGTTATCAATTTGCCCTTGGTAAATCGAGATCGCTTTATATTGCCACCTTTACATATAAACTCGGCAATAAGAAACAGTTTGTAAAGGCCCTTGACAGAAACGGTGAATGTTTTGCATTTCTTTCACGCAAGTTTCCAGGAGTAAGCACAGAAAAATTGAAAGCAGATATTTATGATGGATCACAAATTAAACAACTTGTAAAAGAGCCAAGCTTTGTGAATTCAATGAATGAACTAGAGTCTAAAGCTTGGAAATAGTTTGTTTTGGTGATAAAAAATTTTCTCGGAAACAGTAAGTCAGACAACCTTTCTGAATTAGTTCAGCATATGCTGTCTTATTTGAAAGATAAGTATCAAGCTGCAATATGAGTATCAAGCTTCATTATTTGCACTCTCATTTAGATTGATTTCAGTGAAAAGCAGCGTGAAAGGTTTCACCAAGACATACGTACAAGGGAAGGGCATTATCAAGGAAGGTGGGAAGCCTATATGATGAGTGATTACATTTGGAGTTTACAAACAGATCAACCAGAAGCCGTTCATTCAAGAAAATCATAAAAGGACATTTCATAGCATTTAACAACAAAGAAACTTAGAAAAAAGATGGCATTTTTGAAGAAAATTGTAATTTCGTATAAATAAGAAAGTAGAGCTGATACAATTAAGCTAATACTATCTTCATGATCAATACCTTAGATATAAACTACATGATCAAAGGAGTTGGGACACCTTTGTTCTACCGTAAAGCTACAAAAAGCTTCAATCAGTAGTGTGTAGGACCACCCCGAGCTGCTATCACTGCCTCCACCCTACATGGCATACTGTCCATAAGTTTACAGTATGTGTACACAGGTATTGACCTCCATTACTCGAGGAGTGTTGTGGTCAGTTCCTGGACACATATAGGGTGAACCATCCTGGATCTCACACGTCGTTCCAATTCGTCCCAAAAATGTTTGATGGGGTTGAGATCAGGACTCTGGGCGGGCCAATCCAGTTCTTCAACCCGCATCTCCTCAAACCAGTCAGATATGGATCTTGCTTTGTGGCAAAAAGCACTGTCGTGCTGGAAGAGGAACGGCCCGTCACCGAAGTGTTCCCACAGCGCTGGAAGTGCCCCGTTATCCAGAATGGTCCTGTAGCCATCAGCATTGAGGTTTCCGCCCACCTTGATGAGCGGGCCCAGCCCAGTCCCACAATTATGGTAGGTGTTCACAGGGGTGTCCCAACTCCTTTGATCATGTAGTGTACACTAGAATACATATAATTTAATTCAGTGTTAACCAGAATTATACAGTGAGCTTTAGTGATTTTATTATGTTTTCATGCTTTGACATCTCTGTAGCATGATTTCACCATGCAGGATTCCATACTTCATTTTATTAGAAAAGGCAAACACGTGGATTGAAAAGTATTTCCATATTAATGGATCTTCCAGATATCAAGTTCGTATGTACCGTAAATCTTCTACTATAATGCGACCCCACTTTTTCGGCCCAAAAAAATCGGCAAAAACCCTATCCTCTTGTATAATGCGACCCCCATTTTTGACTCCTCACGAGAAATAAAATGTGCAAAATTATACAGAAAAAAAATCTTTATTTTTAAATAGTCTGGATATTTAATATTCAAAAACCTTCAAAATCAACTTCGACAAAAACAACTGCCTCCACTTCATCGAGGCAGTTTGGAAGCCCTACATTGAGATGGAAAGCTTTCTCACTTGCACATCGACAAGAAACACCAGTAGATCAATTTTCTTAATAAAAAGACAAATAATCTTTATTCAGTTTAATATTTTCACTGCATAAGCTTTTTGTGGGCTTTGGTTCGAGGCAGTTTGGAAGTAGGCCTATTTAGAAGTATCGATGTTTGGGAGAAGTTATTTTCGATGTTGTTAGATGTTGGCGACGAGAAATTCGAATAAAAAGTGAATTAATTTATTGTTTAATAAACTGGACACTGAATATGCAATGTAATTAATGTATAATATGCGGTAATGTTATCAGGACAAAATCTACTTTGGCCGCAGTCGTCGGAGGGCTGATTTCTATCCTCTTGTATAATACGACCCAGCAAATTTAGATGCTTTCTAGGCCAAAAAAATTCGCATTATAGTAGAAGATTTACGGTATCTCTCTACCACAGGGTGTAGAAAATAATATACAGTATTGCCTTCTTACTGCCTTTGCATCTTGTCAACTAATTCTGTTGCTTGGGGAACCTCACCTCTGCACCGCAAACAAAAATGGGTCAACACCTGCCCCCCCCCCCCCGGAAGTCTGGGGAGGGGGCTGGTGCAAGTGATACCAATACTGTATCTAGGAGGGAGTTTTGCGCCATCCCAGTAAATAACGACTGCTACGAGATGACAGTAGCAGCCGGGACCGACGGCTTAACGTGCCCTCCGAAGCACGGGGGGTTTCATGATGGAAGAGCTGCTGGCGGACAAACAAACCAGTGGCTATCACCAACTGCTGGAAAACCAGCACTGGTCACTCAGCAAATGGGTCAGACTAAAGTCCCCCAACAGCCGTGCCCCAAATAGCTGTCCCGCCAGCAGCTGGCCGCGCCTGAAGTTGCTGAACTCCATCGATTAGCAAGCCAACCGACGAGACAACCAGGCCACGGCCACCCCCTACCAATACTGTAGGTAGTACCACTGGAATGGTACATATCAACCGCAGCCATAGTAGTGATGTGCGATACCAATGAAGCATCGATACTTCCGGTATAGAGTAATTTAATAAAATACTCGATACCAATATCAAGTACTCAAGGAGAAAGTATCAATAGTATCGAGTATTTATTTAAATGGTAAAATGCATTTTTGAGAGGACGTCGAACCGACGGTCTCATTACTATTAGACCTAATTACTATTACTAGGAAGCTATCATCACGTGTCCGAATCATTAGCTTTTTTTTTTTTATTTCCCGTGCGCCCATAGAGCGAGGCATGAGCTCGACAGCTCGACCTCGTTAGGAGAAATAAAAATAAACGCTTCGAAAGATACCCAATCAGTAAGCAGCCACTGGAATAAAAGCGTTAATATATATTCTGATTCATTAGGTGCCTCAGGATTTTTCAGTATCGAGTATCGACATGCAAACTATCGATACTTGAGCCATGTTACAATATACGACACTTGAGTACTCGATACTTTTTGGTATTGGTATCGGTACAACACTAAGCCATAGTCTTTTTCATTGGCTATGGATTAACCCAGTGGAGATGACAAAAATACAAGAAAGTGGCTGGTTTAACAGGAATTAAAGGAAATCCTGTTTTCCCAAGAATGCCCTATTATTTTCAAGGCCATGACCTTTAACACAAGTGTTAAGTTTTATTTTTACTGAAATTTGATCTTATTATTTTATTATTTCTTTTAAGTAGTTGGTTAAAAAATGATTTGTAGTTAACTATTTTTAAAATGTACTTAAACTGAGTAGTTAAAAACTACTGCACATCAATGACATGCAGCCTTGGTCACACAGCTCACATCAACACATCAAATTCCTCTACAATACCCGATGAAGCATGTCTGTAGTGCATGTGCTATTCAACTACGAAGAATCTAGAGGGACATGGGTAATAGTGTAAATTTAAAGAACGTAGTGGCTACATCCATGTCTGACGTTGATTTTGATAGAGATACGTCTGCCCAATAATTGGTTTATTTATGCCCTCTCGTCTTAAATGTCAAGCCAGTTGCCGCGAAGAATTCTGGGACTGCTTGATTCATCTGTATCCTGATTTAGCGTATATTCTCTTGCTTTATAACATGCGTTCGATTCCGAATCAACTTTGAATTTTAAAATGTACAACAACATTCAGGTGTATTTTTTCCACTGAATATTAGCCACAATTTAACTCATCTGTAACAACTTCCATGTTTCGTTTTTCACGAAATTTTTGATGTACAGAAGATATTGCAGACTGCATAGAAAGATTTGTTGCAAAACATGTGATCAAATGTGAAACTTGCGTTGCAATTGTGACATCTATTGCAAATAATAAGCCATCCATTCATTACATAAAAAGAATAAAATGCTCTTTAACATATCCATCTGAAGATCTGACAAAAGCATGCTAAAAGAAGTGAATCGTTTTTCCATACTGCTTCATATTTTAACAAGAAGGGAAATATACAGCTATTTTCCTTTTCTAGCTAAATTTTAAGAAATTAGAGACTTTTACTGGCAAAATTTTTTACCCTCTTTAAATAATCATGTATTTGATATAAGTTTCCCAATAGAAAATCATGGACATTCTAATTAACTTTATTAATTATTTAAGATTTAATTCAAATAATTTAAACGATTACTTAAATTAATAAAAATAATTTCAAATATTGGTACAATAATGAAAGCTACTATTATATATAAAAATACTATTAATATAACTGTGAAAATGTTATACTTTTATGGACAAAAGAAAAGAATTCACACACAGTTATTACGAGATTTATTGTTGAAATTTTGCTCTCTTGCTCTACACGTAGCCTACGCCATACATTAAGCAATCCCAGAATTCTTCACGGCAACTGGGTTGACGCATTGCAGTTTATGACGTCAGGGCCTAAATAAACCAATCAGAGGGCAGACGTGTCTCTATCAAAATCAATGTCGGATGTGGATGTAGCCGCTACGTTTAAAGAATCCCCAAAAGTGTGAGGATTTGTGAACACATGGTGTGAGGAAGGTGTTGTCACCATTTGTAGCATGGCCAAACTAGCACTATAGGAAAACACAACTGCAAGCAGTGTAACCGATGTTGCATACATTGAATGACATCTCAAACTTAGACAGTAGCTCTTTGTATTGGTACAAGTTGTTTTCTATGTAGGGTAGAAATGGCTACTTTATTCACTTAAGAAACTGCCCCATTCAGTTTGTAAAGACCTGTATAATCAAATATGATAATTTTTCTTTTACAATTTTTTTACCTGTTGGGATAGAAAATTCATTAAGAGGTGTATAATGATCAGCATTTATAGAAATCATATGATTATCAATTAATTCAGGTGTCTGCAGTTAAAAAAAAAAAGAAAATATTAAATAAAGGATAAAAAAAAATAATTAAAAAATAAATGATAAACACAAAAAATAAATAAACAAATGAAATACAGTAATGGGATGATAGTGTAATAACAAAATAAAGTGGAGACATTATAACATTATGTAATGCTAATTATGTTTTGTTTTTTTTTTATCATAAAAGGAGTGGCAATCAATTCAGCTAATCTAGGCTATCATCATCGGGAGTTATAAAAACAACACTCTCATTCTATAGTTTTTGATTATTTTTCATTTGATAATTGACAATATTTTATCAATAATGAGATTAGGGGTACACATTGAAGATAATGAAATGATAAGAACACCCTTCGACTTGAAATTAAAAAATGATAGAGAAAACACTGAAAGTTAAACATCACAGGGTCACTAAATGTAAATTTGGATACTGCAAAAACAATCTGGCATTGTAGCGAAATGATTTAGAATAATTTTTTAAAGAATATTTTGGAAAATGAAAATTGTGTGTAAAAACCTGTACCAATAACAAGATGGCCAAGTAAAAAGTGTGATGAAAGAAATGAAATGAAGTTCGCATTAAGTTTAACAAGGGAAGAAAATAACCAAAACATGGTATGCCAAGTTTATTAAGCCCAATGCGATTTGGTATTTCACCATCGTCGGAAACAACAATATAACTTCTATTGAACCCACCAATGATAAGGAAGAAACCAGTCTGGTTGGTGGGTTTTCCTTATGAATAGCGGGTTCGATGTTTCCTGTTACTACAAGATATCCCAATAAAGGTGATTTTACTCTTCAATATCTTTGGAATAAATTTAAATGAAATTTCTATTTCAGGATGACAGTGTAATATAATAACATACCGTAAATACTACAGGGTGATTCAATCAATTTCTGACCATTTCACTCGAATGACGTGCTTAGGGACAAACAATTGAAAGAATATGAGCGCCATATCGAATTTCTAAATAGTTGGAGTTTGTATTGTTGCAACGACGCTGCATGAAAATCGTATTGTTGAAAAATGGCGCCCTTTTTTATCAACAGAGCAGAAATGCAAGGTTGTCGAATGGTATTTCGAGACAAAATCACCTGTAACCTTGCAAAGAAAGTTCCGGAAGGAGTATAAGTGTCGAGACGCACCAGGCAGGCAAGCAATCATGGATTTTGTCAAGCATTTTCGTGCCAATGGATGTGTTAAAGGCGAGAAAAAAGGCGGGAGTGAAGCTCGTGTTCAAACGGCCGAAGTTGTTGAAAACGTTCTCACAAGGTTGGTCGATTCCCCTACCAAAAAAATCTGTTCGCCTGCGAGTCCTGACCTAAACCCATGTGATTTTTATCTCTGGGGGTTCCTTAAAGACAGTTTGTTCACTACAGCACCAAAAACCCTAGACCAGCTGCGACAAAGCATCTTCGACAGCTGCACCCTTGTGGATGCAGAAATCCTGGATAGAGTTATGAACAACTTCACCATTCAGCTGCGAGCAGTTCAAAATGTTTGTGGTGGCCACATTGAGCATATCAAGACTTTTCCACGAGAATAAAAACTCCGAACTGCCTAAAATATCATACTGAAATGTTAAGTTTGTAAACATTAATGGGTCAATAAATCATAGTACTGAAATGATCAGAAATTGACTGAATTACCCTGTATATTTAGCACCGGACCTGAAATACTGGCCCACCAGCATTAAGCGCCTGGGGTCTACCAAATTTTTACAAATAAGCGCCTGACCTTCAATAATCGCCCGGGCGCTTATTTTAGTTCATTTCGTGGATGTTTCTCCTCTTGCTGCTTTCTCACGGGAATTTTTGCTGTCCCAAATGACACTGCTAAACCGGAAATTAGATACCAGCATGATTGTCTTCTAATTTCTTTCTTTTTAATTTTGGATTCAGTCAAGCAACATAGCATCAATTTTAATCTCGCAACAGTAAAGTAGGCTGAAAACCATTCTACAGAGGCCTCAGCCAAATAGTTTAACATTGATCCTTATGGGAATGGAAAACACACAGGATACTTTAGAAAAGATGAAGGAGAAGGGCGAGAATTTTGCATAATAGTTTCCACCACAGTTGTACAGAATTTTATAAGCGAAGGACCTGTAACACCAGCCTGCCTGCATTAAGCGCCTGGGGGTCCGCTGATTTTTTGCAAATAAGCGCCCGGGCACTTAATACAGTATTTTTACGGTAATGTCGACATATAATGTCTACCATCGAGATGTCAAGATATATTTCTGGATGAAACTCTAACTAGATGATGTATAGGTTGAAAAGGTGCTGTTCAGTTTCCACCACAGATCTAACTCTTGTTTAAGCTAGCCTAAACAATAGTGCGAATAAACCTGGCCTATCATAAGCTAGCTTAGCTAGGCCAGTTTCTTAAACTAGTTTAGAGCATTGAGCTAGCTCGACGTTGCATCTTGGGTACACCATCCATTCAAAGTAAGTTTAATGAACATGGTGGCATAACTCACTTCAACATCTGCTATGGATAACTGAATAAAAAGGAAAGAAGAGTGAACACGGACAAAGTTCGAACCCTGATTACAATTTGGGAGGAAATCATTGATGACATTACGTACAGAAACAAATGAGAAATACTGCATTTAGTACAAATGTACAGTCGGCCGAGGTATTCATTCAAGGAATGAGGGTGATAGCTTTTCTTGTTTAGCTTTGCTTGAGCATAGCCAACAATGATGATAGCTTTTCTCTTATCATGGTAGGCTATCGCCCGTATTCAGAATGAGTGCTCTTTTTCAAGACCATTGTTGAATACACATTTCATGTTATTGAATTTATACTCAACAATTGTTTGAGTAAGAGCAAGAGCATGAGCACTCATTCTGAATACGGGCATATGTCTTGAGATAGCTGAAGTAAATTTTATTAATAAACATTGAAAAATTTAAATGAATAAATGATGAAACAAATTTAATCAACAATTAATTTAAAACAATTAATTATTTATTAATGTAATGATGAAAAACTCCTTGTAAATAATTGTTTAATAAATAAAAATAACTTAAATAAAATATACAGTAAAGGCCGGTTCCCACTATCTGCCACGTAGAGCGGAAAGGTTAAAACCGCCACGGTTAAGCGCAGCGTTAATTCTGCCGACCAGTTCCCGTAATAGCTGCACATTACGATCACAGTCTCTTTGATCGCTTAGCATTATCCCATAATGGATACATAAAAAAATGGACGTTGTATTTAAGTATTTCCAAATAAACAAAAATGAACGAAGATACAAGCAAGGGTGTTGCTGTTTATTTGTTGAAGTTTGCTAAGATTGCTGTGCTCCAAAACGATACTATCCAAATGCATTGCCAACATTAACAAAATGCATTGATTTCATTGGCAGATGATACCTATCTCGGCAGATTTTACCGTTGCAGTAATGTTGAATCCACCTCTGGGGGAGGCTGTGGCCTGGTGGGCTTTTACTGAAACACAAGTTCTGTGAAGTTAAACACATCAGGCATGGCTAGTCACTGGATGAGCGACCATCTATGGCTCACGATCTTCACCTCCCCTCCTCCCGGCTGCTGTGACCATCACACACCATTATTCCAGGTTCATCCAGGGATCCAACTCGTCGGCCTCTGGCCATACAGGCCCTGAATGGACATATTGGATTAAATATATATAAATAATAATAATAATAATAATAATAATAATAATAAAATAATCTCAACTCTAGATTGTAGCAGCTTTTTTATGTCGCGGTATGACGTCAAATCCATTCTGCTTACGTCACAGGTGGTATTTCTGCCGTGGTTCCGCACTAGTGGTTTGGTTTGGTTTGTTTGGTATTAACGTCCTTTTCAATTGCCATGGTCATTTCAGGACGGCGTTATAGGGGCCGCAAATTTTGCCTTGCAAGGGTTCTTTAACGTGCAGCCGGCAAACGACTACACGGGACCAACGGCTTTTCTTCCCTTCCGAAGGAAGTGCATGATCTCAGGATTTTCCCCCTGAAAAAATCCTCGTCGTCCTCGGCCGGAATCGAAGCCACGTCCTCTGGCATCAGAGGCGATCACGCAACCCCTGAGCCACCGAGGCCGATCTGCGCTAGTGGGAACTGGCCTTTACCAAAGTATACATTTATTTATTTTTTTATTATTAAGTAGCGGAAGAATGGAGCTACTTATTGTTTTCACAATGTCCATCTGTCTGTCTGTCCATCCGTCCCCTTCATAATTTCCACATTTTTTTGAGGTAGAAAGTTGAAATTCGGAATGTAGTTTGCTATGGGCATGTGCACCTTCACTATTTAGTTTGGTTTTGATTGGCCCACTGGGGTCGAAGTTTCAGGGGCGGAAATTAGAGGGGACCAAAAGGTCTACGCGTATTTATGCATAAAAAGGAGTAAAATTTGCAGATACCTCTAAGGAAGATCAACAGTACTGTAAAGTTTGGGCAAAACTGTCCCAATAGGTCGGAGATGTAGAAGTGGCAATCACTTGGTCTTAAGATATTTAGACAACATATAGGGTGTGATATATCATTCGATCGAAAATGATGATAAAAGAAAGAAGATAGTGTTCTTTTATATTTTTTAAATACAAGGTTCAAGAAAATCAATTTTTGATTAAAAAAAAATGAGGGGTTAAAAAGTGCAGATGAAGGAATAAAAAAATAATTGAACTCAGGGCTTCCGCTATTTTCCTATACCTTCCTCGGGAGGATTAATTTCTTGTTAAACAATTATTCACAAGGACTCTGTCATCATTACATTAACAAATAAGCATTAAATTATTCTTAATAATCAAAAATTAATTATTTAATTAAAATTTAAATTAATTTTTCTTAGAAGTTCACCAGGATTAGTAACATTCCTGGTCACTAATCACTAAAAAAAAAAACAAACAAACTATAAACAAACTATACTTTAGTTATACAGGTTGTATCTACTAAACCCGTCACAAACTTCCGGTGGTGATCTGATGGTGATTTCCCACAGCGAGATGAAAACAAAATTTCTTATAGAGGTTCCATACACAAGAGCTTTCAAATGCCTTCAAAAATAAAAGTCTAGTGGGTTTAGGTCCAGAGAACATGGAGACCAAGGAATTGGTCCATCTCTACCTATCTATCTGTCACCTATCCATGTGAAAAGCTTTTCTAGACCTATGTCCACATAACATTTTCTTCCTCTAGACCTATCCTGAAAGTTTGGCCCTACCTTTTTGTTACACCCTGTATAAGTTCTATTGTTGTCACAGATAATTTTGTAGCCTTATGCCTGCAATGATGGTGAATACCAAAACTCGTTAGGTTAATAAACTTGCATACTGTATCACTATTTTTGGTTCATTTTTATCTCTGCCATGATATTTGACATAATGAATATCACTCATTTAGTCTATTGACTCTGAAGCTTTAGATGTATTGTAACAGGGAACGAATCACTGTGTTCTCAATACATGTATAATCTAGGAACAAAAAAGCAGAGCTGGATTTTCATCCTCACTAGCCAGAAAAGTAGTCTGAATAAATTGAAGATAAAAACTTAACCTAACCTTCTGTCTTAGTTAAGAGATTATACACTAAAAAAAGTTCTACAGGTCAGAAGACTTACAGAAATCATAAGATTTTCCTAAAGGCCAGACAATAAATCTATTAAATGCATGTTTTAGATCAGTTGTTAGAGAGAATTAAATGAAAAATAGAAAGTTATGATCTGCAACCTAGATGCAAACTAGATATACCCTCATTCTTTATTTAAAATCTTCATAATAGGGAATCAAATCATTAATTTCTGTGTGATGGTATGACAATTAACAAGAATTAAGAAAGAAATGACCCCGACTATCAAGCCAGGTATGAGTGATGAGATGTGACTACTAAGGACACATTGTAGCATCAAGACTGCAATAGCCCAGTGGTATGAGTGATGAGACAGATACTCATGGGCCCTGGTTTGAATCTAAATCACAAATCATGTCTTCCTGTTTTTCACTTATTTCATTCATTGAATAAATGAGTTTGTCCCCTGTTGTTAAGATCAAAAACATTATTGTTAAAGAATGAAAAAAAATTCTAGATATTTACTAACCACATGGCCCGAAAGGTTAAAATATGAATGATTAGTGAGACTTATGGGTGTAGGCTCTGATGTTGTCGCTATGTAGTGAATTATTACTTCATTCTGATCTGAGAGAGAAAATGAAACCTGGGTTTCAACTTTACCAGGATAGCCTTCTTCACCATTTTCACTTGTATATTTCATGATTACATGATTATCCTCCACTGAAGAGTCCCACAATACCTAAAAAGAAAATTGGTTAACGTATAATTTAGATATGCTTATGATTGACAAGTCTGTGATGGTCTTATTGCCAAGAAAATTTTTGGTGATTTTTACTAACCTAAATATGCTGATTTCAAATTTTAAAACAGTTTTGTGCTATCACGTAAGGCTTGTTCAGTAAATGGCATGTTCATTTTACTCATTATTTCATGGAAATGGACAGCATTATTGTCGTTGCCAACTAACCTTAGGAATTCCTTAAGAGCCCAATTACTCCATTCCGGAAGGCAACAAATCATTCTCTGCTTGCAAAGTTAATAAAAAAATAGTTCTACAACTTATTATTTATTTTATTTGCATTTTGTGAAAAATCCTTGCATGATGGATGAAAACTGAATTCATTTTCAAAATCAGCATACCGAAATGATACCACCTATAAAAATTAAAAGAACTTTCCAAAAAATAAAATTCACAGATAATTATCGATAATACAAATTTATTATAATGCATTATCGTCATTGGCACATGGCATGTTTTAATTAAAAGCAGCAAAAAAGAATGGACAGGTAGTTGTTTTTCATGAATATAGTTGTAAAGTAAGGTTCGTTTTGCAATAAAAACAAAACTACTACTGTATATATATTTTCAAAATTTCTTCTTTACCAGATTCTATGTACAGCTCATTCCAAATGCTTTTTCACTTGCTTGGCAGGAGTTGAGCTAAGCGAAGTTGATCAGTTATTAAGTCTAGTAGTTTGAACGAACATCATAGAAGTTTAAAATGGGCTTGGCTGTCCAGAGTGGAAACAGGGATAAGGTTTGTCACTGGTGTGGGCAAATTACAGTACTTTTAACTGAAAATATTAATCGCTGCTTTTTATCTCAGTAAGACAGATTAGGCAGATGAAATATTTAACGCACTTATTAAAAACAAAGCAATAAATATTTAAGAATATCTCAAGAATGTTTGATGAGGGTAGGATAAACCTCAGATGCTTAAATTATTGATGAAAATAGGAACAAAAACTCCACAGCCTGAATTTGAACCTGGAACCTTCGAAGAGCTGAATTTTCTTTCCTATTTTCATCAATAAATATTTAGTTTATTTATTTACTTTTTTCTCTATTTCGAACATTGATATTTTTACTTATTACTTTTTAAATTCTCTAATATTTTGATATACTGAAATTGCTCATGCTGCCATATATTATGCTTATACAGGGTGCTTAAGGTATTTGAGGACACACCTTAACATTTGGCTACTGCTGCACTATAGTAAATTGTATGTCCTTTCAGTTTCCGGAAAGCAAAATGGCAGACCATCAAGTAACACAAATCACGAAGAGACATGCAGTAATCGTGGCATAAAGGCAGAGCACAGCGATTTAGAGATATCACGATTTCTAAAGGTCACAAGATCATTTGTCCACAAAGTGTGGAAGGAGTTGGAGACCGAAGATGGTGATGTTGCACTAGTAGCAAAGCGTAAAAAGCATGCCTCACGCTCTGACATCATCAGAACATCTCGCATGACACAGGAATGGATGTCCGACAACTTCCATGATCATGTAAACCCTAACCTTTGGCCTCCTAACTCCCCTGGTCTGAATCCGTTGGACTACTACGTAAGGAGCCTTGTGGAGAGAGAGGTCAATGAACACCCCAAAACACCAAAGATGAATTGAAAGCTGCCATTGTTCGAGTAATGACCAATATGAACCATGACCATTTGATTCGTGCATGTCGACGGTTTCGATCTCGCATTGAAGCAGTTATAGAAGCTGAAGGCGGATTCATTGAATAGCCATATAACCAGAAGGTTTCTTGTTTATGCTTATGATACGTTTCGATAATAAAGTTATTATCTCGACTTATATCTCTGTTTTCTTTCTTGACGTGAATCTATCTCAAATACTTTAAGAACACTGTATTTTATCAAATAAGGAAAGCCATTACGATATACCCTATAGTAAACAGCATATAGTATACTGCATAAATATATGCTTATTTCATATATTAGATAAGGTACTGTTAAATATGTAACCTAAATATTATTCTTTACCATCATGGATGAGAATACAATTTTGTTTGCCGATACGTTATTTTTTAAGCATACACCCAGAAGATATTTTATTTCAAAAGATTATTAGCTATTCCCTATGAAATACCATAATAGACTTATACTTTATATATTATTATTTTGTTAACTCTGCAGCCAACTTAAAGTTAATTTTCTACTACTGATTATTTTATGAAAAACATCTAATGATTTAATTTGTGTATTCGCCATTTTATTGTTGAATGTACTTTGCCAACTTATCGCTTACTTCCTCGCATAGTTTTCACATTATTATAGTGCATTTGTGAAAAACTTTCCTAATAAGAGCTCAAAATCAGATTTTAATAAAACAGTTTACATCACTCATTATGCCTCCCTATTCCTGTTGCTAAGAAGCAATAAATGGCATCTTCCAACGTGATTTGAACTCGTCGTCTTTCCTGAAACGATTACTCCCACTGGTTTAATGTATTGCAAGGAAGCCAGCCGAACATCATTCACTTAAGTGAAAACGCTTTTGGAATGGACTGTACCTTTAACTATTTTACCATATAGTTTCC
Organism: Rhysida immarginata; assembly: GCA_023313115.1. Taxonomy (NCBI): domain Eukaryota; kingdom Metazoa; phylum Arthropoda; class Chilopoda; order Scolopendromorpha; family Scolopendridae; genus Rhysida; species Rhysida immarginata. Next base: position 1,648,214 of record JAHWFO010024136.1, read on the forward strand.
AAGTTTATTTAAGCACTTGTCATAGCGCTCAATGTACTCCCGCATGATCACTTTATAGAAGATGCCGCCGATGAAGAAAGTTACACAGTTTTCACTTGTTTATCGTTGCTAAAATGCAGGTTGCTGATGATCCCCTTTAGATTCTGGAACAGGTGGTAGCCACTGGATGCGAGGTCCGGGCTGTAAGGATCTGATTAGTTGGGAACAACTTGACCACCCGCTTTACAGTCCAAATCTCATGTCCAGTGGCTACCACCTGTTCCAGAAGCTAAAGGAGATCATCAGCAGCCTGCATTTTGGCGACGATGAACAAGTAAAAACTGCGTGATTTTCTTCACTGGCAGCAGCTTCTATGAAGTGGTCATGTGGAAGTACATTGAGCACTATGACACGTGCTTAAATAAACTTGGAAACTATGTGGAAAAATAGTAGTTTTGTTTTTATTGCAAAACGGACCTTACTTTACGAATAAACCTCGTATCTCGAGTTAAGCTAGTGTCACCAGAGTTATTTATTCTAAAGAGAACATACTGTTAAAATAGACTGAAGACTTGAAAAATGAACTTGTTATCTCCTATTTAATGAAGTTTAATTTAATTATTAATAGTGGTTTCACAATGTCTGTCCATCCCCTTCATATTTTCCACACTTTATTGATGTGGAAGGTTGAAACTCGGAACATAGCTTAGACCTTAGGCATGTTCTACTTCAATATTTAGTTTGGTTTTGATTAGCCCACTGGGGTCAGAGTTAAGGGGGTGGGAGTTAGAGGGGACCAAGTGATCTATGTGGTATTTTAAGGAGTATATTCGACATGCAGATTCTTCTAGGCAAATTCTATATTATTATGTAGTTTGGGCCAGTAGGACTGCAGTTGTGGGGGTGGCAGTCATTTGGTCTTTAGAAATATGGTAACATATGACATGTGATATATCATTAGATCAAAAATGATGAGAAAGAAGATAGAGCTCTTTTTCATTTTTCTAAATGCTATTGGGTTGGCCCATAAGTTCTGGTGTATTTTTAGTTTAGCTTCCCACACAATAAATAAGCTGTTTACAACTTCTTTCCAACATTCAACAACCTGTTCAATGACTCAACGGTAGAAATCACCTGGTTTCGATTCCACGCAAGCTTTCAATTCCACGTCATTATTGAACGAAATGCTACGCAAATGCATTCGAGAGGGATTGGAACGGATGGAAATCAGAAGGTGCCAAGTCGGGAGAATAAGGAGGATGTGGCAGCACTTCTCAGCCAAGCGTCTGAATGGCTTTCTTGATCATATTGGCGATGTGAGAGCAACCACTGCCGTGTTGCAGAAGAATGCCATGTCGCCAATCAGATCGTTTTTGCTGGATAGGGCTGTTGAGTTGTTGCATTTGTTGGACAATTTGTTGCATTTTGTGGAGAACATAATTCTGTATCAAATAATTCGAGAAAATCAATTTTTTAATTAAAAAAATAAAAATTTAGGGGTTAAAAATGTAGACAAAGGGGTAAATGTAAATGAGCTCAGGGCTTCTGCTATTTTCCTATACCTCCTCGGGAGAGGGGGGGTATCCAAATCACATTTTTAAATGCTTTAATGACTTAAAAATAATTTTCACAAGAAAATTCTGAAGAAGAGCAGCATGGTTACTTACTTTATCAAAACCTTTGATTCCACCATGTAAATGAGTAGGAGGCATATTCACAGATAATTCATAGTTCTTTCCCTCCAGATTAAATTTTGCAAAAGCTATTCTATTACATACGCGTCCAATCGTAGCACCAATGTAGGCATCGTTTTCATAATAACCTATTTGATAAACGAGAATGGTTTTATCCAAGGAAATATGAATAATATAGAATATAATTTACCATATATTTTTTAGATTATATTCAGGACAGCTCAAGATTAACTCTGTACTACCAGCTCAAACAATATTAGTCACTTTTCACCGACAAAACCAGTACCAAATATACGTAATCTCCATCACAAAATGGAAACAAAATGTGTTCAATATGATTCTCTGTGGTCATGGCAAATATATTCAGACTCTCCTATTGCATATAACATTGTGCAATATATAAGGTAATATGCAGTAGGAGACAGTGAATCAGATCTTGCATTTTCTCCTGATAAACAATTGCTTTGAGATACTCCCTCCTTTCAAGACAGGGGCTACAGCATACAATTCAGGAAGAATGTCCAGGACACTGTGGGCCAGTTCATTATCTACAGTATCATCTGATACTTCCTAATTTCAACAATGGAAGTCCATTGCTGCTTAAGACTCAATTGAGGAAGTAGATAATGAACTGGCCATATACGGCAAGCTACTGACAAGCTATTGATGGTATAACTGGGTAGAAACTCATCAGTCTGGAAATCAACCTATGGGCTCAAAACATTGGGCATAATAAAAACATTGTATCTGTGCAAATGAGCATCTGCTTTTACATTCCTATCAATATGCATATTAAGAACTCATTTTGATTTTGAGTGTTTTTACCCTATACATGTTGGTTTTCTAAACATGATGTGATTTGTTGATGCAATTACTGTACCTGAGATTTATAATGACCTAATTAAAAGAAAAACATCAAAAATTCGAAGATGTCAGTCAGATTATCTTTACTGAGAGTTTACAGGGATCACATATTTAAGAGGGCCGATACATGTGCAAAATTTCAATTTTCCATCTCTTTGTTTTCTTCTCAAATGAACGAACTTTTTAAATGTACCCACCAATATGATAAACTGTATTTGATGACCACTTTGGATAATCAACTCAATACTTCTTGGAGCTGCCCTGATATACGATAATTAAAAGTTATCAAGAATAAGTTTTACCTTGTATATCATCAAACCCTAAAACAATATCATCTACAAAACCCGCCTTGTCAGGGATTTTCAGAGTAGTTATTGTTGCTCCATAATTTATAACTTGTAAAGTTATCCATCCATTGGTTAAAGTATATCTCAGTACTGGCTTCTCATTGCCCTCCTTGTCTGTATATTTTCCAAAGGTATCCTGAGATATTTGAAGAGACATCTTCTATCTGCTAAAAGTAATCCAGAATGCTTATTTGTTTATATCATTTCACTTTGAAAAAAAAAACATGTTCTATGTGCAACAAAGAAAAAATGGGTTTGCCAAATTTTTTTACAATTTCATTTGTTAGACAACTGTTAATTTTTATTGAAACAATATGTAACTTCAAACATGTTAGTTTTTAGTTGTTTGTAAATATAAGCATATGGATCTTTAAAAACAACAAGTAATTTTATGACATAACATAGTAAAATTTTCTGAGATAGTCCTGAAGAAGGCTATGGCTGAAACGCGTCGACTCTGTCATAAAATTACTTGTTTTTAGATATCCATATACTGTTAAAATTTGGGAATTTAGAACAGGTCAGACTATGCATAATTTAAGTTGCCCATTTTTTCTTTTGTGGGACAGATAAGTAGAAGTTTTGTTTCTCTATGAAGGAAACTTTTATGTAATCAAATGATAATTTTTTTCATTATGCAAACTTAATACAGGGTCATCGAATCGTATTTTTTTCATAATAATTTTGAAATTTACACTGAAGAAGCTGCATTCTATGCAAGAAGCTGATGTTAGTGAGCAATCACATGAAAAATTCAACACACAGTTTAGAGTACAGCAAAAGATATTAATTGTGGAGTGTAATTTGAAGATTAATTCCTGCATAAGCCTTCAGAATGAGTTTTGTAAACAGTTCGAAACCTAAGTGACACTGAATAAATCAATTAGGATGTTCAATGTTTTTAGGAATTGGCTGATATTAAATAAATAAATAAAATAAAATAAAAAACATTATGCTTTAACATTAAATTGTTTTAATAATTTCTGTGTTTAGGTTTATCTTTGTATAAATTTGTTAAATATAGATTATCCTCAATGTATTTTCAAATTTAGAAGTCAGTATACCACTAAATCAACATCAACAATGCACAATATAATCCACATGAACTGACAGCACCACAGTGACTCCAAAATTTCCTGGCTTGTCAAGATTAACACAATAAATGCTTATAACCACAGCAAGAATATTTTTTTTTCTACTGTGCCTTCACTTACCAATAATAACTGGCACCGGTATAACCAAATGTAAATTATCACAATATTATCCATACACAAGGCTTGTCTGGAACGTAAGGTTACAACAGCTAGTATTCTTTCAAAAAATGTTTATTTTACAAAATGCCCACTAGAATTTATTTAGTGGTACAGGGGTTATTTTTCGATGTAATTGAAGGGTTTATTGCAGTAATGTGATAAGCCACATAACACATATTTTTCAGGAGAGAAGTATTCAGACTTCAAAAAATTCTATAAATCTCAACTCTCGAAGAACATGGAATAATTGTGCCAATTTGTGTTGTCCAATTCATAGTAATCAACAAAAAAAAAAAAAAAAAAAAAATCTTCTCTGAAGTAATTTATTGCAGAAAAATGTATTAATACAAATATGTGTGGCATATCATTCTGTTGCCTACAAAATAACACAGAATCGCATCACAAAAACAGTAAGTGCGAATCACATCCAATTCTTCAGGGACTCTATGAACTGTAATATGTTCTTCAGCCTAAAAAGCAAATAGTTTTCCCATTAGAGTGATGTTTCACATTTAAATATTCCTGCTATGACATTAAGTGAAAAAGAAAGACTTAACTGGCACGCCACTTCCTGATTATTTTTCTTATGTACGAGAACATGTTACTATTATTTTTACTCATTAAACAGATAGGAAGTAACAGTTTTATATGTAGCTATGTCATTTCTTACCGAAAAGTAATATCACATAATAATTTACCACCAACTGCACAATATAACTTGTTTTTTTACATAAAATGACAAGCCTCATTCTTACAAACCTATAAGCTGATAAGCCACAAATACAAACAATAATCCATATTTACCTCAATAGAGCTTCTACTGTCATAATCACTTGCCATCCAGTCTTTATCAACCACAATGTCATCACTGCAAAACATATGATTTCCCACTTCGTCTGCCGAAGCCTCCAATTCTTCTAATATTTCACAGTTGGAAACTTGATCGTCTCTGGCAGCCATTTTTGCCCAGTGGCTTGTCATGTTCTTCCAAAAACGAAACGAGTGAACTCTTACTGCAGTAACATGATTTTCATGCTAGCTCTTCCATTTACTGGCATATTTTCAAGCTACTTGCTGCGTGTGTTCCTTTGGCATTTTTACATATGCCACAGTCAAAATCTCGATTTCGTCGCATGTGTGGCTTATCACATTACTGCAATAAGCCCTTCAATTGTTGCCATTACTGTCCAAATGCTTTTTTAAAATTTTTTTTATTTTTTTTTATTATGCATGCTAAATAATAAGATTCCCCTCAAATATTAATGGTAGAATTTAGCATTACAGATATAAAGGACAACTCTACTCAAAATTTTTTAGCAGAATATAATTTGAAACAAATAAACTGCAGCAACAGAAAAATTTTAAAACCATTATTTATATACTTCGCGTTCGACTTGAAATTTTTCATTTATGCCACGTTATTATTTATATCTCGAACTTTCATTTTAAATAAAGTTGTATATTAGGCTGGAGTTATCCTTTAACAAATTCTGACAGAGTGATAATAAAATAAAAGATAGCCAAATTCCAATTCATTTGCATTTATTTAATATTTATGTTATTTTATTTTTTATTGATAGAAAGATATATTAAAATTGGACGGAAATGAAGTTTTATAGTGTGTTAAAGTTGTCAAAACTTAATATTCTTAAGGACCTTCATAAACCCTGATTGGATCTATTCTTTTTCCAAAAAGGTAAAATTATAAAAAACTAGCAGATCCCATGGAATTTCCACAGAATAAAATGAGATTGTAAAATAAAGTAGAAAATGATTGAAAAGTTTATTAAAAAATTCTGGGGAAACCAGCTACAAAGTTGCAGCAAAAACAAAATCAATTGAGGTGACATGCATTAATGGTAGGTTACACGGTTCCTTTTGAAAATGGTCAAAAGTAATAGAACACAAATTTCAAAATGTTCATTGAAGGTTCTTAGCAAAAAATATTGTGTATGCAGAAAACATCTCTACATGATTTCGATACGTGTGGCACATCTTGTATGTAAAAAGACAGTTCATGCCAAACTTTAGTTAGCAACCGCGGCATTAAAATTTTGATTAAAGTCTTGCAATTGGATGCTGATCAAGTGTATGTATTCATTCTTGATAAATGCCCCACATGAATATCCTAGATGGTGAATTTAGTTGCCATGGAATGGGAGCACTTCAGTTATCACTGAAGGTAGAATTAGTTTCATTTCTTCGACGTACTAATTATCTGCTTCCATCTGAAGATTGAGTCTCATTTCTCTGAGAATGTGACTGCCACGTTCTTACAGATCGCATATGATTGGCCATCTGACTAAGACGAATTTGCCTTTCTGCACTACGTTCATTGTTTATAGCCAAATGTTGCCCTTTAGCCCCAGCCGTATTTCTACCCAAAGAAGACTGTCTATGCTGCGACATTTTGGAAGGGGAAAAAATATTAGCAATAAGAATAACCAAATCCAACCTGAGCAAATAAACATTTAACCCTTTACTGCATGTGATTAAGCCACAAACAAAAACAGCATATCCTTGTGAATTTCAGACTATTAAGGCAACAAATAGCAATAAATAATGAAAAATTATTAAAGTTAATTTTTAATTAGGTTTTAATGAGTGTCCTCTTTTCAGAATATCAGATCTCTGGGAGATCGGTATTAAAATTTTTTTTAAGCAAATACAGGTATCACAAATGTAAGAAAAAAAAAATAAAAATTTTATTTTAGCACTAGGATATAATATATTAAACTTGAAACATTTAAATAACTTTAGGTACATTCTTAAGCAGTACGATAGTTTATAAAACTATTGTTGCCAACAAGATTGCTGCCAAATCTGGTTTTTCAATTACATCCCTATAGTTTCCAACACTGCTGTTTATTATTTTCAAGTTTTATTATTATTTTTTCAGAACAAAATTATTTAAGTCCAGAGAACTGTCATTGAGTGATTCGGATGCATCACTTTCTTCTGTTCCACTGTCTAATCCAAGGGGAAGAACTTGTAACTGTGACTTTGAGGACACCAATAAAGTCTCCCAATACTCTCATGTGCTTAATGTCCTCAAAAGAGAATAGCATCTTGAAACTCAGCTAAAATTTACACAAATAAGTAAATAGTTTTTAAATATTCATGTAATTAATCCTTGAACATTTCTTTATTATAATATCATTTGGATTTTACTTGAATTTGAGTTTTACTGCGATTGCCCAGCAGGACATATGTTTCTCCTAACTTTTCTCCTTTAGGGATTTTTACTATACACCAGATATACAAGTTGCAATTATGTTCTTTTATTACCAAATTTCAAATTTCACTTTTAGATTTAACAAATCCGATCATCATAAGTCTGATTCAAGATAAACATAATTACTTCACTAGGCAAATCGATAGTATTTATTTACTGTTAGTGCGGGGCTTCATCATTGGTCCAAACTACCTCTCAACTGCGATTTCTAACACCTTATTCAAGATTTCAGAGGGGTTTAAAAAGATTTATCCTGTCAAACTCTATGCATTAATTAATGCTTTGATTTTAAATTACTTTTGTAAATTCAGATTACCATTTGTTTTAATTTATATGTTAGAGATTGTATTAATATTATGTTACTTATTAGTTGTTACTGTAATACATTAAGGTTTTACTTTGGTTTGAACTGTATTATTGCTTTTTATCGACTTTTTCATGTTGGCTTATAACCTGCTTAGGCTCAGTGGTATGGTTGTACTATTCATTTACCACCTGTAAATAATTAATATAAACAAATCAATTATGTATCAATTATATAATTTATCAGGTTGTATTAAGTCTGTTCTTGGTCCGTCTTGTTTATTTTTTTACTTGGTGTATGGATTATGTATAATTTCTTTTTTCATCGTTTTTAGTTATCTTTGTTATATTTGTTTAATTAACCATTTTTTTTATTGTAGTAGGATATCACTGGGGTCTAACATGTCGGTCAATGACCATACAAGGCCTCGAGGGTATAGATGTAATCGTAAATAAACAAACAAACAAACAAACAAACAAACAAATAAATAAATAAATACTTACTTACTTACTTTTCAAACCCGCTTATCCGTTAGGGTCGCGGGGGCAGCAGCCCTATGGAGGATCTCCAGCGATCGCGATCTTCCGCCATCAGGCGCATGTCCTCCCTGGTAATATCCAAGCGACTCGAACCCAGATTCTCCAGGTAGTCTAGCCACCTGGTTCTAGGCCGACCCCTTGGTCTCTTACCCACCGGCTTGGAAAATAACAACTGCCTAGGAAGACTAGTTTGCGGCATCCGAATCACGTGGCCATACCAGCGCAACTGAGACCTCTCAATGCGGAGAAGTAGCGGCTCAACACCTAAAGATTCCCTTATTGTATTGCTGTACACTCTATCTAGTAGGGTAACACCTGCAACACCTCTCAGAAATCTCATTTCGGCCGCTTGTACCCGCGATCGCACTCTTTCGGTCATTACCCAAGCCTCATGACCATAGGTGAGAATGGGGACAAAGATGGATTTGAAGACGGAGAGCTTAGCTTTGTTACTCAGCTCGCGTTTCGTTACCACGGATCGCCACAGTTCACGTCTGACACAGCTTGCTGCACCGATCCGAGCATCCAATTCTTTCTCCTGCCGTCCATCACTCGTGAATGCAATCCCGAGATACTTGAATTTCTCCACCTGTCTCAATGCGGCTCCACTAACATGGAGAGCGCACTGAGCAGGCTGTCTTGAAAGGACCAGAACCTCGGTTTTAGCCACACTGATCTTCATCCCAGCTTCTTCACATTTGGCTGCAAGCCGGTCTAGTGCATGCTGAAGGTTCGTGCGAGAAGACCCAAGGAGGACAAGGTCGTCAGCAAAGAGCAACCTCTCCACCAGGCAGTCGCCCACACAAACACGCTCATCGCCTCGGCTGCCCCTGTCTATCCAGTCCATAAAGATAATGAACAAGATGGGCGACAGTACGCACCCTTGGCGGAGTCCAACACCCACGGTGAACGGTCTTGACTTAATGCCATTTATCCGGACACACATCTCAGAGCTTTCGTACAGAGACATGATAGCAACCAGTAATTGCCCATCCACTCCATACTCTTGCAACACTTGCCAGAGCTTCTCCCGAGGAACTCTGTCATATGCTTTTTCGAGGTCCACAAAGCAAGCGTAGACCTCTTTTGCATACTCCCAGGATTTCTCAAAGATTTGCCTTAGAGCAAAGATGTGATCCGTCGTGCTTCGGCCAGGCCGGAAACCACACTGCTCCCCTGACAGTTTGGAGTCGACTATTTCCCGACTTCTCTTCTCCAGACACTTAGCGTACACTTTCCCAGGAATGCTGAGCAAAGAGATGCCTCGATAGTTGTTGCAATCTCTCTGGTCTCCCTTTTTGAAGATAGGGATCACAATTCCTGTCTGCCATTGCTTAGGGGCCTGTCCAGATATCCAAGCAACCTGACACACTCGAGTCAGCCACAGGATACCATCCTGATTTAAGGCCTTTAACATCTCGGACCGGATTTCATCATCACCTGCAGCTTTGCCAGTCTTCAGGGACTTAATTGCCCATCTGACTTCTGTTTCAGTGATACTACCGTGACTATTCTCCGGTAAATAAATAGATAAATAAATAAATAAATAAATAAATAAATAAATAAAATCACATGTGAGTGGATTATGAAAACATGGCCTACCCAGTGCTCCGACAAGATTTGAAAGTGCCTACCCGGGTCGTTGCATATCAAATGTCGGACTTAGAGCTGGATTCCGCGCTTCAGCACGGTTTCCACGTTTAGTAGCAAGTACCCATAACAAAGTGGTACATTCCCAGAGATAAACCTATCAGCGACCAGCAGCCTGAAATTTGCATGTCTGCGATGATATTTAATAGCGTTTGAACCCAAGCGAAGATAGTTTTGGTTGAAAATGCATTATGTGTGAAAAGGCATTACGAGTTCAGGTTGAATCACACTGCATCCAGCACCTCTCGAAACATCAATAAGATATTCGGTGTAGGCACCAGAAACGAACGTACTGTACAATGTTGGTTCCGAAAATTCCGGCCAGGAGTGACGGACCTGGCAAATGAGCCACGCGGCAGACCGCCCAATGTGTTGAATGATGCTGATCTGAAGCGATCTGTGGAAGAGGACCCGTCAAAAACTGTTCGGGACCTTGCAGGGGATCATGCTGTATCAGCAACGACTGTCAGTAGACATCTTAGGACCATCGATAAGGTGAAAAAGCGGGACAAATGGATCTCACATGAACTTACGGAAAACAGTTTGGTGGAACATCTGTGATGTAGTGCATTACAGCTTCCTGCAGTAGGGGGAGACGATCACCGCTGTGACCTACTGTCATGTACTGCATCGTATGCAAACAAAACTGTGTCAGCAACAACCTGCACTTGTGGATTGCAAAGGCATCCTTCAGCTCCATGACAACGTGCGTCCGCGACCGACCGTACAGGCAGTACAGGCTCTGGGTTACGAGGTGCTTCCACACCCCCGTACTCTCCGGACCTCTCCCCTACCGACTACCATCTTTTCCAGAGCCTGGACAATATTCTTCGGAGGAAAACATTCCTAACCCCAGCAGACATCGAAAACACATTCTGGGAGTTTATTGAGTTCCGTGACCATGGATTCTATCGCAGAGGGCTCGAGAAGCTGCCAAATTGTTGGCAACAATGTTTGGATTGCAATGGGGGTTATTTCGAATAGCACATGTGAAGGTGTCCTTTCTAGAGGGCCATTAAAGATGACCTCTGCATTCCGACATTTGATATGCAACGACCTGATATAAAATAAAAAACTAATGTGCAAGGCATCTAGGGACTAGTTTAATAAATAAAACCAAGAGCACTGAATCAACGAGTAAAACAAATTGCAAAAAAATAAAAAAAAATAAAAAATTAAAAAATTAAAAATGTTCTCATTTGAGGACATCATGCAGTTGAGGGCTAAATTTTTGAATTCATTCTGGCCATCCACAATATTAAAACCACAAATAATACACTCCTATTATTGGAAAAATTTTTAAATGCACTAAAATCGTCACTGCTTATCCCTCCTTACCGAGCATAACAAAATATATGCCTAAACCTGGCCGAAAACATATCTATAAACTAAAAAAAAAAAAAAAATAAAAAATTAATGTAATTGCTTTTTTTGTAATTCATTTAGATAAACATAGCCGAACAATTGTGTTATACATAATCAGGAATTTATGAAGGGTGCATACCCCTGGCATAATCTATCATCGGGGTTCATTTACTACTTTAATAAACTTTGCCGTTACATTTTATTAAATTTTTATCGTTTATGAAAGTACGTACTTACATACCTTTTTAGGAGTTTTATTTTTTCCTCACGCACAGCAAATTCTAATTATCTTAAAAAGTGATACGAAATACGATAAGATAATCAATAAATATTTAAAAACTAAAATTTTCAAACATTAAAATCATCAAGTCATACCCAACAGTTTTTTCATAATTCGGTTCTCCCTTTTCCCTGATTCGGTGCTTTCCCCGAAATCTTATCGCGTGGGTGGAAAGAAGAAATTGCCGTGGGCACAAAAAATAAAAAGTAAACAAAACGTTGAATGAATGGTAGAAATTTTCAGCACACAGAAATTGAACTGCGTGCATTAGCATTTTGATAAACAAGTCAAAGCTTTTAATAACAATGAATTTGTTTTGATGTAGAAATGAAACTGAACAGCCAAATTCAATTGAAGAGTTCCTATTGAGGAGAAGCACAATGACATCACAAAATGTTATGTAGTAAAAAAGTTAATGTCAATTTACAGGTTTTACAAATTGATTTCATACAATTTTAAATGAATTTCATACAATTTTAAATAGATTTAATACGATTTTAAATGAATTTAATACGATTTTAAAAGAACTGGCCGCGTTTGATTTTTTGAGATGTAGTGGGTAGTGGCTGGAATTTCATTAGGAGTTGACTGTGTTTCAACATGTGAATTATTTTCATCATTTAATTCATTTTCGCAAGATTTTTCAGTGGAATTGGGATCACAAATAAGTCCGCCGTTGTTTAAATGTACTATTACTGTATTTCCTGTGCATTCATATTTTCATCTATTTCATCCGATTTTACAAACGAGAAATGCTTCTAATTTTACAATCGTCTGCTTTGGAAATGTTTGTCGTTAGGTGAAGCATTTTTACAGGTAAAATAGTCTTATAAATTATCGGCAGGTAAACAGTAATATACATTTATAAAACTTATAAAAAGTTTGTAAAAATTTAAAAATAGTTTTAGTAATACATTTAAAAAATTATTTTTAGAATATTTAATAATTAAACTTTATTTACACACGCTATATTTATTTACAATCGTATTAAATTCATTTAAAAATGTATTAAATCTATTTAAAAGAGTGTTAAATTCATTTGAAATCGTATTAAATCTATTTAAAATTGTATGAAATTCATTTAAAATTGTATGAAACCAATTTGTAAAACCTGTAAAATGGTTCGTTTTAAATGTGATACAGTAAAATAAAATTAAAATTGAAGGCCAGTAAGTAAATGAGATTTAATTTCCAGAGAAGAGAAGGATATAAAAACATGAGTACGGTTTTCATGAAAGATGAAAGCTGAAATGATCTAATAATAAAGTAATTAATAGAGAAATAAACTTCGTTGCAATTTAAAAAGGATAAAAAAAAAATTCGGAATTATATTAAAAAAAAAAAAATGCTGAAAATGTTAAAAAAAAAATTAAATAAATTTTCATTGTAAAACGAAAAAAAAAAAAATCGACCAATTTTGTATGAACAAAATGAAATGATATCAAGTATACAATGTATACGTAAAAGGGGGGCTTTGGTCAATTTTGATCTCTTTGACGAGATGTTCGGTCCCTTACAGTTTTAATATTTTTTATTTATTCCTTATTCCTTACAGGGTGGCCCATTTAAATGTAGACATGGAAATATCTCGTAAAAAAATGTCCAGAATCAAAAGTGAATTACTTC
>JAHWFO010024136.1:1661449-1676361 GCA_023313115.1 Rhysida immarginata
GGTATATTCATATTGTACAGAATATTCGAGAAATGTTTTATTCTTGGTGTTTTTTCAATTGATCCAACCGTTCAGGAGATAGAGGCCGTGAAAGTGTGTAGCTTTTAAAGTTTTGAACCCAATCTTATCGAGGAAGACAAAGAGATAGAGAGTGGGTCTGCAGACATTCCTATTCTATTTTTTGATGGTCTTTAAGAATCCGAAGTCAGAATTTCAAAAATTCAAAATTTTTTAGTGCACAAGTAAACTTTTGGGGACAGCAATCCTGTGGAGACAGAGTCTATGCGTGGTATTGAAAAATATTGGATTCTCGAATATTGTGTACAATCTGAATATACCATTAAACATAGGGGTTCCTATTTAAGATTTCAAAGTTACCCTCCGCTGCCGCGCCCGGGGGCTAATTTTTTGGCTAATGAATTTCCCCTTCGAAGTAATTCACTTTTGATTTTGGACATTTTTTCATACACTGCTTTGCTTTCGAGGTATTTCCATGTCTTCACTTAAACAGACCACCCTGTACAAAATGAGTGTTCTTTATAAATATGTTATAAAAAAATAATCAAATTTATATATCATATGAACCCATGGCCTAGCTATTATGTGGGAGATTGAAACCAAATTGTTTTCCACGTCTACCTTGAGGTATGGCGTGCGGCCTCAGGGACTTTTTTTTCGTGAATATCTTCTCATGAATTTAAAAGAAATAAAATGACCACTTCTGTATTCTTCCATTTTGGACCCTTCTAGAAGACAGTGTGTCTGAATCCGTGATTGCGTGCATATTGTTGCATAAAACAGGACATGCGGTCTCAGGGATCGCGCACCACCAAATTCAATACTAAAAAGTTTTGATGAAAAAGTCATTTATTTTAACAAATATTTTCCTATTTAGAAACTTTTATTTGAAAACAAATATTTGGAGAAATTGCAATATGCAAAGAATGCAAGAATACTAATACTGTTTCTGAATTTCAAGAGCAATAAAGCATTTCTATAAATATAAATTCATATACATTTAACTTCTGTTTATATTAGTTTAGAATAAAATAACTTTATATATGCAGAAACATTATTTTTAGTTATTTTGTAATAAAAAATGGCATTTTTTTTTTATCTTCGAGAAATGATTGCTATCTTTCATTTTTATAATTGGTTTCATTTATATAGAAAGGTACCGGGTGTTTCAAAAATAACCGGTATATTTGAAAAATCAATAAAAACTAAACGGGCAGCGATAGAAATAGACCGTGTGTTGCAATATGCTTGGGACAACAGTAAATTTTCAGGCAGACAAACTTTCGAAATTACAAACGGTGTATTTCTATTGCTGCCCGTTTAGTTTTTATTGATTTTTCAAATATGCCGGTTATTTGTGAAACACCCGGTATTTATGAATGAAGGTTAAAATTAGTGCAATATACAAATTTTAAACTATAAATGCCTTTCCTGATCTATTCACGCCTAATTTTGAGGGAAAAAAGAAGGGTTTTTAAATTTCTTTCGAAATGTTGCAGTTTTTACATAATATTGAAAGGTTTTTTGAGGTTTTCCATTAACAATGAAGTAAATTAAGTGACAGTTAAAAATAATTAATGAATTTTATTTTTGAACATTGAAAAAAAAGTAGTTTCAAAATGCGGTCTCAGAGAACGCGCGCCACCAACCTTGTTACAAACATCCACGCCACCTCTGGAGTGCTAGGTCTGGCTGCGATATATTGACGATGTTTACCTTACCTGGCCACACGATGAAGACTTACTCCTTAGTTTTATCTCCCATTCTAACTCCATCCATCTCTCCATCAAGTTTTATCACAACTATTCTACTACCACAGTTCCTCTTTTGGATGTCTCTATCGCCAACAACAAATTATCCACTAATCTCTATAAGAACCCACTGACCAGCACATGTACCTATGCTATCACAGCTGCCATACACGCCATTGCAAGGATAACTTCCTCTAGATCAGTTAACTCGCATCCATAGAATCTGCACTGATCAATCTGACAAGGACTTCCATGCTAACGCCCTTATCCACTTCCTTAAAAAAAGATGTTATCCAAACTCTGTCATACGCGCATCTATCTATAAACATCGTAACCCCGTTCTAATAACAATCCCAAATCTTCTCCAGCCATGGCAACACATACACAGTTCAGAGTAAGACAGAAGGAAATACCTAATTTATCTCTTACATTGCGAAGTTTGTGAAACAGTACTTGGAAATACTGATCAAACCATACGTACAAGATTCGCCAAAGCCCAAATTCGACATCTTTAACACATCTCTCTCTAAACACTTTATATTTAATTCCCCTGACCACTCCTTACATCTTAAGGACATTAGTCTTTATATTCTTCGGAAGAACTTTCACAACAAAAAAGAAAGAAAGCAATTCGCGTCTTTTCTCATTTGGAAATTCAATTCCCTAACCCCTAATGCAGGGCCGTCCAAATCGTGCACGTCGCCCGCGTGCAACATAAAAAGCTCGCGGGCAAAACTCACGGGCAAAGCCGAGGAGATAGTCCAAAACTCAGGAGGGGATTGGGTATAGTTTTTCCTATGCAGTGTTGCCAGACTTTAGGGGGCGATTCCGTTAAATGAGGCATTATTTCTTTTGTTACAGATACTTGCTTGTTTTTCGTCTCGCATAACATGGCGAACATTCCGAAAAAGCATAAAATCACTGAACCAGTATTTAAACTGGAGTGGGAGAATCTGTTTTTTTTTTCATTGTTCACAGATCGGATTCTAAATGCAATCGTGTCCTATCGGGAAAAAGAAAATACAATTCTACCTGATATCGAGAAAATTGTCACATTAAAACAAAGGAAATAAAATGGTAAAGTGCCTCGTTGTTTTTTTTTTGCAGTGTCGAATTGATAATTAGCAACTCGACTTTAAGGAACTGATCAACGTAATGTGCAATAGAGGGGGGGGGGGAGGAAAATTACCCGCGGACAGAAATCTTGGACAGCTCTGCCCTAATGGCATTAACTTAGCAAAGGCACCATTCCTTCATTACTCTTTCCCATATTCCCCTCCCACTCCAGCTATTCCCTAATTTGTCGTAGGCATTTCTAAAATCTCTTTCTGTCCCCTTTGTTTTCCCTTACTACCCCCCTCCCCCGCCTATCTCTCTTATCAGATTTTCCACTTTTTTATTTTCTTAATGTTCAGCTTTTATTAAGTTTTTCTCTTTTCAATATTTTTTTCATCTTTTGTCTTCATTTTTATTGTTCGGTCCTATTTTTTAATGCAGTCGAACTGCTTATGAAAGCATCGTTGGGGAGTTGATAATTTTCTCTTATAAGCGGAGGGCTCTTTTATCCGGGGCTCCTATATGCGGATTCGAATGTATCATTTTTTTTTCTTTTTACAATTTCTATCACTTTGATTGTTATGTATTATTCCATTGCAGTTTTCTCACTGCCCTTTTATTATTTCCCATTGGTACTTTTTCTTGTCATATCTCAGCACATTTCCATTTAATTTCTAGGCTTCCAGTTGGTTCCCTTCTGTTCTCCCTAGACAACGTTCTCCCCCCCCCCTCCCCCCTATGTTGTTTGTACATAAGACGTCTTCTACTAACTCATATTATCCATCAGGTATAGATACTATTAAAAACAATGCCTTAAAGAACTTACCGCAAAATAAAATTGGTGACATCACTACTTAACGACTGTTGGGATAACTGTTACCTTCTGGATACTCAGAATGAATCGTTATCCTAAGTATCCTTAAGCCTGGTCAAAATCCTGCAAGCCCAGTACAGCTCATCAGCTTGCTGTCTTCTATTTATAAAGTCTTGAAGAGAACAATTCTCACAAGATTCCTTGATTAGTGTGAAGCCAGTAATCTTATATGTGCTGAACAATTTGGTTTTCGGGCGAAATATTCCTGTCAGCTGCAAACTTGAAGACTTGTAGCGGAATCAACTTCCCTTAATCTTTCTATGTACTCTGGCAACATTTCTTAATGCACGTCTCTTCACAGCAGTTAAAGAATTCCTCTGTAAAACGTTTAAAAAGAGATACAATGTCATTCTAATGTTTGACCAACAAATCACAAGAAAGGCATTTTCGGTTTCATAAAAAAAAGTGTTCAAAAAGCCTTCGATAAGGTCTGGCACAAAGGCCTTATTTATAAAACGATAGTTGCACCAGATAGAGTGCGCAGCAGCACAATAAGGAAGTCTTTAAGTGTTGAGAAGCTACTTTTCCGCATTGAGAGATCTCAGTTGCGCTGGCATGGCCACGTGAAACGGATGCTGCAAACTGGTCTTCCTAGGCAGTTGTTATTTTTCAAGGTGGTGAGGAAGAGATGAAAAGGTCGACCTAGAACCAGGTGGCTAGACTACATGGAGAATCTGGGTTCTAGTCGTTTGGGTATTACCATGGAGGACATGCGCCTGATGGCGGAAGATCGCGATCGCTGGCGTTCCTCCATAGTGCTCCTGCGACCCTAACGGATAAGGGGGTTTGAAAAGTAAGTAAGTAAGTAAGTAAGTAAGTAAGTAAGTACTATATACGCGACTTTCCGGAAATCTCTAATTGCAAGCTATATTTTTATTGCCAGCCTAGTGTTGTTGTACCGCGTCTGCAGAAACCTTAAAGAATGTGAACTCTGGTTTAGCAAGTGGAGATTAAAACTGAATGTTAACAAGTGCAAGGTGATGTTTATCATTAAGAAAGAAAGAGAAATCTTGACTCCCTTGAAGTTATATGGCAAATACTTGGAATGAATTGATAATTACAGATACTTTGGTATTGTTATTGATTCAAAACTCACTTGGAATATGCTGTGGCTTATGCGATGAACAAAGCCAAAAGAGCAAAGTTCAGCTTAATTTCTCTGTTGGGTCGTAACAGTGCCCTCAATGTTGATAACAAACTACTGTTGTACAAAGTAATTGTTCGTCATTCTGCTAAATGGTATGCCCGTCTGGGCCACAATTTGCAAGACGAGATACAAGGAACTCCAAACTTTCCAAAACACCACCCTAAGGACTATTGCACAAACTGGATCTGAGAATTGCTCGCAATTACTCCATTCATAATGACCTCAATATGACCCATGTTGAAAAATATGTTCAAGAGTTTATGCCTGTTATGGTAAATCATGATAATGAACTAGTTTCTGGCGTACTAAAACATTCCCTACATAGAAAAGGACACCGTAATCCAAGACATATCCTTGATGTCAATTTTGATGACATTGATAATGTCATCTGCCCAGATTATTGGGTTTCATAGGTTTTTCGTTTGTGTAGCTTTATTAAGTGATATATTCCCAGCTCAGACAATCGTCAATGAAATTTCCCTCCACCATGCAGAAAAAGAATTTAATGATCCATATATGCATTTTGGATACTTTGCAGCCATCATTAGTATTCCGCTGAATACATTACATGGTGGTGTTTCCGCACAGCGAGATGAAAACAAAAGTTCATATAAACATGGTTCAGATAACGAACCGTTTATGAGATTTCCGCTGTTAAAATTGATTTTTCTACTCTGTGGATGGCAGTTGACATGCGGAAAAGCTACAACAAATTCTTCAGACAACGTCCCATTTATTCGTTATTTCCAGGTGCGCCTGCTAATAACTTCAGATGTACCTAAACAACCATTCAGGGGGGGGGAGGGGGGGAAGTAAAACGGTCGCCTCAATGCATGTGTTGCGTCTCACGGTCGTCATTTTGAACATTTGTTGTAGCTTCTCCGCATGTCACTTGCTATCCATACAGTATAAATCAGCTGCTGAAATTTCACATTTAAATGCAGAAATCTCAAACGGTTCGTTATCCGAATCATGTTTATATGAACTTTTGTTTTCATCTCGCTGTGGGGAATCACCACCAGAAATTTGTGACAGGGGTTTAGTTTAGATACACCTTGTATAGATCATTAAATTGTATTTCTGTATGGACAACAGGTGTGCGTTTCATCATCATTACTTATATCCACAGTTTACTTGGTATTTCATTCAAATTTCATTTTAGTTTGTTAAAAATTTCTTGCTACTCAAGAAACATTAATGTCGTTAATCTTTGATGTTTCCTCAATACTGTATACTGCGTGTGTGTTAATAAATATGGTGGGGTTTCAGGCTTCCACAAGGTCTCAACAAACTAAAGGAAGTGAATATATCATTAGAGTGCATTTAAGATCATCTCAAAAACCTAACATGCCCACTCCCCCGCTCCCGCACACCTCGTTGCTAAATCCCTCTCCACCTTCCTCTTTAACCTCAAGATCCTTCCTAATGCCTACAATGTCCCTAATTCCCTCGCCCTTACCGATTCCGTCTCTTCCCTTCGTACTAACGAACACCTCTCCCTCATGTTCCTTGACATCACTAACCTTTATACTAATGTCCCCGTCCCCGCCACTCTTAAGATCCTTGAACACCTCCTGTTTGCTTCTTCGCTCCCCAAATTTTATACTATTGACCTTCTCTCTATCCTCTCCGTTATATCCTCACAAAACTACCTTTCCTTTAACAACTCCTTTTATTCCCAAGCCTCTGGGCTAGGAATGGGCTTCCCACTAAGCAGCTTTCTGTCCGAAGTCTACTTACAACACCTTGAACTAACCTTCGTCACCCCCCTTCTTGATAGTTCGAAGCAGTTCGAAGACTGGTTTAACTGCTGGAAGTTGAACCTTAACGTCGGAAAGTGCAAGGCTTTGTACCTCAATAGGAAGCTCAAGCATCCCCCAGATTCTCTTGTTCTGTTCAATAAGAAACTGGACTGGGTGGACAACTACAAGTACCTGGGAGTTATCATTGACTCAAGACTCTCATGGAACCAGCATATGTCCTATGGTCTGAACAAAGCGAAGAGGGCTAAGTACAGTATCATAGCTCTTATGGGTCGCAACAGCGCCCTCAGCATTGACAACAAGCTTCTTCTGTACAAATCGATTATCCGGACCATACTCCTCTATGGCATGCCTGCGTGGGCGACTATCTGTAAAAGCAGATGGAGTGAACTACAGTCATTCCAGAATGTTACCCTGAGGACCATTGCCCAGCTGGACAGAAGGACGGTGAAAAACCAATCCATCCACCTCGATTTAAACATATCGGTAAGTTTATACAGGATCTCCTTTTGATTATGATACAGAAGATGAAGACTCACGACAATAAGCTTGTGAAAGGGATACTGGAGAACTCAATGAATATGAACTGGCATACGAAGTATCGTAAACCGAGGCACGTTCTTGACATCAATTTTGAAGATATTAGCAACGTCTCTTTCCCAGACTACTGGAAGATGTGATAATCTTCTTTCTCCTTGTGTTTTTTAATTTCGTTTGTATTTTGTTTCTGACAATCGTCAATCTTATTTTCTTTTTTGTATAATATGGAAGACCGCTTGGGTTGGTTAGGTTTCTTGACTACCTCAGTGTATTTCATTTGGAGTTTATTCTGGTTAGATGAGCTTTGTGAAAGCGCTGCTTTCGTCCCATCCTAACGAATGTACACTTCACTGTTCGATTGTCGATTGTCTTGTCGTGTATCCTTGATAAAGCCGGGAATAAATGGCGAAACTAGTTGGAATTCCTGTCGTCCATCATTTATACTATAAGGCCACTACTCACTTTGTTGATAAGAACAGTATTATGAACCCTCCTCTTTCTGATGTCAAAATAGTTTTGGAAATGTGGAGATGACACGTGATACTTGTACAACTAGTTCACACGATGGTGATGCAATGGCAGTCGTTAAGACATGGATGGTTCAATGGACGGTCCACTAAGCCACCATGGAAATTGAAATATTACTGCTGTCATTACCCCTGGATTGAATAGCTATTGACATCAAAGAGGTATGGCATATTAGAAAAACCCTTTTTGGCCACTTAGACGTTAAAAAACCGGAATGGAATCTGGGGCTGAAATTTTGAGGAATACTAGTTTGAACCTTCCGCCTCAGTGATAGTCCAAAAACTATGGGATTTCAAAAAAAGTTGAAATTAACCCAGGATAGTATATTGTATAGTTTAGGCTCTGTTTAAGAGGATTTGAAGCATATTGCAGAAATTAATATGATAACGATTGGGGTATTATTTTAACTTTAAAATTAGAATTATGACTAATCAATTGCCATAAATTACGAAGAGAATTATTAATTCCAAATGTTTTACGTTTAGCTTTCTTGACAGTAAATTTAAATATTTGTGTTAGATGTTGTTTTCTTCCATTTAATTCTTGCTTCCTTATTATCAATATCATTCCTATATTTTTTATAAGCATAAATTAGATGGACTGTGAATTAACCAGATACACAGCCCATCATCACACAATGTCATCATCGTCGTTATTATCGACTTGTTTGCTCCTTGCTTAGCTAGTGCATTCGAGCTGGACCTCTCTCTCAACATCAGCTATTAAAAAATTTGAGCCGCATTCGCATAAGCGAATAATCGCAATCAGGGAGCAACCAGACACAACTGCACGGACGAAGTGATGGGAACACCGATACCTGCTGCTCTCATTGAAAAAGAAGCTGAATTGAAATTCTTGAGTACATCTATCTATTAATGCCATAGTCTACTTAAAGGTTAATTTTAATTGTGTGTGTGTTGTTTTTTTTTAATAATTAAATACAA
Source organism: Rhysida immarginata (assembly GCA_023313115.1). NCBI lineage: Eukaryota > Metazoa > Arthropoda > Chilopoda > Scolopendromorpha > Scolopendridae > Rhysida > Rhysida immarginata. Next base: position 1,670,071 of record JAHWFO010024136.1, read on the forward strand.
CTCAGTGGAAAAATATTTTTTTATTTATAACAAATTAATATTTTGTAGACATACATGTATATATATATTTTTAAAATTTATATAAGATTTTAAATCAAATCAATTTTCAATTAATTTTATATGACTTTTACAAAGAACTATATACAAAACACGTTACATAAATTGTTCTAAAATTTTTATATATGCATATGATTATAATGAAAATAGTTAATATAGTTAATAATAAATATCCAATTTTATCAAACAGTTTTAGATAAAATGTAATAGTTTTTGTATACAATCATATGTAGAGTAGAGTAGGAATGGAAAGTTATTTCAGATAAAATGAAATGACAATATATGATATTTAAAAATATTACACTAAATTTCCTACACATTTTTTCACTTTCCAAAACAATCAGATTACTTCTTGTTAATAAAAAAAATTGGTATTATAGAAATAAGGATGTAAAAATTTATTTTAGGAAATGCATGATCATAAGATGGTAAGGAAATAAAAAGGTTAAATAGGATAACTATTTTAGAATAGTATCTCATTATTATAATCCTCAAACAAACGAAATAAATACCACTTACATAAAAATAATAAAAAAATAAACATTAATATACAGTTTTAAAAATGACATACTCTTTTGGTTAAAAATTAAAACACAAGTCGAATCCTTGGGTAAAGAAATGCCTCACAAATTGATTCGCTTACCCTGCGCAAGGCGAGATTTAGATGCCCATACATCCTAAAAGTTGAAAAAGACATTAAAACAAGGAAAGATTTATGAAAACCACACAAGATATAATGGGTGTTAAGAAATTATGGAAGAAACTTTTAAGGGTGACTTGCCGACACGACAAAGAACATAAAATGTCCTATTAACACATGTCCAAAAATGAGCAGTAAACTCACAATATCGGCAATGAGAATGGCGCACATTCAGATGATTAGAGTAAATCGAGGTTTAGAAACAGACTTTTATAGATCTTGGAATAAATGCTCGAAGTGACCGCCACGAATGGTATTATAAAGATTACAGTCTGAAAGTAGAGACTGACGAACCCTCTCAAAGCTACTAGGTTCACTTCTAACAGGATTATAGGCATCATATAGACTTTACCCCAAGAACTGCGTGCCGGGGAAACCAGCTCACGATGCATTTCTGGACAATGATCATATATTACTTTTGTCCCTTGTTGCGTCAGCAATCCCCCTACTCCAAGTTTTGTCCTTGGAATTTCTTATCACCCTATACAGGGTGTTTCATAATTGGTGTCCCGTCTTTAGGTCCTAATAACGACTCAAGAGGAACAGATTGGGGGAAAATGAATATTGATTATTTGGTTTTAATATCCCCTAATTCAGAATAAAAACCATACTTATTAGGGCATACATTTGGAAAATTAATGAGAATGAATGAAAAAAATTAGGGCCCATTAGTTTTTCAGGATAACGACTCATTCATTCTCATTCATTTTCAAATGTGCTGTTTTCTAATAAGTAATAAAGTTCTAATAAGTTTCTAATGAGTTTTTCTGTTTTTGTCTACATTAGCTAGCCATACCTTTCACTTTATCCACTCAATAAAGGGCAGGGGATAAGATTTTTTCACCGGGTTTTTTTCTAAACCCACATTTTACATGATGCTCTACAACTTTCTAAATAACACATAATAACCCCTACAAAATTAAAATTTTCAAAATTTACCCCTTCACCCCCAGGGACGCGAAATGTTTTTATTCTGAATTAGGGGACATTAAAATCAAATAATCAATATTCATTTTCCCCCAATCTGTTCCCCTTGAGTCGTTATTTGGACCTAAAGACGGAACACCAATTATGAAACACTCTATATATGGACAATAAATGCAATACAGAATGTTCCACAACCTACCTACCAAGATTAAACGTTAATTTCTTTACTATTACAATAGATAATTGCTTGAAAATTGTCTGTTATGTTCGTGGCATTAATGCAATTTGTTTAACGTATTTTTTTTTTACCATTTCGCAGGATTGAAAAAATGGCTCGCCTGCATCACCGAGTCATTCTTTGGCGGGTTTTCATCGTCGAAGAATATATTCGGGCAGCCTCAGTGCGGAACGCGTGAAGGGAGTTCAGGTAAAGTTTGGAGTCATAGTTGGCCCAAAATTCATGCCGTGAAAAGAGCCTCGGCATATGACGGGAAGTCAGTAAGTTAAGTCACAAATGGATATAGAAATGAAACAAATAAAAGCACTGACTTGAAAATTACTTTTATATTTTCACATAATCTCCCTGTACAATGAGGCACTTGTCCTATCGTGTCACAAGCCCCTCAAAACCAGCAGCATAAAATTCTTTGGGCTGCTATCTGAACCAGACAGTGAATTCCCTTTGTACAGCTTCATCGCCGGAAAAGTGATGTTCACAGTCTTCTGAGATCACTAGGGCATATTCAGGCAGCGAGAGTAAACTGTAAATGCAGACTCCTACTGTAACGTCCTCATGAAACTTCGTAATGTCATTCGACGGATCCGTCCTCATCAAAGTCGTGCTGTTATAGAATGATGACGCGCGTCCTCATATTGCAAACATCGGCCTCGGTGGCTCAGTGGTTGCGTGATCGCCTCTGATGCCCAAGTATGCGGGTTCGATCCTGGCCGAGGACGACGAGGATTTTTCAGGGGGAAATCCTGAGATCACGCACTTCCTTCGGAAGGGAAGTAAAGCCGTTGGTCCCGTGTAGAGATTTGCCGGCTGCACGTTAAAGAACCCTTGCGAGGCAAAATTTGCGGCCCCTATAACGCGGTCCTGAAATGAGCATAGCAGTTGAAAAGGACGTTAATACCAAACAAACCAACCTATCATATTGCAAGCAAGACAACTGAGGTGCTGCGAAGGTTCAAATGGGAAGTTTTCGAGCATCCTCCGTATAACTCTTACTTTGCTCCAAGCGATTTCCATTTGTTCGGCTCCAAGCTGTACACAAAGGGAATTCACCGCCTGGTTCAGACAACAGCCCAAATAATTTTATGCTGCTGGTTTTGAAGGGGTTGTAAAACGATGGGACAAGTGCCTCAATGTACAGGAAGATTATACGGAGAAATAAAAGTAACTTTCAAGTCAGTACTCTTATTTGTTTCATTTCTATATCCCTTTGTGACTTATTTTTGACTTCCCCTCGTAAATCCCATTGATATCTGAGATGAACTGGAGCGACGACTACGAGCTAGGCCACACCAGAATCTGGAGTCACCAACGCTCTTTGAGAATAATGGATGAAAATTTCTGGATCTATCAGAATCTGGTGAAAAGTTTTCCACGGTAATGAAAGAAACGGTAGGTTCAAAATCATAGTCAATTTTCGTGAAAATATGGTTGCAGATGTTCGGAAATTTTTCATCACAAAAATGCTGCCGCAATCTCATATCCTCACTCAAAAAACAAAACAAAACCGCAAGATTATGCAAATAAACCGAAGCTATTTTGCATCTGTTTGATAATACTGATTTGCTATGCCATCCTTAATAGGATGACTTTTATTTTGAACAAAAAATTTTTCAGTATTTTGTATTCTTTATACTATAGGGTTGATGCATAAGTTCGTAAACTTACCCATAGAATACAAATTTTGCACGATGGTTTCCTTGCCACCGTTCATCACATTTGTCAAATCTCGGATTCACTGATATGATGAAACAATTCACGTGCACCAAAATGATCATACCCGTATCAATCCATACATGCCAAGAAAAACTTTTTACCGGAATTGTTAAAGGTAAAATTAATGTTTAATTTTGGAAAATTAATGGAAGGTGGCTAAATACTTTTGTTGCCGACTGTACATAATTTTTATTATACAACTTATCGCATTACCACGAAGCATGCAGTCAAATGTTATAATCTATTTGTAATTATTCCAGAACTTACTTTATAATCAGTGATTTCTATTCCGCGTTTAGCTGCAACGCCCAAAGCTTCCTTTGCTATATTTTCCTGAGTTGTTCCTCTAACATCAATGTAATTACATTCTGAAGCAGCATAATGACAAGATATGGCCTGTAATACAATGCAATAATATTAAAAAAGAGGATAAACTGAAGAGCTCACTTTTAAATGGAACTTAGTCATTGAAAAACATTATTTGGAAATTTGCTCTTCAGTTGTCATAATATATCGACTCTATTTCTACTTATTAATCCTCGTTTATAGCATATTGTACTTAATTTCTTGCTCTTAGTAGGAGTTACATTATGGAACTTATTCACCATGTACGTACATATCTTCTGAACAATCTACTTTCTTATATTGTCATACTTGGAATAGGTATTTCTCCTAATTATTGCCTAAATTCCAGCTATAAATATACATTCTATGACGACTGGACATGTTTCTGGATTCTGTTGATGCTTAATATTAAATCAGTAGATTATATGGACCTATAGAGGATTCCTATAATATCCATAATGATTTATACGAATAGTGTTTTCAAACTATTATTATTGTTTATAATAAATTTCTTTAATTTGGTATTTGATGGTTCGGAAAGTTTGCTGATCCCCCATTGTACCATATCGAAAGTTTCCCAATGATTGAGGAATTTTTTGCGACGATTTATGAATTGTTTATTGCATCTAATTCTATATAAATAATGAATAAATATGCAATTATAATACTTTTAATAACAATTCATTAAATACAGTTCTGTATAAACCATGAAAATGCAAAAAGTCCTCTTAAAATTCTTAACGCCATAGGGAAAAATAATATTGTTATTTAAAAAACTTTCAAATTTTTAATATTTCTTAACAATTTACGTCTATAACCAGCAATGCTTATAATCCATAATCCTTTATTTTTTTAAATTCTTTACTTTTTATTACAGAGCAAAATTAAGCCATTCTCTACACTGAAGTATTATTCTGCAATACAATGGAATAAACTGTTGTTGTGAAATATAATCTATTAAAATATGTTGCTTTATTACCTTGCGGTAACCTTTTGTCATGTTGGCTCCTGAACCATGAATAAGTATTGGATGGAAAAATACGGTATCTCCTTTCTCCATATTCAAATAGGCCCGAGGTAGTTCATCAGAATAGGTCGTGATTCCATGATACATTTTATTTACACCACCCTATTAAAATGAATCCAAACAATTTCTTATATTTGATTATACTGTACATAGAGTGCATTTGTTTAATAAGAGCATGTGAAGAAAATTTACTGCATGATAACATATTCACAAAGTACAAAGAATGACCGTAAAACATTAAAAATTTCTAAATATTTTAGCTCTTGCGAGTTAAAAAAAAAAAAAGTCAAACTTCCGTATTTAGAAACAAAACATGGCATTGTGTTAGTGAATATACATGTAGATCCCAGTTAAAACAAAAAGTGGAAACGGTTAAACCAGTACCCTCATGAAACCTTACAGAAACAGAAACGGTTAAACCAGAGCAACTATCATAAACCAGGAAAAAATATGTACAATGGGATCCAAAAGTCAGGATATTCAAAGAAACTGTAAATTATATTCCCATTAAATGTATAATATACTGCATATTATAGAACATAAACAAAAAGCACATTTCAAATGGTTCTATGCAACTGGGAAGATGTGCGCAACTGCATGCAAATTATTTACAGTAATTGGATGGTGATTTCGATAGAGGTGGCAAATATTAGGATTTTTGTTAACTTTATGCAGGAAATAAAAGATACAATTGAAGTTAGGTATATAAAATGTGGTATTTCGTCTCGCGCAATTCTTTGGTATAATAACGAGGGCTGTCTAAAAAGTATCCAATCATGGATCTGAAAAAAAGTTATTTAAAAGATGTGGTTCACTTCCTAATCTCCTTCAAAGTAGGCTCCTTCTGCTTCCACACAAAGCCTGATGGCCTTTCCATTGCTGGTATACTTGTTTGTGAAGTTCTCTCGTGTTTCAAAATGGCGTAACTAAAAGCGTGGAGGCCCCTGGCTAGAAACTTTTGTGGGGGCTCCCCCCTTTTTTCGGTTTTATATATATGAAAACGACGAGCACATTCTTCTAACATACGTTGCTTTATGGCAGGCCCGCCAAAATTTAGACATCGAACCTCGGTAATTTAGTGGTGCCATTCTACTTCAATTTTCCGCGGTAAAAAAAAATAAGATCGGATTCTTTTTAGACGAACCTCGTGTTTTTGCAATAAAACTTAGGCCATAGTTATTTTAACATTTTCTGTTTATTCTGTCATTTCGGATATATACGAGATGCTACCCAAACTTTCCCAGAATTTGCTCTTAAAAACAATCATTTACTTTAAATCCTAAA
>JAHWFO010024136.1:1713566-1729084 GCA_023313115.1 Rhysida immarginata
ATTAGATAAGTCAATTAACTTAGAAGAAATAATAAAAGACTTAAATAATCAAGATGACAAAATGAAATTCACATATGAAGAAGAAAAAGATAACAAATTAAAAGAGAAAAAAAGAAGAAAACAATAAAATAAAATTAGAATATAACATTTATAGAAAACCCACAACAACAATAAACAGTATACACAAAAATTCAAACCAACCATGGAGCCACAAAAACTCAGCGTTTAGGAATCTAATTAACAGAGCTTTGACATACCCCATAAAAGAAGAATATAGAGAAAAGGAATTAGGAAGAATAAAAGAAATTGGGATTGGAAACGGATACAAGGAAGATCAAATAAATAAAACAATCATTAATATAGCTACAGAAATTAGAGAAAAAAACCCAAAATAATACAAATACAAAAGAAAAAGAAAAAAAAGAATTTGTTTAAACTTCCATGGAAATATAAGATACAAAATTAAAAAAATATTTCAAAAGAAACAAATAAAATTAGCATTTAGATCCAAAAATAGATTAATAACATTACTAGAAAACAAAAGAGAAGTTATAGAAAAAGAAAAAAGGTGGGGTATATGAAATTAAATGCAAAGTATGTAACAAAATTTATATTGGAAAAACTTATCAAAATTTAGAAACTAGATTCAGAGAACATATGTTATATAAAAAATGCACTAAAAAACTCCAAATATGCAGAACACATTTTATTAAGCAAACATAAAACCGGGATTTATGAAGAAACATGCAAACTAGTCTACAAAATTAATGATAAGAGAGAAATAATAATCATCGAAAATTTTATTATTTTTATGCTAAATAAATTTTATCCACAAGAGATTTTAAATAATGCCGAATTAATAGATAGTAATTTATTATTCAACAAATACTAAAAGAAGAGAAAATAAAAGAACTATTAAGCAAAAGCAAAAGAATACAAGAACTATGTAATTAAACATGTATTTATAAAATAAGATAATATGTCACGTGTCAAACATAGTCGCTCGAAGACGTTTTCACGTTCGGTTCTCCGAGACGACGATAAGGGAAAAGTAGGATTGGACGACAATCCGAGAGCTCCACGTTTCGGAGTGGGATTGGCCGACGGTGAACGACGTCAGAGGAAAGCGGGCGGGAAAGACGAACGACGGCAGAATACGACAGAGAATCGTAAAGCAAACATCGTTTGCATGTTCGCTCGGCGTTAAATGAGCGAAACGAATGCAAACGACGGCAGGAACAGCGGCTCGATAATAGCCCGTCAGAGCAAGGTGACGGACGCCGACGACGAACGAACTTTCGCCGTCGCCAGCATCAGGCAAGCCAACAGCGAGCGAACTCTCGCCATCATCGGCGCCAGGCAATTCCTGGCCACAAGGAAGCGACGGGAGACGGAGCTACAAGTCCGTCACATATCGAAGCAGCCGAAGCGGTCGCCGACAGCGAAGCTTTCCAGCAACGAGCGCATCACCTCGTAAGCGCCCTTTCCACTTGCTTATATCGACTACTGGAGTCCTTGGCTTTCGACAGCGTCGAGCAAGGAGGCGAGCGGCCAACATTATCGTGTGCTGACGACGCCCGAGAACGTCGGAACGAAAGCAACGACAACGACGAGTCAATTCCCTCGTCCGGTACGTGTGGTAGTGTTAAGCCATTTGACTCTCTTCCACTGCCACGTACGAGCTGAACTATTGTCTTACTTTGAAACTGCGTTTCCCGAGACGGCTGGAGCTGACCGAGTTGACAGCGTCTGGGCTGGAGTGTTTCCGTTTTCTTTCGCCCTGTACCACGAACAAGGAACAGGAGGAATACTCCGCCTTTTCGCTAGCTTCTCCGTAAGCCGCGTGCTTCGACGAGACGACTCTCTGCGTCCACCTCGCCGTCCGTGAACTTGCGAACTTTTCTTACTTAAATCCCCGAACTGTGTCTTTCTTTCTGTACCTAACAGTATCGACAACCGGACAGTGACTTTAGTGTGTAAATTCCACGCCATTTAACGTTAGAACTAAATTATCTCTTTGCATCGTCACTCACCGCATCTATTCGTATCCACCCTTAGCTCAAGAGTGGACGCATTCCCGTCAGTAATATTTTCTCGCCGAGAAATTGACTGCCAGCGAAGTTTGCGACTACGCAAAGTGTAGTGCGTCGCTTCATTTAATTATTAACTGAAGTAGAGTCTGCTTCGCTGCACTTCAGGACTGTGGACTGTATTTTTATTGAAGATTTATTGTACCAGTCTGCTAGAGTTCCATGTGCTAATGTTCTTACGACTGTGCCAAAGAGTGGTCGTCGTTATAAGCATATCGTGACTGTTTGTGAGTGACTTCTTTAATCCAGCGCAGTTCTTTTCAATTAGTGCACCGATCATTATTGACCAGTGAAATTTCATCGGCATTGCTATCTGGTGAGCGTTCACTGCGAAACGCCACGTTCGGAGAGAGATCTTCTAGCGACGTTTGCAAATAACAGCACCGCCCTCTCGTTAATCAACCATATATCGACGACGTCAGAGGTGATTCCCACGTCATCTAAGAGTTCGTGCCATATGCAGATAAGCTTTGACTTTCGCTTGATTTATTCAACTGCGTCAACTTTATTTATTTATTTATTTATTTATTTATTTATTTATTTTGAATAAATTTATTTGATTATTATTTACCATTGCCTATCGATCCTTTCTTGATCACATTGACACGTGACACAATACTATATTTTATATTAATAAAATTACAATGTATAAATAATATAAATACTAATAATACTATAACCAAATAATTACAACAACGTAACCAAAAAACAACGAATAGAAGAAGTATTGTTCAAAATTTAAAAAGAATCCCATTGTAAGAAATTTAAACATTTCAGCTGGATATACTGATGATGCCCGAAAGGATGAAAATCGATTCTATCTAAATGTATTAATAAACCTTTGTATTGTAAAATGGACGTTATGGAATTATAACTACTAGTATCGCCTGGGGTCGAAATTCGACCAATTGTGTCTGTAAAGTAATGAAATTCAACTTGTTTTTCACATAATTAATTGGAATTTATTTGTATGCAAATTTTTAATTCTTAACTCGACACTAAAAGGAAAAAGTGGGAAATGGCAAAGAGGAAGCATGAGGGAATTAATGACCAAAAATTATTAAACATATAAAATTCCTTAAAAAACAAATCAACGTTAGAATAAATAAAGATATATGATTATTCCATTTGAAAGAAATGAATAGTTATGAAGTGGATTTAACGATTCAAAACGTCTGCATAATCTATATTTTTCGTAAATACTCTTTCATCATTCACTAAATGACCTTGTTCACTATGTTCAAAAATATAAAATGTCAAACTACCGAAAGATCGAACTCTACTTGATGCGACATATAACCGACCATGCGTAAAAACTGGTTGCCTTAATAAAATTCCAACTTTTTCGAATGTTTGTCCCTGTGACTTATTAATTGTTATTGCAAATGCAGGAATAATTGGGAATTGTTTTCTTTGAAACTCAAACGGTAAAATAGTACTGGAATAAGTTAAATTCATTCACAGGCGTCAGAGTTCTACGACAGGGGGATACAAAAGTTGATCCTACGATACGACAAGTGTCTCAATTCTGGTGGTGGCTATGTTGAAAAATAGTGAAAATTGCTGTATTTGTTGCCAATAAATATGTTCCTGAATCAATATTCGCTTATTTCGTGCGATTGCAGTTAAAACTTTGCAATACTTAGCATTATTATATATACATTTAACACGCATTCTTGTTCCATTAACTCTGTTTCTTCTTCCAATACTTACATTATCATTCGGGTTCAATTCTAAATGATCAGTTAAGTTACTATATACTTCTGACATTAGAACAGACTGATTTTGTCTTATGAAATGAAGTCTTGTATCTTCAATACGTACATATACGTATATCAACAATACACTGCAAAAAAAATTTCTGTGAATAATGTAAAAGGCTAAAATCATCTCTAATTGCCAGCCGATAGTATGCATATTGCAACATAGTAACTTTATTTCTGCGCTGTCTTGCAGTGAATGTATTTGGTCTGTTCCGAAACAAATTAAATGCCACCCAATATCTCCATTAGGAAATAATAACGGTTACGCTAATGGATCCAATGATGAATCTGAAACTGAGATGTTTTTTACTATATCATTGTTTTTTAAAAAAAGAAACCATATTTCGTTCGAATGGTGGCTCACTATCAACGTGCTAAAAATAACAGCAACATCAGTTTGAATTGCATCATTGTACCATCATCGAAGGTCTAAATATTGGTTAACGGTAATAAGCATACATATTTCTCTATATGCATTTTCAGCTCTTACACAATAATGTTTCATTGCAGTAAAATATCGCACAAAACGATTATCGCGCTCCAATTCAATAGAAATTCTACGCATTAAATTGTTATCGCATGATTGATTTGATTGTTCACTTTGTCTATATCAATATCATAAAAATATCAATGTCATAAAAATATAACTGCGCATAACATGGTGAACTGACCATAGCAAAGGATGAATTGTAACTACGAATATTATTGAAATAATTCTTTGATTTCTCTTTTATGGTTTGATCATTTGAAGTGAATCCCTTATACAGTGCATTAAAAGTAAATTTTTTGTTAATGGCGGCAAATAAACTTTACCCTTATGACAACACGAAGTGAATGTCCTTGTATCACGTAAAGTAACTTCTGATGCGAAATGTTTGCATTACAAATTCTGCAGTGTAAATTCATCAAACCAAAATCATAACTATCAAAAAACATTGGAATTACAGTTAATGCACATTTAAATACATCTTTAAAAACAACAATAGAATTATCAATATCGATTTCGACCTGTGCGACATTATTTCTATTACGCTATCTATTCTGCCTTTAAATCCGACCCGTTAGCGTTCTTCTTTGAGGCATAACAAACTTTAAATATTGAAATTGGAAACTTTTTTTCTTTTCGAAAATATAAACAATGCAATTAAATCTTAAACAAAAGGCCTGGTCACTGAAACGTCATACATTGTTACATCATCATTTATTACCAAATTTAGGGCTAATTATTAGTACAAATCACGGTCTATAGATATACAGGGTGATTATAATTAAAGTTTAAGTTTCAAAACGCTATAAAAAAAGAACCACTTAGTAGAATGACGTCCAATTGGAACGGAATGTTATTGAAGAAGGGGGAAAGCTTATGGCATAAAAAAAAAGTAGGTCCAAATTTTAGCAACAGATGGCACTGTAAGCGTCAGAATATGTAAATGAATATACTTGTCATGCGCACGACTCATTTCATTTGTTATAAAAACGCCGGGTACACGGCTTTTCCTCATTCTGAACGTGACGCCGGAGACACTTCGATCACTTGTGGAACATGCTGTTTCTCGATTTCAAATTGTTGCACACAACGCTGGACAGCATATTGAACATGTTTTGCGCCAGTCTCCCGCAATTTAAAAAAACCGATTTGATGGATGCTTTGCACACTGAACAGTGCAGTTGGTTTAACGTGTAACTTACACCTTAGCCTTTGTTTTACAATTCATTTGTCATTTGTAGTCGGAATTCTGACGTTTACAGCGCCATCTGTTGCTAAAATTTGGACCTACTTTTTTTTCTTAGCCCTAAGCTTTCCCCCTTCTTCAATAACATTCCATTCCAATTGGCCGTCATTCTACTAAGTGGTTCTTTTTTATAGCGTTTTGAAACTTAAACTTTAATTATAATCACCCTGTACATCGAGCTTCAGCCTTTTTCCATTGTTTCGAGAAGCAAAGGAAAACAGTTCGCTCCAGGTGTCGCGTAGATCGCACTAAGGCTGACAGTCATCTGCGACAGAGTTTTTCATTGAAACTGTAAATGAAAGTAAAGTTTCTATCTGCCGATAGGGCGACGCTGCAGGCGCAGTTGGGCCGATTATACATGAGGCCGTTGTATCACGACGGCCTACTTTTTAATAGAGTTCCCGCCCTACCGGGAGCTAGAAACTTTAGCTTCATTTTAACAATGGAGCTCGATGACCATGAATATCTATAGACCGTGGTACAAATACGATTAACAATGCTCGAGCCTTCTGTTTAGGTGGTGTTGATTGAATTGTCTCTGATGGACATAGATCGCCATCTCTCGGTATCTGTTAGCATCCTATCGGTATTGATTTTTAATTAATACCTCGGCTAATTGTGGTCCCAGAGACTTGTTTCTTTGTTTCTGCGCTTCTATGGCGCAGTACCTTTCGAATGAAATAAGTTTGATTCCCCTCCTTATATAATAAGTACCCCAAAAATGTTCCCCAATTTCGATGTTCACGTATTAATATATAGATTTATCATAAGTTACTTAGATGGAATTACTAAGGAATTGATAACAATTCTATTAGCTTTTTGTTTTTATATTTATTATTCGCATTTTTGAATTATTTTAATTTTATATTGATTTTAGAATGCTATTGTGCCCTCGGCCTATCTTGCCTACATTTTACGCCTCACTTGTCGGTCTAAGACCATTCTGGCTCTAGAGGGCGTCGTTGTATTTATTCTTAACCAATTTAAATAAATAAATAAATAAACAAATAAATAAAAATAAACACTTTCCAGAACTGAGCAGATGGAAGATATCAACATTAATCATTGTGAAAACTGTTTTTAGTATAATTTTTTGAAGTGTAGCTTGACGTGAACAGTGAAGTTTAAAACAATTTTAAATGAAACTGTCAATTAAGACGGGCTCTTTATGCAGTACTTTAATTATAGGGGACCTACTTCTCAGAGAAATGTAACAGAGTCTTGATTATAGAAAACACAAACACTAAAATGATTTTTTTGGCCGTTTTCTCTTGTAGGCATCTGTTGGTGTCTCCGTGATATAAGACCAGCAATATTCAGCTAGCATACTTCCATTCCATCGTTAATCTCTGCCTGTGTGATTTCATGATGTGAACATGTCAAAGATGTAGATGGTTGAAGTCAGGACCTTGATGGTTTGGATCATCGGAGGTGTCTTCCTTTGAATCAACAGTTTATTTATCTGGAGCTGTAGGTATAGGAAGAGCTTCAGAATGAGGAAGCTCTAAAGCATCTAAAGGACATTTTTCATGTTGTACAGTGTTATTTTGATAAATATTTATACAGTGGTGCCGCTTAATGTGATCACTTTGGGACTAACCCCAATTGGTAACAATAACCGACTGATAACAATAACCGAAGTAGAAAAAAGCGGCATTTTGGGAACTATACATTACACTGTACAGTCTTTATAAGTGAAACACTCTTTATACTGATTGTAAAGCTTTACAATAAATAAAAATACACTTATACCAATCAGTTATTTTGGGCAGCAGTGCCAATCGACTTAAAGGGAAATGAAAAATGGCTTAAACAGAATTTGGGAGCCAATCCAAATATTTTTACTGCATATAGGGAAACATTTGATAACAATATCCGAAGTTTTGATCATAATAAACGCGTATTTAGTATGTATTTAGCTACAAGCCTTCCGTACCAAGCAAAAATGATAACAATAACCGATTGATAATATTAACCGTGATTACATTAAGCGGCACCCACTGTATTTTGAATGTAATGAGAGATGTTTTGAAGAATTAATTTTGATCTATTTACATTAAAGTTTGTTGAGGTTTACAATTTTTAAATGTTTCATTGTCCAGTCTTTTCGTCAACGTTCATGTTAACAGAAACGTCTAGCCACAAAGACATCCGAGATTCGTATTTCAAAGGTTATGCCTTCATCCTCAACGGCAAGATTTAGAGTGGCAAATGATCCAAGCCAAAGATGATGTTTTTCATAAATTAAATAACATCAGCCATGAAATTTAGTTATTGAAATAATTACTGGGAAACTTCTTTCTATTAATTTTCGCAGATGGTACTTACAACGAACCCATCTGCGTAAAAATTATCTTCTGCACGTGCTTATGTTGAAAAATGAAAAAAAATATATTTAATGAGTTCAGATGGGCAATACGTTTCATTCGTTTTATATTTATTAATATTATAGTACGGCATTCACATTTCTATTTATTGCTGTCACGAGGATTGTCGCATCATCAGAGAAAATCAACAGAGAAGTTTGATGACGACGATGACGCCGAGAGGAGAAATTACGTCATCCCAAAAAGTTCTCGTAAAGCTACGCGAAGAGCACGAGAAAGGGAGAAAGAAGGGAAATCAAGGAAGAAGGACGTACGAAGCGACCGAGCCGAATTCAACTACATGAATGCTAAAGGCCGGGTCGCTTTCCACAATTCCCGAGCGCAGGAAAACGAAAAAGCCAGGCAGGAGCCAATTCTAAGAAAGCCAGGCGAATTCAAGCGCGACGTCGGAGACGACGGTGAGACAGCGGAAAAGGTCGGCGAGGCACGCAACCGAGAACGGCAGCAATATCTCGGGCCACGTCGAACGAGAAGCGGTGGACGCCTTATGTGATGAAAGGTGCGTACGAGACGTAGAAAGCCTTCTTCAAAAACTCTATAAGGCAGAGGCTTCGAACGACGACGAAAGGCAGGCGGTAAAACTACCTGTTACCTGCGGAGACGAGGCAGCAGCAAATGGAACGAGTCCAGCGCAGGCAGAATTCATCTCGATTCCTCAAACAAGGACTTATAATTACGGTGGGCCATCTTTCACGTACTTTTTAAAGTGTATGAACATTTCGACCGCTACTGAAAGACTATCCGTAGTTAGTTTGCAAGTTCCTAAAGTGCAAACAGAACTGTATAACATTCTCTTCGCCTACGAAGCAATTAATTAGCACGAGGGAGAGAATGTTATTGGAATCATCCCGCGATCATTAAGAGATTATATTGACAGCGGATTTGGAGGATTCATGCGAAAACCTCATAACGTTATTTTCCATTAAATGATCTAAAATATTCAGCGGACGCTGTACGAAGCGAGTTACGGAGGAAAACGACAACGTAGCCTCGTCTGGTAGCTCACCATTTCGTCTGTGCAAGCTCCGTTAAAATTTAGTACAATCATTGAAGTGTGTGTGTCTGCTTCATTAAAAGGGTTAAATATTAACCTCTGTCTATTTGTGTTCATTAAAGATAGTGCTTCACGATATTTTGTGAATCGGCGAGCTAAAGTCAGTGCTTCTAATTTTTGTGGATAGTGTTACGAAGTGTTAGCAAGGCATTCGGCAGTCACGATGCGATGTGTCTCTCGCATATGATAAGGGTTATGAAGGTGAATGTTTAAATGCAGTTGGTGTTTCATGAAACGAAGTGTGCTACGATCGTAACCCTTTTTAAATGTGCTATTTGTGTATTCATTTACGTTTCGTCGCTTCCGACGTGTTTGGTGAAGGTCATCTGCCTTAACAACGACATGAGTGCTTTTGTGCGTCAGCTACATCAACGCAGCATCTATTATGCGTCTGCTCTTCTGCCCATAGAAAGCAACTCATCGAGTGCACTGCGACATCAAGTCATCGGACAGCTTTGCTCATCACTCGGCGAGCTTCATCCGGTTCAGCTACCCGACCTCGACAGCTCTCTTCGAGTTCGCATCAACCATGGATATGAATTAGAAACCGAAACGTTCCAAGACTTGGATCCTTCCCGTCTTCAGGATCCTTCCCTTGTTCGTCTTGCCAAGTCGGGAACTTGTTAACTGGAGACGGCAAGGGGACCCATCCTTCATCCAGCACCAGAAGTCTTCGATCGGACGCCATACCTGGATCTACGTCATTGTTTAAGTGTCAACGAACATTCACTTACCTGATATCTGACTTGAGATTACGACCCTGCAATTGTGACTACTTACCTGAACTTTGATGCTAATTGATATTTAGTTGGACTAATAATACTAAAAGAACATCCACTGCCAAAAATTTTATTTACTAATGTTTTTTCAAGAACTTTGAAAACTCATCACTTTACAATTTAAAAAAAAAAAAAAAAAAAAATTTAAGAATCAATAAAATATTTTTTTTCCATTATTATATCGTTCCCTCCTCTTGTCTCTGACTCTGCTTAATCCACGTGACAATTACTTTGTTTTTGAATTTAAGTGCTTTTAATAGCATAGATTCGTTTCATTAGATTGTCAGATAAATTTGTTCGGTTTTTCCAAGTCATTAGAACTTTTTAATAACACGAAAAATACTTTTATGGTAATGTTATTTGAGTTTTTGTATGTCTGTTCTTTTTCTACAACTTATGTTCACCTTTTTTTGAAATTTACTTCAACTTTTCTTAGCCATATGACGATGAAATGCCAAGTATACAAAAATGAGCATATTCCCAGACTGTGTGAAGTAGTTTTCAAATTATTAATTTGAATAAAACATTTGATTGTTGCGGAGCGAAGACTATCCGTAAAATTCGAAGCTCAGTGATTGTTGATTTAATGAAGTCATTCAGCATGCGTGTAATGTCATTTTTTGTTAACATTGTTCTGGCAATGCAGTAACTTTTCTGAATTTTCAACTTTTTTGAAGTGAAACTTCTTATGTGGTGATTTGAGGAGTGAAATGCTGGCATGAAACGTCTTTCGCGTTACCGAGGCCAACAAGAGACAGGTCAGGGCACTCAAAAGTCACATGATCATCGGAGTCCGGACAACAATCCATCCTTCATTGTTTCCAACAAACGAAAAAATACTGATTGTTAAAATCCAAGGTGGAGACAATGAAGGATGAATTGTTGGCCGGACCCCGATGATCATGTGATTTTGAGTGCCCTGGGCTGTCTCTCGTCGGCCTCACTTCTCGCGCGTTACGGAAGTGACGTATTCCAACAATCCAACCTTCATTGTTTCCAACAAACGGAAAGCACTGATTGTTAACATCCGAGATGTAGCGTAACCACCGAGAGAGAAGGCATGAATGAAATGTAATACATTGTTACAATATCAGAGATAGTGCAAATGCAGGGCTTATTATTATTTTTATGATTGTAGTTATGTGAATCAAACGGAGAGTTCTGCCCCAAAAACAAGTGTAGAACGCATGAGAGCATATGAAGCTCGTGAACGAACTGAAGAAGCAGTTCCAAACAAAAAAAAAACATAAAACGGAAGCTAAAAGTCTATAGGCGCATATGAAATTTTCGAGCTCGTAAAGGACAGCAGTTGGAATCAAATCCACCATATACGAATCCGGATTTTTTGAATTTGACTAAGACCCTCCGTCTCTTTGCCTTCATCGATAAAATTGAGTTTAAAATTTGAAGGTTAAGTAGTTTTCAAATTAATAAATAATTTGAATAAAACATTTGATTGTTGCGGAGCGAAGACTATCTGTAAAATTCGAAGCTCAGTGATTGTTGATTTAATAGTCATTCCGCATGCTCGCGTGTAATGCCATTTTTTGTTAACATCTTTCCGCAAATGCAGTAACGCGCATTTTCAACTCCGCCCCCCCATTAATAATTTTTTCATTAATTGTATTGCTGGAGACCTCGTGTTAATGTCAAAAGTACACATTTTAGTTTATTGTATAATAAAGTATATTCTAAAACATTATTTATATTTCTCTAAAGCTTTTGTAACAATTTTAACATTTATAATAAGACATTGTGTTTTGCTGGATCATAAACTTGTATTTGTATAAAATACTTGTTTTTTTTTTTTAATAAGTCTTTCATGTTTTAAGTTATTGTTGTTTTTAATCATTATTAGTAACTAATCCATTTCATTGATTACATCATCCAATGTTTTTCACCGACTTTTATCATGCACTTGAAGTTTCACTTCGGTCGATGTCCCGCGATACACAAGTTTTTTTTTCTCTTCCAATTAATAATTTTTTGATTAATTGTATTGCTGAAGACCTCCTTTTCAATGTCAAAAGTACACAGTTTATTGTATAATAAAATACATTATAAAACATTATTTATATTTCTCTAAAGCTTTTGTAACAATTTTAACATTTAAAATAAGATCATAAACTTGTATTTGTATAAAATACTTTGATTTTTTTAATAAATCTTTCATGTTTTAAATTATTGTGTTTTTAATCATTATTAGTAACTAACCCTTTTCACTAATTACATCATCCAATGTTTTTCACCAAGAACGGATGAAGCGGGAGGGGGTATTATCATGCACTTCTGTTCCGTCATCTGTTCTTGCTTTCAGTGATTATTATCATGCACTTGAAGTTTCATTTCGGTCGGGTGTCCCGCGTCACACACATTTTTTTTATAATATCTCTTCAAACCGGCGTCAACAATTTGCAAAATTAATAAAGCTTAACTTTGCAACAATAAACAACGGATAAATTTAACCCTCGTCATAAGGAATTGTTTGTTGTGGCAATTGGACAATTCGTAGTAATGAATTACTACCATTAGAACACGAACCAGGGAACCGATTTGAAAAATTTTTTTAACATGCATTGTCATCGGTCCTGCGTATGTGTATCAAATTTCACCTCACTACTTTTTCGGAAGTAGGTTAAATTCGACTTCCAAGATTTGTTTACATAATTACATATAGTCAGTTACAAGTGAAGCTAATAAAAGCGTATAAAAAACATCAGAAAATATTACCGATATAAATCTAAACAAACTACTTAGTAAAGGGGGGGGGGGGGAGAAAAATATAGAACAATACTGACGTACTAATACGTCACACCAAGTTTTGTGCGTATTTTACAGGTGTCCCAGACTTAAAACCTGTATTCAAGTTCCTGACTCACTCGTCCCAACATCAAACGGTCGATGTCAGCGACTGCATGGATGATCCTCTCTCGCAGCTGGGCTAAATAATATGACAAAGGGGTTACGAATACATGATCTTTGAAGTAACTTCATAAAAATATCACATCGAGTTAGGTGACAATGGAGGCCACGGAAGAAGAGAAAAGTCGTCTCGAGAAACGCATCCAAAGTAGTAATAGTATCCATTACAAAAGCAAACATAGAGAGATTCTCTATCCGCTATGTCTTTCATGGTTACTGTTCTATTGATTTCCAAACCCCGGAGGGACTTATGAATCACCCTGCATACGAATGCTGTTTGGTTATATATTCATTATGTTGATAACGGATTAATTCCTAAAAAGTATTTGATCGTCATCTGAATGACCAGAATAAAATCACATCGGAAAAGAAGGGTCGATCGAATTAATCATTATGTAAAATATGAGAGAACAGAATAAACAGCTTTAAATTTTTTGAAAACCTGCTACAATAAAGGTGTCTGACCACTTGGTTAGCTTAGGTTGAACAAGAAACTGGTTCTAATGAATGACAGCTTTATATAACCTCTGTTGTGTTTTTCCGGACAAAAAACAGATTCTGGATTCCAAACAGAACCAAAACAGTAATAATCAGTATAATCAAAATTTCTGATAACTGCCATGCATCGCAGAAGAACAGTGCAAGAAATAATGGGAAAAATCTCTGCGTAGTAATGGTCTATTACATTACTCGTTGTTAACTTGCGAAAGTCGTTTTAAAAATTTTTACAACGCGTTTCAAATTTTATTGACTGAAGCTAATCATGAAATTTAATCGGTGTTTAAAGCCACCTCTTTGGAAATTATTAATATGAGATTAATATCTTTTACTAGTTAATTCAGTGAAATCGAAATATAATTAAGTGTAAAGCTGTCTATAAACTTGATTCAATAAACATAAAAGAAAAAAGAAAAAAAATTAAGCAATAAATAAATGATGTTTACCATTTTTTTTTAAGCGACCAGAGATTTCTTCTCGCCGACACACAATATCAAATTCTTTAACAATTTGTCATGATCATATATCAATCTATGTTACAGTTTGTGTTTTCTTTGTGGCTACTTTGTTTAAGTTTAAATGGATTAAATATATAAACAATGAAGGATTTAGATTTATGAGTGACTTACTGTCTATTATGATAAATCTGTCGTTCGCCGCTCTAACCTTCTTTCCTATCAGATGAGAAAAGTAGGCCTACGTGCACATTTAAAAATGAAGGCTGGACTTTGTCTTCCCTCGCTAATCGAAAGAATTTTTTTAATAATCTGATAACAGTGGCACCATCTTTAACTATTTCGGCGATAAAATGATAAAAAGTTCAGCAGCAATATATTTCTATCGAATCCTGATAAAAACAAATAAATATATAAATAAATATTCAAAAGACATAGCCTAATTGCTTTTAAAAAGCTTGCATTCATGTTTCTCAGCATAAGTATTTAGGAATGCAATTAAATGAATTGTATTAAAAAAAAGAATCGACTGCAAAAAGAAAAAGAAAAAAGAAACAAGAAAACAAAACAAAACAAATAAAAAAAGCAAACAAACAAACAAAAAAAATAACACAACTCCAGTTGGCTCATTTTTCACTAGCTCATTTTGCTATATAAAATTTTTCCTGTTATAGCTCTTGTTTTGTTTTCTGATTTTTAATAGATTTTCGTTTTAACTGACCTCGCCAGAAATGCGTGTAATTTTTTATCTTCTAATCCAAAAACAAATCTCACACTCAATTATTGGCGCATTATTTTATTTTAATATATATAAAACAAATATATTGATAAGAATTTCATTTAATTTCTGCCTTGAAAATGAATTTAGTCTAATACCTCATTGTGAAAAACATATCCGTTGAAATGTTTTGCTCAACATCCAGTCGATGTGTATCGTCGAAATATCTTAGTATAACTAAATCTTAAATATTTACCATGCTCACGCGAAAAGGTACCTGAAGGGATTGGAAAGTTTTTTTTTTTGTTTTTTGGTGATTTACAATTTTTGGACTTTTAACTTTATTTTAGTCCAAACAGAAGATCATTATAGTGACTGGTTTTCTCCGGCACCTTAGTTTCAGTTGATTCTTATACAGCGCCCACGTTGAATTAATGGTTTTGTTTGCATGAGCCTATGCTATGCCCTGGTTGTTTACATCCGTATGGTATGCCCTTCTATGATTATGCTACAAGTAACGTTGCTTGGCTTGCCCCTTCTCTGCGGTCGCATCACTGGCAGAGCTGCATATACCATTTTCGTATACATCTTCAAATTATAAACGGGATTTTCTCGGAATCTATTAATTTTCCTTCAGGTCCCTTTTGGCGTGACCACGCACATAAATCTCCTTTGCCGATTCATAAAGGGTTTCAGATTCATAGATTATTGAATAAACGAGTGCCTTTAAAGGGTGGACATTTTTTTGTTAAACCATTATGAACGAAGAGTTTTTCATCTTCGAAAAATATTAACTTTTTCTTTTATTAGAGCGAGAATAAAAAAAACAAACTTGCCTACTACTACTACTACTACTACTACTACTACTACTTCAAATCAGTTTTCTTTATTTTAATAATTTAATTTTCACGGAAATATTGTTTCCTTGAAAAATTATCCATGCTATCAGTAGTAGAGCATTTACTACTACTTTTTCTTTTATTATTTGGTGATTTTGTAAATGCTTCAGTTAGCGACGACAGGAGTCTATTTATTTAACGTATTTCTTCCAAATACTGTAGTTTCGTATACAAAATGGGGTTACCTGGTCAATGCTGGCTGTTCGAAAACGTTCACTGA
>JAHWFO010024136.1:1739246-1859051 GCA_023313115.1 Rhysida immarginata
AAAAGACGGGTCGAAAAAATGAATACCATGGCCCGGGTCCATTTGTGTTCATTAACTCCCCTGTAGGCATTCAGTCATGTGCGTTTGTTGGCATGCAACAACGACAACGATGAAGCCCACCGAAACTATTTGATTTATACTAGAAAGTGTTGTACTGTAAGGCCTCCATTTATTACCTGGATTTTCGGTCTACAGATCCTGCAGATATTGATGATGACCACTGACATGAAACAGTTCATCTTCTAACAGATGAACATTAGGGTACTGGAGGACTACGTGCATCGAAGTTTTTTACTATAATGTGATATTTCGGAATATTGTGGGGATATTCTTTGCATATGCGTCTTTCAAAGTTGTAAAATACTCCTTGAATTACTTTGCAGATTAATTGGGACGCTATTTCGTACAAATATGGATTTATATTATACTCAAATCCAACAATCAATACTGAAATATTAATTCTTTAATTAATTTCAGTTTCTCTTGAAAATGATTTTAAAACCGGAACGCATCAAGCTATAATTAAATTTTAATATTGCGGTTTTTCGAAGTTCTATTTGCTTTAAACAGATTGATTGTAATGACATTAGACTTCACTGGAACATGAACTGATTACATTCAAAGATGCAGGAGTAATGATTTTTAAGTCGAACAAAACTTAATTGAAGCTGATGATGTTTAATTACACATGATTAATTCTTGTCAAAGAAGGCCAAAAATGATTAAATCTGAAGATCCTTCTTCAAGATCGATTTTTGTTCTGGCATTTCTTTTCAACTGCTTTAATAAATTCTATTAAATTGGACTGTCTATTTTTAAGATATTAAAATAGGCAGTTTTTAATTCTCGTATGGATTATACGTTTGATAGTGAATTAAATATTTTAAGAAATTATTTAATGAAATAGCATATTCAGTTTCGTTTCATCTCTGCATCTGTTAGTCAGTATGTAAATTTATAACGAGAATTAGGATCACTTAAAAGTAACCAGTGAGACTCCTTAAAATATTTATTAAACTCTAGATAATGCTTTAAAAAATAAACAACGTTTATGATCCTAGCGAATACAGATTTATTCAAAACAAAATTTTAAATATAAAATGACGAAATATATGTCGATAGATGGCATATCATGTTTATCAACGGACGGAGAAAATTCAAATGGGAAATGAATGCATTCTGTTAAAGATAATGGCAAATAATTTTCGTTGCAAATAACTTATTACTAGTGTTAAGCCCCGCTTTAAAACGGAAAAAATAAAGTGATTAGTCACGTATTTGTATATAGACTCCTGGCTATTGTTATAATATTTGTACACAGCTTTTAAGGCGCACATGTTTTTATGGTACTGTAGTGGACAAATATTATTCACTGAGAAAAAAAATTATTAATAAAATTTTTTAAATGCACATTCTATTATCATGGCAACCGCAAAGGACTGTGGGGGGAGACCCATTGTTGTATAGCATTGTGGCCAGGTGTGGTAAAACCACTATCACATAGGTTTGGGGTTAATGCAACACTACCTAGAAAGAAAGCCTGCACACTGAAACGTCATACATTGTTACATCTAAGAAATTATAATTCAGGGCTTATTATTGGTAGAAATCAACCTCACCTAAAGCAAGAACGGTTTTACCACCAAAGCGGATAAAAGGAGCACATTTTCGTCTTAGAGCATCATACATAGATGCATAGAATAAACCTACATTTTGAAACACTTTAGAGAAAATGCATAAATATGAAAACTAAATTGTAAATTACTATTTAAGTAAACTAATGTAATAAGAGTGTTTAAACGAATAAACTTGAACTGAAAGGTTAAATAGAGAGTGAAGTTATTCTTTATATATTTGAACAAATAAAAGTTCTTTAATTTGTAGGCATTCCCACATAATGTTAAACGAAATGAGCCTCAATTGCTGAAGCGTTCTGTGTAAGCATTTGTTACTTTTTCCACATATTCAATTACTGAAGTGTTTCTACGTTATCATCTACCATTGAAGCAAGCGATTAACTACTAGCAATATGTGTCACAGTAATTAGTTTTGGATAATATTAGGCCTAACAGAAACATGCTCTTGATACCAATAAGCTATGTATAACAATAGGTCTAACAACTCGTAAGGAGTTGATTGATATATTACACACAATATCTTAGCATTGAAAGTTTCCAAAGTTAACATATAGTTCCATTAAAACATGTACTACAAAACAATTGCGACTGCCATTAATCATTCGTTATATTCACTCATGACACATTATTACGAATTGTTTGATATATTACACGCCATATCTTAGTAATGAAAGTTAAGACGGTACCTAGTGGTACAATTAGGACACATACTACTAAACCAATTCCCACTATCATTATTTACGCGTTATATTCATTCATGAGACGTCCTTACAAGTTGTTTGATATCTAACATGCTGTATCTTAGCACTGAAAGTTCCAACGATACCATATGGACCATCTAGTGCTTCAACAATACATTATTGACAACAACACGTCATGTTCAGGCCTGGTATTTCTAGAAAGCCATAGTTAATGTCACGGACACAGAAACATACCACACTTTAATCGTTTATTAAGTAGCGGAAGAATCGAGCGCTTATTGCTTTACAATGTCCGTCTGTCCGTCCGTCCGCTTCATATTTTCCAATTATATTTATTTTGACGAATTATATTTTGACGAATAAGGTTGAAACTCGAAACGTAGCTGACCATAGGGCGAGGTCAAAAATACAAACCCGAGTTGGGTTGATGAACAATGATTATTGCTCTATTGTTAACATATTGTTGACTATCGTAGCAACAGTAATCTTTCAATTGAAAAATGGAAGGAAAAATTCTGTGACCCGGATTCGAACCAGGAACCTCGACTATCATGGCCGATGCCTCTACCAATTGGGCTATCGCAGAGACCACGGACAGCCAAGCTGTCTCAAGGTGTCTTAAAGACAACCAAGTTGCCACGGTTGAAAGCCCAATGGGAGACGGGAACCTGGCCCGCAGATCGAGAATTTCTCCACTCCAAACCATCAGAAAATTGATGAACTCACAAGTGAATAATAATAATTATTAACTGGAGATACGTCTCCAAGCATAGGAATGATTTTTCAATTGAAAAATGGAAGGAAAATTTCTGCGACCCGGATTCGAATCAGGAACCTCGAATATCATGGCCGATGCCTCTACCAATTGGTTTGGAGTGGAGAAATTCTCGATCTGCGGGCCAGGTTCCCGTCTCCCATTGGGCTTTCAACCGTGGCAACTTGGTTGTCTTTAAGACACCTTGAGACAGCTTGGCTGTCCGTGGTCTCTGCGATAGCCCAATTGGTAGAGGCATCGGCCATGATAGTCGAGGTTCCTGGTTCGAATCCAGGTCGCAGAATTTTTCCTTCCATCGTTCAATTGAAAAATCATTACCTATGCTTGGAGACGTATCTCCAGTTAATAATTATTATTATTCAACAGTGATCTTCTTCATTAACTCAACTCGGTGTTAGCATATTTGACCTCGCCCATAGGCATGTCTTACTTCACTATTGAGTTTAGTTTTGATTTGCCCACTGGGGTCGTTGTTACAGGGGTGGGAGTTAGAGGGGAGCAAGTGGTCCAAGTGGTATTTACATATGTAAAGGGGTGACATTTGGTATGCAGATTCCTTTAGGAAAGCTCTATATTACTATGAAGTTTGGGCCAAATTGTCCCAGTGGGGTCGGAGTTGTGGGGGTGTAGTTACTTGGTCTACGGCAATATATGTAAATATATTGATATTCAATCAGAAATGATGAGAAGCGAAAGAAGATAGAGCTCTTTCACATTTTCAAAATAAATGTTTTTTTGATTAAAAGCAATATTGGGGGGGGGGGGGGGCTTAAAAAGTGGAGATAAAGATGTTAAAATTAGATGAACTCAGTTCCCGCTAACTCAGCTTCCGCTACCTTCCTATACCCTCCTCGAGGGATTAATTTCTTGCAGGGTTCTCCCCAGGCCTTTTGAACGGGCGCGCCGCCGGCTGATTTTGGTGATCGCTCGGCTGAATACACGAAAAACTGCAAACCATTGCATAATATTTCATTTGTTTTTAATTTTTGTCCGCCCGGCTATTTCATCTTTCCACCCAGCTGACAAAATTTTCTGGGGAGAACACTGTCTTGTTATATTTAGATTTATATAATAAAAAGCAGTTTGTATTGATCTTGGATAAAAGCAATTTCGTTTTCACACTAAAGAATCAAATTAATTTCTCAATTTATAATCGTACCTACACATTTAAAAAATTTAAGAAAATTCATAAAAGTACATATGCTTGTGAAACGAAAGGACAAGTGCCTCATTGTACAGGGAGAAAATAAAAGTAATTTTCAAGTCAATACTCTTATTTGTTTCATTTCTTTATCCATCTGTAATTTACTTATTGACTTCCCCTCGTAAAAATTGAACGATTGTACAGTATACGCTATCTTTTGGGTAAGGAGGCAGGTCTAGTTCTAAAAATTCAGTTTAAAATTTTCCTCTAAATATTTATATTTTTTAATAAATTTTTAAATTAAAAGTAATGGATTTTAATTAGTCGGAAAAATTTGATTTTTTTTATCAGTAAAAATTAATTTCCTCTTTCTCAACCGTAATGGTTATGAAATTTAAAGATACACGCTACTTTGGCTGCAATCTGTGATATTTCAATCAGTATTTTCTAAGTGGAGCTCCTTTCGATATGTTTGTTTTCATCCTTCCTGCTTACTGCCTTCTTTATTCGCTCTTCCCCTTTGTTACCATAAAAAGTCACCGACTTGCAAACAAGATAAACCATATTTTCATGTGAAGGACGTTTGCGCATCACCCTGCTAACGAAGGACGTTGCCTTAAAATCTGCTTTGTATTCTAAACAGGGCTAACGTCGCAATGTCCTTTCCCTCGTCAACGGCTAACGATGCCATTCCCTATCTAAGACGGTTCAAACTCTTGTTGATTAAACAATACCATAAATCTCATTTCATCACCGGAATCGTTGGGGTAAGCAATGATTCTTGGAGATAAGGAACATGATGACATCTTTTGATTCGGCCTTCACTTTGTATTTGGTCATTCACTCGTCTCGTAATTTCCATTCGAAGTCCTTATTTCCTATTTTTAACGTCATATTCTCCATTTCCGAAGAGGACGTCGTGGTTGCGAGTTTCATACCCAGATGAGATATTTACCGTGTATCACCTAGGATTTTTTTATTCATTAAGAATTATTTCCACGTCTCCGTAAAGGCACCCTTAATAAAAATGGCACGCCAAAATCGTATGTTTGATTCAATTCATTGTATGCAGTTTCCATACACTCACTATACAGGGTGGCCCAGATTAATATATACAATCTTTGAAAGCGCCGTGTGCGCGTCACGCGCGACTGACGCAATTCAAATTGCGCGCGTTATGTGAGCAAGGGGATGCGAAAAAGGCGCGAATCATGAGGATCGTCCATATCAAGATGGCGGCGCAGCGATTGAGTCTGGAAGAGAAGGTAGATTGTGTGAGGTTGTACTCAGCGCCAACAATTACTCAGAAGGAAACGTCGTATGGCAGCTAAGTTTGGGACACCCGGACCTTCGTTGATAACGATCAAGAACGTAAACAAGAAGTTTGATGAAACTGGCAGCGTTGAAGAGCGTAAACGCAGTAGACCCAAGACCGTTGTTACTGACACCAACAAAGTGCGCCTGCAAAATGAGTTGGTCAGTTCTCAAGAAAAGGACAAGTCGCAAAGGCGGCTATCTGCTCGGTTAGACATTTCTCGTACGAGTATTCAAAGAATTCTGAAGGATCTGAAACTGAGGCCATATCATCCTCGCTTAACAAATCACTTACTCGAAGATGATCCCGACAGGCGATTGGAGTTTGCCGAAACTTGGCTTGCAATGCTGGAGGACGATCCTGAATTAGCACGCCATGTGGAATGGAGCGATGAGGCAAAATTTCACGTCTCAGGATATGTGAACCGCCACAACTGCGTGTATTGGCGTGCAACCAATCCATACATTTAATTGGAGATACACAACCAGAGCCCTGGTGTCCTGGTGTGGGCCGGCGTAAGTTACGATGGACTGCTCGGCCCGTTTTTCTTTGAGGACACAGTCACAGGAGACAGCTACCGTGACCTTCTGGTGAACACTGTGTATGCCCTATTGACGCAACGCGATGATTTTGACACCATGTGGTGACAGCAGGATGAGGCACCATCGCATTATGCTCTCACTGTGAGGAGTTGGTTGGATCAAACATTTCCAGGTCGGTGGATCGGCAGACGCGGTCCAGTTGAGTGGCCCCCCAGATCATCCGATTTGACCCCACTCGATTTTTGGTTATGGGGATATCTCAAGGACAAGGTCTACCGCCATAGGATCCATAACATTTCAGAGCTTGGGGAAGCAATAACGGAGGAATTTCGCAAAATTTCCCTAGACATATGCAAGAAGGCCTGTGACAACGTGAAGTTGCGACTGGAAGCTTGCATCGCCATGGAGGGCCGCATGGTGGACCACTCCATGGAAAACAGAGTGTGACTCTCTTCTTCGTTCCTTTGACAATGTATTCCACCATAGTTACATGCAGGTATTAAAATACTTAAGGCATACGGCCTTGTTAAAAATTGTATATATTAATCTGGGCCACCCTGTATTTGTTGCAATCTGTTAACAATTTCTATTCGCCTTAGCGATAGTTACGCGTAATAATAAACTTTAAAAGGAAATTTTAATGTAAAATAACCTCTAAATCTATTCTCGTAATAATGAAAGTTACCATAAGTTGATATACAGTATATGCGATTTCATATGCAAACTATTTTGTTGCATTGATAACAAGCTTCAAAACTTCATATGTCAAATTATCTGCAGGGTTAACATAATATCAGTTTGTTGCAAAAGTTTCTTCCGGTTCTAGAACCCGTGCCCAAGAAGGGCTCATTTTCCGAGGGGAGTATTCATATGTTTTCAAACAAATTATTGCATTCGATTCCTGAATATCTTTGCTATATTACGCGAGCATATTCGAGCAATAATCTTCTACGAGTATTCTGGAAAGATCAGTGCTGCGCAATGCCACCGAAACATTTGCCAACGTTTAGGTGATGGCACTGTTAGTTTACGTACAATAGAAGAACGGTATCGCCGGTTCAGACGCCGAGATAGCACTCTTCAAGATGCACCTCCTCTGGTCGACCAATCATGATTTCAGATGGTGATCTACACCAAGCAATTGATGAAGATCACAATGTAACAACGAGGGAACTCGCAGAACAGTTCAAGGTTCACTTTTCAACCATTGCCCGGCATCTGCATGAGCTGAATCTGTCATTCAAGTTCAATTGTTTTTGTGTTGGAATAAAAATCCGGAAAAAACTTTTGCAAGAACCTGATAGATATTTTTATGCTTAAACATGTCGAAGTTCGTACAAATTTCTTGAAAGATAGGGGAATTTTGTAGCTAGCGACGGACATTACTTTGAATAAAGCACTTTTCATGTTTCTCTTGAAATATCGAGTTTCTTTGATTACAAATCCTCATTATTAACCGTTACACATGGTATTTATCATGGTATTAATTTTGAAATGATGTATAAATAATTTCCTGCAATGGAAATGTACATCGAGATATTTTTTTTCCTGTCGGTCACAATTAAATTTGTATGTGACTAAAGTTCTATCAGCATTATCTAGGGTGATCAGAAATTCTCTTCCTGATAAGAAATTTAATGAAACAAAAAACTATGTTAGATATATATAGTTTTTCATAATTATGTTCTTCATCTCGGAGGGATTTTTTCAAACACTTAATAAACCTTAAGAAAGCAAATGCAAAGATCAAAGAGCCATAAATGAGGAAGAAAAATTTGAGATGTTTCGAGCAATATAGGAGAAGACTCCAACTGAAACTTTGGAGACATTGATTGATTCCATGCCCTGTTGTAAAGGGCTATGGAACAAAATATCAGATTTTGAACGCATAAATTGTTAATTTAAATCACTCAAAAGTGATTTTGAATTTGGCAGCAGAAACTTGACAGTACTTTTGAGTTTTTATATTTATAATAAAACTAAATAAAAAAATTTTTTCATGAAGCTATCATTTTAATTTTTTAATATGTTGTTCCTATAAGATTATAACTAGGATTAGGAACCTTAGGTCTTAAAAACATAAAATATGTAGGTTCATATTCCCTTAAATTACTGAAGTATTCTCTTTAACTGCATAAATATTCTCTTAAAATATAAGTACTTCTTAACAAACAAATGAGTATGAATAATTAGAAATTTCATTATTTTATTAATTTCGAACATTACAATGACTAACAACGTTTAGCTTCATGTTTTCTGGGGTGACCCTCTGCCGATTTGAACGTAAAATCGACTTGTACTGTGAAAATGATCTCTCTTTGAAGTAATAGGGGCTTTGGAAAATGAAGCAATTTCTTATGGTCTGGGATGTAACACTTTCTCCGGATAAAACTTTTGAAATTAATTGTATTACACTCCAACCTAGGTTTTTTATGAAGAACATCTTTTAGCTTTGCATGGATAAGTAATTGTTTAGGTGAAACTGGCACCTATTGGATTGCTTCCACAACCTTCAACACAATAGCAACTGCTTTATGAAGAGGCAATTCTTCCAAATTTTTAATGCTGTCAATACGAAACTCGTTCTTACAAACATGTGTAAAGTTCTGTTGCGTACTCTGACCTTTGATTCTCCTATGGTGATAGGGACTGTAGAAGCAAAGTTTGTTATGCATCTTCTCCATGCGATGTATTGATGCTAAGAATGGAAGTGTTTAAATGCTGTAACACTTGTGATCTTTTTTCAGCAGTTATGCTTTTGTTACAGCATTTGCAGAAAAGAACTCTGCCATCTATTGAGAACATGTCTCCAAATTCTTGGACTTACTGCTGGCATTTTGTACGTGCTGGCATGGTCGACTTTCAATGAATATAGCTATAGCAGATATTAAAATAATATCATAAGAAGCCAAATGACCTCTCAGGTGTAGGATAAAGTGCAATCAGAATATGCCTTTTAGGTCTGATAATCTCAAATATGTCACAAACCAATAAACATGCTTTTTTAGGTCTTTATAACTTAAACTAAAACACACACATTAAAAAAAACCACATTTTTATGAATATCTCTCAGTACTGAAACCATAAACAAATATGTTTTTACCTAAGATTCCTAACCCTAATCATTACACATTTAAAAAAATTTAAAATTCTTCATTTTAAAATGAAGAACTTTTTGGCCCGTTTATTTTTGGCCCAATATTATGTTTGCCGATTACATTTGGGCATTACTGTCAGTTTACATTTGATAAATAAAATTTGATAACTTTACTGAAATGAAGGTGGAAAAACATTTTGATAATGTGCTTCTAGTGATAGGTGGGAACTGATATAGATAATCAAACAAGTTACCTTGTCCAGGATTTTGATTCTCATCCGATATGAAATGGCAAAGATGGAGGAACAGCCTTGTAAAAATTTCTTGTTTACGTGATTCCGAGAGAGGATCTAAGTTGATAACAAACCTCGCCAAATATTCAACAGTAACTCGGGAGGGCTGAAATCAATTAAAATATAAGCAGAAAGTTGAAATCTTATTTTTTTTAGTGTTAGAGGGAACAGAAAAACGTATTCATTTTTTTTTCTTTAAATATATTATACTTTATCTAATTTTTAATACTTTTTAAAATTAGTTATTTAAAAAAAATCTTTAAATATGAGGGTTGGGGCCTAAGTCATGGCAACATGTCGGAGGAAAATGTAAAATATACAGATGAAAGGACAAGGAATGGACGAAATGTACGGACATTTAATAACACGCCAACATGTTGTTCGTCATGTTCATTAAGGTAGTTGACATATTCTAGAATCATGAAACTGTAATGTTATGTTTCATGAGTCTAGAAAACTTATTCTGGAACATGATTGCAGGTTTCATGTTCCAGAATAAGTAACAAATCAAAATAGAAAACGACTATTTTGATATACGAGCGCTGTTCAACTCGGATTACATCCTACCCGGCGGTTTTAACATTACTAAGAACCGATTTAACATTGCTCTGTGTAACAACAGGAAATCACAGAGCCATCCGGTGTTGTGGAAACACACTACGAATGCACGGCTTCCTTGAAACATATGCTGTTTTGTGATACCATCCATTAGCTCTGAGAAAAAAATAGTTGCCATGACCTATGTCCCAACCCTCTTAAAAAATTTAATTGTCCCCTGTATTTGCGAATGCGAATCCTGTACGTCCCGTCAATTACCGTTGAAGATTTGACTTTGGCTTAAAACGTCAATGATGAGACAAGAAACTTGTGGGCGGGACCAGAAACTGGACCTTAAGGCCTACTTTGCAGGCGGTCGCCACAACTTGGGGGGAGGGCGACAAATTGTCCTCTTCGCCATCTGTTTGGGGTGTTCATTCAGCTTTACACGCGGACGCCATCCAGCCTAGCGCCAACCGTGCATACGGGGTTATAAATTTTGTTTTTGCAGAAACTAATTCTAAAATATACAGATGTGATTTTTGGTTGGTTTCTTAGGGCGATCTTATATTGTGCCAGAGCCGTGGTTATACTTCATGCTCAAGTAAAATTTTTTAGAGAATATTATTTTAAGTTTGAGAGCAGAGGTGGATCTTTTTTTTCCAGCAAATATCATAAAAGTTCATGAATTTTAGAATTTGAACTAAATTTTATCGATGAAGGCAAAGGTCGGGCCTTTGAGGCAATCTTCTTTTACTTTTTGATGATCTTCCAGAACCCGAAGTCAGACTTTCAAGATTCCAACATTTTATACGTACACACGCACCCATAAATTTTCAATAGCCAGGTACTGACTGAGCAAGCAGCCTCGCAAGGCATATTCTCGGCCGGTAAGGACGTGCCTTGTCCGAGTCATTCCGAGTCGGTTTTTGTCGATGCTCAAAGGCGCCTCAGAACGAATGCTCGTGCAACCAAAGACGGTTCTATCTTGCCTCGCTCGCTCGCACTATGGAGAAAGAGAAGGGTTTAAAGAATATCGAATTACATGGTTCTTTTAATATACTTTGGGATTCACAATGCATAGAATATACAAATAGAGGGTTAAGGGAAGACGCATGGCGAAGTATAAACCAGGAAATGAACTGATAGTAATAAAATTTGTGTCATTCTTTAATATTTTGGCATTTACAAGTGAGTAGAGTGTTTCAAATTCAGTCTCAGATATCCGTGTAAAATTTTTTTTCTTCATCAAAACAATTCTTCAAATAATTTGTTCCCATGTTGCAATCTGCATTCATAGATATTTCTCACCCTAAAGCATTTAGATTTTTTCTTCTTTTTCTTTACAAGATGAACTAATATAAACGCAGAAGCTGCTACGGCTATCCGTATGTGTGGTCTGAACTGACAGTAGTAAACAGCTCGGCCGGTTTGTGGCACACGCTTACCTCGCGAGGCAACCGTTTGCACAATTTCCTTGAAATTGAGGCTGCCTCGCGAGGCAAATGTGGCGAGGCATACGGCCGAGGCTGCCTCGCGAGGCTGCTCGCTCAGTCAGTACCCGGCTAATAACTTTTTAAGATCCTTGAACAGATTTTAGCATTCTTACTTTGTCAAGGATGTGAAGTTGCGTTATTGGATCTTCTGCACTAACAGTCATTCGAATCAACTGGTCTTTTGTGATAACTGGCTCCTGTAAAAGAAAAACTATTATGAAAGTAGTTATTAATTATACAGGGTGTCTACAAATATATGATGGCAATTTGCTTCCTTGTAACCCCAATTTTTATTGTTGATTAGGTTGACATCTTACAGAGATGTTCTCAGGATTCCTGTGGACACATTTTATGTTTATAGAAGAACACACAGTATATCTTGGTTTATGTTTGTTTGTTTCCTCAAGAGATGGCGCAAGGGATACGACATTAAAATTTCATCAAACAAACAGACCGAGCAACGCCGGGCATATCACCTAGTAGTTATGTATGTAAGACATGTTCATTAAGACATGTAAATGATTCTCAAGACTGATCATTTTGTAAACTTCATTAACAAAAATATTTTGAGGACACACGACTTACATATGCATAAAATACTTACATGCATAAATCGAGGACCATCCTCTTATAAAATATAATATTCTTCGGGCTTTCTAATTTCCTGACCATAATTTAAAGTTTCGCGTAATGGTCGTCAGCATACAGCTGGAAGGGTCTTCCTTCTCTGAGAACCAGTGAGAAAGCGTCGGAAATTTTAAAAATACATATAATTCCTGTCCTTTGTGCTTTTCTTAGAATTGATAGTTATTAGAATTTAACATTTTCTTGAAAAGCTTTAAAAATGAGCAGTAAATGAAAATAATGGTCAGGTGTCTGCAATAGCCCAATTCATGGTTTCTTGAACACTCGTAACTGTTCCAATGCTATCGGCGCGAACCAGAAGATGTACCGGAAGTAGATGGCGAACGAGCAATCTATGCTCCATTTATTAAATTTTTATGAATATTTTGAATCATTTATTTCAGATATAAAGCTTAAAATGTATAACTAGCTGTGCCTTAAAATAAACATCGATAACTACAGCGTGGTTCCCACATGCGTAAAAACAACGGCAGAAACCACAAAGCAGAAAAATTTTTATGACATCACTTCCTGCTTTCATCTTTCTGTCCGACTGAAAATTTCTGCTTTTTAGAGTTGGGTTGAGTTCAACTTTTGTGGCAGAAGCAGGGCAGAAACGATTGCTCAGCCAATAGAAAACGATCTCTGCAGTGACGTCCTCTCTCACACACAAAATAAAAATGTCGGACACTCAGCTCACAAAGGTGAAGAGGCCGAGAAAGAAAATTGATGTAGAAGCGCTAATAGAAGAGGTGCGAAATATATATTAATTAATTAATTAATCAAATTAAATTGAATAAACAACATTTGAATGCAAAAATTCGATGTGATGATTGATGAGGATTGAACGAACTGTGTACGTACTGTGTGCAGTCGAAGCCGACCGTTTAGATCGATCGACGGCTTCAGTGCAGTGCATTTGTGTTGGGTAAAACTTCTATCTTATCCTTTTGAGTTTCTGCCATGTGGGACACCTGCAGGAGCAGAAAGAAAAAATGCAGAAAAAAATACGCCCTGGTTTCTGCTCTCTTGTTTTCTTCCAATGGGAACCAAGCTTTATGCTTTATATGTTAAATGTATATCAGATTATTTAAAGCATACTTCGATGTTTCGCCATCTGGTGGACAAAATAATAGCGGGTTCGCGTTTAAACGGGAGTATCATAAGTTATGATTCATAACCTCTTCAATTAAGAAACCATGGCCCAATTAGTAGAGGTGTTGACCATGACAGTCGAGGTTCCTGGTTCGAATCCAAGTCGCAGAATGTTTCCATCCATTTTCTAATTAATATCATTTACCTGATGCTTGCAGTTTGCTCCAGTTTAATTTCTTTATTTCCTAACAGTTTAGCAATTGTTGGAATTGCAGTGTACACAGACACAAACGATCAATTACACCCATCGCCATCCAAGAAGAGAATTTTGGAATTGTTGAATTATTAGATACACAAATGAATTTTTAAAGGTCAGCTCACACAAATTTACAGCCATAGCCAGGGTTGAAAAAACGTCAGATCAAACTATTGTATCATTTTCATTCTATTTTCTCCCACTTTCGTAGCCATACACATTATTCCACACATTGTTTCTCCGGCACTGTGGTAAACTCGCTGAGTTATACACAACATTCCAACACGAACCGAGGAGAACTGTTAGAGGGTCATCCATTAGGAACATTTAAAAAAAAAAAATTTTCGGTTTTTCTATATGAATTTTTACTGTTTTAATATGTTAATTTTTACTGTATATTCCCATTCAGATATTGCAAACTTTCATCAAAAAAGAGCCCGAGCAACGCCGGGTATATCAGCTAGTGCTTAATAAACTCGTAACGCAAATAATGATAAAAAAGAAAAACATAGGACGAAAACTAGAGAAATTAACTTAAAATTATTTGTTACAATTTTTTTAATACTTGAAAATGTTAATTAGACCAGGGACAGGCAACAGTTTTTTCAAAATATGGTCTTTGACAAAAAAAAAAAATCGATGCACTCCATAATTATGAATTGATCGTAATGAAACTTCCCCTGGAAATGCCTTTTTACCGGATATACCGATGGCCATTGTTTCGCGACGCGGCCCGGACAGTGCTGTCACCACGTAATCATCCGTGGCACTCTTACGGCATAACCCACAGCAGCCGAGGCTTCTTTTCAACAAGATAATGCCCTGTAATACATTGCACGCCTCTCCATGTTTACTCTTTGCTTGGCGACTTTCAGCAAGTCGCCAGCTATCTCTGCTATAAAGCACATTTAGGATGTGATGGAGCGTTTCCTACGACCAGTTCAGAATGTTGACGAATTAGTCCACCAAATGGAGATCATTGGCAAGAAATCTCTGAGAAAATACCATTCGACAACTTTATGAATCGAGGTGGTAAAGGGTCGGTCGCAGTTTTTATCATTACTTACTTGCTCATATTGTCTATGGCTACATCCAATCGTTCAACGTTCTGAAAATCTAATTAGTTCTTCTTATAAAAGACAACGTTCTCTTAACACGATACTGATAATTCCATAACACACTGATGATAAAATAATTAAGCCTAAGTGTTGCCTATCCCCGGGAAAATTAAAAGCATTCATAACCTTTAAATGGGCCAACCACATATAGAGGAGTCCAATGAGGACGGTTGTATTGGATGAACTCCGTAGTAATTCCCAACCATCATGAGATCTATTCAGCTTCTCCTAAACAAATTAAAGAAAACCAATTTTAATAGAATCTAAAAAAATTTAATCTGTAATTCATCCAACTAGAGTTGGAGGTGGCAGAGCCTCGGAAGTTCTGAACTGGCCAATCAGAAAAGGGTGTGTGCTGAGCACACTGTGCTCATGTTATTGACCATGCCCGGTTTACGTCCGAATTGTCGAGTATTTTATAATACGGTTTTATTTTTTATTTTGTAATCAAATGACGTTGTGTTTAGCATTGCTGCAGTTTAAATTTAAAAAAATAATAACGTGTGAATGATAACTGATGCCCAGGCGGACAATGAAGAAACCCCATGATTCCATGCCGTCGTATCAACGCAAAGCCACGCCCACTCCAAGTCTGGTTGGAAGAACTGTAGGTTCAAATGCACCAAGCTAACTAATTATAGCAAGCTGTAGGCACTAATTATAGCTGACTAAAAAGAAAACTCTATTTATAACTATATTACAGACTGCATAAAGATGGCATTAGTTGTAAACCTAAGATAGTCATTATTTATAGTATCTGGCTCAATAAAATTTTTACAACCACAGTTTTGTAAATCAACGCATTTTTATATATAATAGCCTACATAAGCAACTACACTTATAAATTTCACCTTTCAATTCAGTACGTAGATTTGAAAAAGGCGGGAATAAATTCCGAAACTAGTCAAAAAATTCTTTTTGCACTATGTTGTATTGTAAGACCTCTATATACAGTGCTTTGCAATGAAATTGCCCCACCCACAAGGAGTTATCCGAATGAGCCAAAAGCAGGTATACAGCAAGAGATACATTTGAACACACCTTTATCACGTTATGGAGCCAAGACGTGCACTCGTTTGTACAGGGTGTCCCAACGGAAAGCGGCATTAGTAGGCTGTGGCACCACCTCTAGCGGCGATGCATTGTTTCAGCCACAGGTGTAGGTGATCATACAGGTGGCGAATATCATCTTGGGGTACGTCTGCCCAGGCCTGGTGAATCTGCTGTGTCAGTTCATGGAGATTCCGGGGTGATCGTAAACGACGTCCCACCATGTCCCACACGTGCTCAATTGGCGATAGGTCTGGCGTTATCATACTGAAAGACTGCGCCGGGTATGGTGTGCAGAAAGAGCAGTAATACGGGCTGCATAATATCTGTGACGTACCGTGCTGCTGTCAGGGTGCCTTGGATGGTGACTAAAGGCGTTCTGGTATCGTAACCGATGGCAGCCCAGACCAAGATCCCGGGTGTTGGTCCACGATGGCGATACCTGATGCATTGTTCATTGGCACGTTCCAATGATCTGCGCCACACCCGTCCGCTTCTGTCGTCGGTATCCAAACAAAAGCGGGATTCGTCGCTGAAGACCACCGGGCGCCATTCCGTTCGCCAGCCAACTCGCTCACGACACCATTGCAGTCGTATCGCGCGGTGCTCAGGTGTCAAAGGAAGACAACAATAGATGCCTGGCAGACATTATCGCGGCGTGTAACGGCGTTCTATTGTCGCTATTGACACTGGAGCAGTATCGGGAATAGTGATGTTGTCGCGCAGTTGCCGCAGGGTGATGGTTCTGTCCGCTAGCGCTGTTCGCAGTATCCGCCTATCGGTACGAGCTGACGTGCTTCTCCGGGCCCCAGAGCCTGGTCTTCTGGCACGTGTGCCTTCCTCTAGCCATTGCCTCCAACATCGGCCTACCGTCCGTGCGTCCCGCGACACAGACAGCAATCCGTCTGGTTGACATCCAGCCTCGGAGAGGCCAATAATCCGACCTCGTTCAAAGTCCGTTAATTGCGTGAACGGTTGTCGTTGTCGTCGTCGCGGCATTGAGACCGTTGTGCGGATTACAGTACTGCATGGAACGTCTCGCACAGGTGTCAACTGATGAGCCTATACAGGCACCCGGACACCCTGTATCAACCCAAATGGTCATGTCCCGTGAAAATGCATCTAATCTAGAGTTTACTACCCCCCTCCCCCAGTAAATGTGGATAAGGTCCGATAACTCCTTGTTGGTGGGGCAATTTCATTGCAAAGCAGTGTATGTCGATATATCAAACACTGATTAGAAAAAAGCAATTATTACATGGATTTTATCTGCAATATGTTCCTGCTTAGGATGACTCATTAGAAACCAGCAGAAAATGTTATAACGGATCAACGATACCTTGAAACGAAGCATCTTAACAGTCTTTGGATGGCTTAATATCGAGCGATTATAGAAGACATGGCATAAAACTTCCGTTGCCATGAATCACTTGATCCTATAGGAAAATCTCACAAAGGCATATAATTTTTAATAAAATCTGAAGAAGAAATGTTATTGTTAAAGTCTCACTGGCTGCGTTGGGCACGAGACTACGTTTGACTTTCAGTAAATGGGAGTGGGCATGTGTCTTCTTATAATCGCCAGACTATAGCCAATTATGTTAAAACGATTTTCTGGTTTTCAAAAATACCCCGATTTGAATCTTTGATCTTTAAAATTGTAAGGCCATGGTCCGGATAATGTGCCTATTATAACTTTTACTCACCTTTTGTTGCTCTTTCGGACTCTCGACGTCAAAAACAAAAAAATCGAAAAAAATTAGCGACGGAACGGCATCTTTACGAATACAGTAACGATGCTTTTAATTAACATCGTTATGGTAATGCAGTATGCATCACCTTGTTAACAAGGTGGGAAAAACTTGTGTATTTTTTTCTTTAAATTTGGATTTCCATAAAAGCATATTTCAGTTTAAAAGTTGCACATGAAGAAAACATTGTGAATCAGAACTCATTCTCAACCAGTTTTATTTTCGTTAACGTGTATTACCGTCTGGGGCATCCGTAGGTCTCGGCTGACACGATGAGTAGACTAGCCGAGCTATACGTTCCGCTTACAGCAAGAGCCCGTTTCTTAGAACGTGCGATGCCATTTTCTCGTGCTCATAGCAATAGGAGCTTTCCGTGATTAGCAAGGAGTTGTCTTTTCCTATGGGTCATAGTTTCTGTTTCATTGAGTGGATGAACACTGTCGTATTCGCCGGGAAAGAATCATCGCGCAACAACTGTTGGAAGAACACAAGCTGGTAGTGGCATTGTCATGGTCTGGAGCATTTTTTCTTGTCATTGTCTGTTCACCTAAAAGGTATTCAACCAATCTGGTTATTTATCCCTCGTTGCGGATGACGTATACCCAGAAATGGTGATTGTCTTCTCTGGGATGTCTCAGCAGGACGATGCAACATGTCTTACGACCAGAATATTAAGGAAACGGTTGGAAGAGCACGATCAAGATTTTCAAGTACTTTCCTGGCCCGCTTATTCACCAGTCAAAACCAAATCGAGCACTGCAAGATTTGCAACTGGAAAAAGCGTCACAAGAGTCGTGTTCATAAGCTGCTGCCACGACACGTCGCAGAAAGGAAGAGGAACTGTCGGAGGCTCTATGAGGGTTACCTCACACAGAGCGATGAAGTACGTTGTCGCTTTGGATGAAGCCTACGTTTACTTCAACGACTGCAACAAACCCCATACGATTTTCTACCGTCCACGTGGAGAGAAGTCATATCATAAGTGGTCCAAGGAAAGTTTTTCAAAAGGATTTATGTTGATTGCGGGATAGTCGCACAACGGCAAGCTCACAATCGGAAGTGTAGACAAGAAGGATGAGGCTAACTCCCTTTATTATCAACAGCATGTCCTCAGTCCAATTTCCATGAGGAAATACCCGCATTGTATGGAGAGGATAAAAGCAAAGTTTGGCTGCATCAAGACAGTCTCCAGCCATACATCTAACTCGACCATTCAATTTATGTTGGATTTGGAACTTGAAACTGCAATTTACGTTATATTCTCTATCATGATAGCCCTGAAAGGGATTTCTGTGGATTTGGATTATTGAAACGAGTCCTTGCTCGATGCCGTCCAACAATCATTGAGGGGCTCTGGAAAGCCTGCAAACAGGAATGGAACAACTTCAGCCTCACCGTTCTGCAGGCATCTCTTCTACAGTGGAAGATATAGTGCAGAACAAAAGTCCGGAACCAGGGTCACCACAAGGAAATCTAGAATAACAGGTAGGTCCAGTTTGTCAGAAGTGCTTAACGCGCATGCGTATTGTGACGTCACTGGATGACTTATGGCTTTACTTCCGGCGTGTGCGGTAGCCATTATTCTGGTCACAACAGAAAACGTTTTCACGTAAAAAAACAAAACTCTTACGTTGATTTCTGAATAAACGTTTATTTGTAAACTTACTATTTTATAAATTAAAATTTCCTAATGCCTGCATAAATAAAGTTATTAAGAAATAATATCGAAATTATCATCTGTCTCTTAACTGCCAACGGTTCCGACGAATCAATTTCGAAATCTTAACGAGGAATGATAACTAGGCCTAATGATAATGAGAAATACGTTATCGTCCTTGTCTCTGTGTTCGCTTAACTATCCGCACATTGCGCGATGAGTGAACATGAGACCAAGGTAAATGATTTTACATTTTAAAGACACCCACCCACTCCCCTTCTAACGAACTGATATATAACCCTTTTTCTATTTAGTCTCAGTAAATTTCACTTACCTTGGTCGCATGATCAGTTATCGCGCGATGTGCTGATAGTTAACATCAACCCTGTGTTCACATTAAAAAGATAATACGTAAGTACATTTTACAATAATTATAAATTACGTAAGTCCCTTCATATAATGGCATTATTATTTAATTAAAATATATAGTATAAAGGAAATGAACGAGTCGTCAAGTGTGGCTATCGCACGACTGCTTTCATTGCCGCCATGTTTTAGTTTCTGTTGAGGTTTCGATTTAGCGGGTATAGGTTTCGATGTCATCCAGTAACGTCAAAATACGCTTGCGCAGTAAGGCAATTTTTACTACTTCCGGCAAACTGACCCCCAAATTGTTCTAGATCACCTTGGGGTCACCAAATAGAACACGATCGTTGGTGGAGAAAGGGGTTTTCTTCGTAAACTTTCTCCTCCAAACAGTTACCATAGATCGTAATCAACTTTCTGTATTATGCAGCTACATAAATTTGTGTCACGATGGGATACATTTGTCAAAGGTCAGATAAAGCCAGAATTCCAAATTTTAATCGGACTAGGATAAAACATTAAATTAAAGATATTTGCGAGTTTTTGGAAGTTCAAGTCTTTTAGAGACTTTATTTTCCTCTAGAGAAATGATTAAAATCGTATTTTGTTTAAAGATTTGTTTATTGCACATTAAAAGTTTCATTCCAGACGACCTCAGCATGTAAAATGATTTGCTTGACGAATAAAATCATTCAAACGGGAATATCATGGTATTTCAGGAAAATTTCGTTTACAAGTACCGAGTGGTAATAATTAAAGTTCCCCACTTCTGCGCGGGCTGCAGGCCGCGTTATTGCACGAATAGTGATGAAAATTAGTATAGACTATGCAGAGCATGGGGAAGAGAATTCCAACGAAAAATTTATTAATGCATATGGTTGCCACCAGCGGAAAAAGTTGCGTTTGCGGATCCGTGGCTGTAACTGGTGCACTATCTGCATCTTATACGGGTACCAATGAAGAATAGACCGCAAAGATTTCGCACCGTGGATATGGAATTGATAATTCACGTGCCACCGCTCAAAGTACTGGGACGTGGACGCTCTGTCAGCCACAACGTCCTCCGTAATCGGACGGGGTCCTCGT
The DNA here is from genome assembly GCA_023313115.1 of Rhysida immarginata. Taxonomy (NCBI): domain Eukaryota; kingdom Metazoa; phylum Arthropoda; class Chilopoda; order Scolopendromorpha; family Scolopendridae; genus Rhysida; species Rhysida immarginata. Next base: position 1,759,787 of record JAHWFO010024136.1, read on the forward strand.
ACTGGCAGCACACTTAACTCCTATCTCTTCGAATTTCTGCATCATATTTCGTAAACCTTTCGTCGCCTTCACATGCCGATATTCTCGCAGTGCTGTTGCACTATTGCTGCTGTTCTGGTAATAGAGCTTCACCAGGAGCGTACGTTCTTTCTTTCCCAATGGCTTGGTGACCTCTGCAGATTAATTGTTCACAGACACATTACGCTTTTGTATACGATGCTACTCCTTCCCCAGGTGGCAAATGTATGCACTAAATAAATTTTCCGTTGGAATTCTCTTGGAACATATGAAGGATTTTTCTTAAGTTGAATTATTATGTATATAAATAACTAAAATTTTATTTAATAAGTATTGAGATAAAATCTTAGGTTATTTATTGTTCTACATTTATTTATTTAACATTCAGGATACCATCTATATACAGGGTGTTTTTTAATTGAGTACAGATTTTTTGGGAGATGAAAGAAGAGGTCCTTAGAAGTATTTTTGGTCATATGAACATGGGGTCCCCGCAGCTCCGTCTGCTTACAATACTGCATTGAACAATCAAATGACACCGGGACGCAGTGTGCGTTGGTTGGCCTAGATTATTTTATTTTTAACAATTAACACAAGCAATTTACTGTAATAACTTTTAAAGTAATTGTTTGCAAGAAATTTCAAGGTGCACGTGCTTGTTTGTTGAAAAGTCTTAGGACAAACTTCGTCAAGGAGATTCCATGGTATCCAACCCCTTTGTAAAATACGATTAGTCCATATGGAAATGAACTAATCGCATGCTGGGAAAGCAGTAGGTAAAGATTTGTTTTAAAAAGTTCACTTGATGTACTTTTTAAATGTGTAAAGTTAAACAAAGAGTATGAATCGTTTTACATGGAATACACTTAATGCATCATAAGGCGTTGCAAATTGTGCTATGAAGCAAATGGCGGTCATTTCGAACAATTACTGTAAAAGTCATATAGTAGATTGCTTGTGTTAATTGTTAAAAATAAAATAATCTAGGCCTACCAACGCACACTGCGTCCCGGTGTCATTTGATTGTTCAATGCAGTATTGTAAGTAAACGGAGCTGCGGGGACCCCATGTTCATATGACAAAAAATACTTCTAAGGACCTCTTCTATCATCTCCCAAAAAATCTGTACTCAATTCAAAAACACACTGTATATAAAATGAATTGCTGTTCGTTAGTCTCGCTAAAACTCAAAAATGGCTTGACCGATATGAATAATTTTTTTTGTTTTGTTTCCTCTAATACAGGGGTGGTTTAAAAAAATAATAAGAAAACCAACCCCTAAGGGGGGGGGGGAAGGCGGATTGAAAATTTGTTAACACATTAACTGGTGTTGCATTGTATACTTAACACATTAACTGGTGTGGCAGTACAAACGTAACACATTTACTGGTGTGGCACTACATAATTAACCATATTAACCTCTTTTAAGGAGGGAGCTAACGAATTGTAGAGTGTGCTATCCATGTAGCGTGATATCTCCACCATGACCTACCTAAAACCTTCCCAGGGTCCATCGGAATTACCATGAAAAATTTCATCAAGATTGGTCTAGCCATTTTGAGATGCATAGCGAACATATAGGTCCATGTGTGTTTCTTTCTTATATAAATCTATAGTTTAATTCCAATCATGATGAAATTTTTGCAAATTTGATCTTCAAAGCAAGAAGAAGGCCACTGTCTACATGAGATTTCGAAAAAATAATATTTATCGATAATAATTCATGGATTTAAATTCAAATTACGGACCAAAAATATATATCTCCCGACGAACAATGCAAGGTTAAGTTTGTGCAACAATAGACTGCTCTGTTTCAAAAGTAGTGATAGCAACACAATTCTAAAAATGATATGGCAGTAAATACAAAAATTGGAGAAAATATACCAGATTCAGCCAATCAAATAGTTATGTATGTAAGACATTCATTAAGACATGTAAATGATTTCTCAAGACTGATCATTTTGTAAATTTCATTAACAAAAATATTTTGAGGACACACGACTTACATGCATAAATCGAGGACCACCCTCTTATAAAATATATTCTTCGGGCTTTCTAATTTTCCTGACCATAATTTAAAGTTTTGCCTAATGGTCGTCAGCTTACAGCTGGAAGGGTCTTCCTCCTCTGAGAGTCAGTGAAAAGGCGTCGGAAATTTTAAAAATACATATAATTCCTGTCCTTTGTGCTTTTATTAGAATTGATATTTGTTAGAATGTAACATTTTCTTGAAAAGCTTTAAAAATGAGCAGTAAATGGAAATAATGGAGAGTTAGCAGACTATTGAGAAACAGTGGAAAGGCGGCAGAGAAAGCAGCCCCTTCACTCGGTGCTATATCGATTTTTCCAGCACACTGCTTCAACTAAACAAGTGGTGAGTGACCCTGTGGCCGTCGATGCAAATGTGTCAACAGAAGAAACTGCGACTGCCAGATCACACCAAGTGATGTATGCACCAGTTTTGCTTCAAGACCTCGAGAGCAGAGTGTGAATTGCAACAGTTTACCAATTAGAAAAATTGATGGAAAAATTCCGCGACCTGGATTCGAACCAGGAACCCCGACTGTCATGGTCGACGCCTCTATCAATTGGGCTATCACAGACACTTGAACAGCCATGTTGTCACTAAGTGTCTTAAAGACAACCAAGTTGTCAAGAAGGAAAGCCCAATGGGAGGTGGGCACCCGGTTCACAGATCGTGAATTTCTCCTATCCAAACCATCAGAAAGTTTGATGAGCACACAATAAGAAATAAAGAAATTAAACTGGAGCAAACACCAAACATTAGGTAAAGACTACTTGGTTGTCTTTAAGACACTTAGTGATAGCATGGCTGTTCAGGTGACTGCGATAGCCCAATTAGTAGAGGCGTCGACCATGACAGTCGAGGTTCCTGTTTCAAATCCAAGTCGCAGAATTTTTCTATCCATTTTTCTAATTAATATCATTTACCTGATGCTTGGGGTTTGCTCCAGTTTAATTTCTTTATTTCCTAACACTTTATCAAACGATCATGTACATCCATCGCCACCCAAGAAGAGAATTTTGGAATTGTGGAATTTTTAGATAAACAAATGAATTTTTAAAGGTCAGGTCACACAAAATAGAAGAACTACAGCCATAGCCAGGGCTGAAAAAGCGTCAGATCAAACTATTGTTTCATTTTCATTCTATTTCCTCCCAATTTCGTAGCCATACACATTATTCCACACATTGTTTCTCCTGCTACTCTGCACGCAATTCAACAAACACTCTGCACGGACCAACAATATATATCTCATGACCACCAATATATATCTCATGACCAACAATGAAAATAAAAGTTTGTGCAACAATAGGTATCAACAATGGTGTCAACACGCAATGCACTAACAACTATGCAAGAATCAACAATATATGGCTCATGACCAACAATGCAAGGCAAAATATGTGCAATATAGAATTCAATGCATAGAATTCCTGTTATTCAGGCTTTTCTTAGAAAAGAGAATTCTTAGTACTTAATTTCTTGAAAATCCTTAAAAATGATCAGTATCTGGAGATAATGAGTTAGCAGTCTATTGAGAAAGAGTGAAAGACGATAGAGGAAGCACTCCTTTAGTTCCGTGCTCTATTGAGCAAATGGTAAGCAAGTAAATAGAAGAATCGGCGACTGCTAGACTACACAAAGTGATGAATGGCCAATTTTTGCGTCAAGGCATCGAAAGAAGAAAGGAAATTGCAACAACATCAAGTGTACATCTAAAGTAAGATTACGTGAGTAAAAAATTATTTTGACTAGAAGGCATCCTTGGAGAAGTCCATCCATTGGGAGCCTTTAAAAAATTTTTTTTCGGTAAATCAAGTCCCGGTATATCATCTAGAATGGATTTATCAGTGAAGAGGTAAATTCCTGTCTTTCGGATTTTTCTTAGAATGGATAGTCCCTTCGCTCTATATTGTAGTGATTGAGTTATTATTTAACCAATTTGGAGGTTTAATTTAGCCTTTTGAGGTTGTTCTGTTTACCTACAAGCGTAATTATCCCGGGCAACGCCGGGCCCTCTGCTTGTGCGAGTGTTCTGTCCTTAGATCGGTCCAGTATACTTGGCAATTATTTACGATGTCCCGCTAAATAACCAATCGCAGAAGGAATTAAATAAATGTGGCAATAAATTTCGTTTCATCAGTAGATTGGCACTGTGTGTTGTAGGCATTCGAAAAACATTTCAATTGTTTTACATTCGAGCATCTATGGGGCCACCTCAATCGGGCTATTCGCTCCCATGGATACTCCACCTCGCACCCTCAACTGAAAATGGAGTCAGCATGGCTGAATATCCCTGTGAATAGTTTCCAGCACCTCATTGAGTTTCTCCCAGGCCATATAGCCGATCTCCGAGCTGCACATATTCCGGATACTAACAGGTAGTCAAATTAATGTGACTCGACCGTTTATTATAAAAGTTCTTCATGAAATTCATTAACACAGATTTCTAATCCGTGCAAATGAAGTAATAATAAAAGCTAATATAGTAATTATAGCAGATAGTATATTTTAGGATATGAAACAAATAGTTTAATAGCTTATTTTGATATAATATAGGGGTAAGGGGCACGTAAGGTCCTGAAAGGCGAATTCGTCTCTAATACTATATTATAAATTAATCAAACGTAGATTTCAGTACTTGCTATAGAAGTTTGACCATATTCAGTCTGTATTTTAATTAAAAAATTTCCCTTAAAACTTTAACTATCCTTGTCCTACGGGCTCACGCAATCCTAGATACGGTATGTCAATGAAGTTCAGGATGGCCAAAAGTCTTTCCAACGTTAACAAATATCATTGCAAAGAAAATATTACAATTACAGCTACACTATATGATCAAAAATATCCGGACACCCCTCACAGATCATCGATTGGCCCAATGTCACATGATACTGACTTGCACATCATTTAAATAGCTTCCCCCACCTTCAGACACAACTCTGCTTGGACATTGGCAAGAATGGGTCATTCGGCAGAGCTCAGTGAGTTCCAACGTGGAACCATCGTTGGATGTCACCTATGCGGCAAGTCCGTGCGTGACATTTCCAGCCTTCTTCAGATACCCAAGTCAACAGTAGGCGATGTCATTATGAAATGGAAGACCCGGGGATCAACAACATTTCAACAATGAACAGGTAGACCCAAGAAACTAACGGACAGAGACCGTCGAGTGCTTCGTCGTTTCACCCGCAGCAACCGGAAGTCCTCGGCGGAAAAAATTGCCACAGAGTTTCGAAACGCCTGTGCAAATGATGCCAGTACCATGACAATTCGTCGGGAATTGCACACGATGGGATTCCATGGCCGTGCTGCTGCCCACAAGCTCCACATCAGCAGGGTCAACGCCAAGCGACGTCTGGAGTGGTGCAAAGCCCACAGAAACTGGACAATGGACCAATGGAAACGTGTAATGTGGACAGACGAATCTCGCTACACACTCTGGCAATCCGATGGACGAGTTTGGGTTTGGCGCATACCTGGAGAACGCTTCTTACCTGAGTGCACAGAGCCCACAGTCAAGTTCGGAGGAGGAGGAGTCATGGTGTGGGGCTCATTTTCATGGTACGGACTGGGCCAGCTCGTTCCTGTGCAAGGAATCATGAACTCCGACCGTTATCTGAATGTTTTGGACAACTGTGCACTTCCAACGTTGTGCCAATTTTTCGGAAACGGGCCATTTCTCTACCAACACGAGAATGCTCCGTGCCACAAAGCCAGGCGTGTACAGCAGTGGTTTGCGGACTCAGGGGTCGAAAAAATGGGTTGGCCGGCACAAAGTCCCGACCTCAATCCTATAGAGAGTCTGTGGAATGAATTGGAAAGACGCTTGCAGGCCAGATCACATCGGCCAACTTCTGTACCTGAACTGATTCTCGCTCTTCGGGAGGCATGGAGGAACATTCCGGAAAGTACCTACCAACATTTGGTGGAAAGTCTTCCCCGAAGGGTGGAAGCTGTGATTCGGGCAAAGGGATGTGCAACGCCCTATTGATTTCCATGAAATCGTGGCTAGAGCGCAAACGTGCATGTGTCCGGATATTTGTGATCATATAGTGTATATACATAATACAGCGTCAATACATTTGCATGTGTGTGCACCCATTATCTCCCTCAGAACGTCTAAGCGATATTCAATTTGCGCCATGTTTTCTTTGCAAAATTTCTTATATAACACCAGCAATGGGTCAATAATCCTTTTGTGCCCATATTAGATACTGTGCTGCAAACACTGTCCTTGAAATCTAGATTGGATATGCTTAGTTGAAATGGTTCCTGCTCACTCTGAACAGTCTCTTTACTGACGGGTGATCCCCTGTTCGCATAAGGGAGTCCACACTTCCCGTCTCCTAAGGCTGCATACGCAGGGAGAGCGTCGAATCAAGAAGCGAAATTTCTATAGGCCTCGAACAATGCATAACGAGGTTAATCCTTATTCAGAATTCGATCACCCTTTACAATTCCTCTCCTTACTTCCTCGTTCAGGATTCGCTTCTTGACTCGACGCTCTCACTGTGTACGCGGCCTAACTTACAGTACTATGCAACGATGCTTTTGTAATCAAGGAGTGATCGTCCATATTCAGTCCTAAAATTACGCCATACAGTGATCAGTGACTTAGTTTCAAGGTATCATAAAACGCACTGTGCTTTATCCTGAACTGATGCCTAAACTTTAAGAGACGAACAAAAATTTCCAATTAAAAACAAAAAGTTTTCCAAAATCCAATTGACAGATCATCCAAAAATTGCATTGCAGCTACTTTTATGTTCTTGCGATTGCAGCGCCTGCTATGCCAACTATAACAGAAGGAAAAAATCTTCATGTGTTAGTCTTTCTCTTGCGACCAACCATAAAGCTGTAATCGTAACAGTTTCTTTGTAATAAAATTTTGAAATGTTGGAAAAACTTTTTTGGCTACTCAGTATATGATCAGCATACTTTGAAGGATGAAAAAAAAATAAAGGATTAATGTAATCTTGGGCTAAATATTACGATCTCAGCGGAATCTTTTATTGCTTTAGCGACAAGGTAAATGAAAATAGGCCGTTCCTTGCCACGAAGAGTAACTGTCCGTCGAAGGCTTTATTTAATATAAAGACTCATTGAGATAATAAGCCTAAAGTGAAATTTAACGGGTAATGACGTCCAATATGCAATCAAACTGGATCATTATTGACCCTGATAAAATGAGTCATGTTTGGCTGCATCATACATATTTACAGTTTCCAATAAGAAAGAAAAGAGTTTCTTTAAAATATTCGAAAATAATAACAGAGCGTTAAGTAAATTGTGTAAATGTAATCGGAGAATCGCTCGTTTTATTTTCTACAAAAATAAGCTAATGTGCTTTGTGAACAATAATTTTCTTTAAAGGACAAGTCTAACAAAATCGAATGATCAATACAAGTCTAACAAGTCTAACAAAGTCTAACGATCAATACAACTTTATTTAAATCGAAGACCAACGGATTAATAACATCGTGGACCTTAAGAAAAGCAGACAGGGGGAAACTCGACTAGTTCGAGCTGTGATGCTGGCAAAGATTGCTCTGCATCCTATAGATAGCAAGGGTAATGAAGGGTGATGGAAAGTGCTGGAGCGCATCAAATCGGATATGTCGCGGGAAGCAAGATCATGAGGTTTAGACTCGCATAGTTCCGCCAATACTGCCGTCAAATTACATTAAAGTAATGATCAATGGTAAGAGATGACCTGGCCGTTAGAAAATGCGTTAACTTGATACCATCAAAACTGACACAAGATTAACCTGATGCAACTGATCGGACAGCATGGAGAGAGTTAGCCCGTAGAATCGCCTAGAGTCAGACACGACTGACTGGACAACATCACAACACAAAAGATCATGCGAATCCTAAATCAAAAGATTAAAAAAATTGGCAACAGAAACGTCCGAGTTCGCAAATACGATGCTTTTAATTGACATCGTTATGCTAATGTAGTACCACGCACTTTCAACTGGTTTATAATGAAATAATGGCCCGAGATTAAAAAAAACTTAAAAAATTATACCAAAGAATGATATTCTGAAAAAAATTAGATCAGATTTATTGCATAGAGTTATCCTTTAACTGTCTTAGACAAATGATGCATTTAAAAAAAGTAGACATCTTTGATCACATAACGTTAAGATTTAACTGGTTTAAAATTAACTTGAAAAATGACTTGAATATCTTTATATAAAACTTATGAGGGGAAACGAAATTGTTACCTTCAATTCCTCCATTGTTTTAGAATCGGAACATGTCGTTTCACTAACACTTCTCATTAAGCAATCGGCTATTTTGTCTATCGTAATTGAAGAACTTGCAGGTGAAATGCCATCGAAAATTTGGCTTGACGACCTGTTAAAAAGTTTATCAAGCAGCGATAGATCAACGTTTTCGTCATGAAGAACGATTTGCGATAGAACCTCAAAATCTTCTTCACCGATACTACTGATTGATGAATCAAGTGTACCGGCAGAAACAGTGTTATGTATGTCTATGCAGCCACTGATCCTGTGCACTGCCAAGAGAGAGACAGTTGAGCTTTCTTCGGATGCTTGCCGAGAGACACATTCTTCCTTCGGCTTTTGGCACCTGCCGACTTCTGAATAACTGTGTGATTTTATTAATGGGATAATTGTCGACTCCTTACTATTTTTAAGAGAGCTTTGATTCGTAGCCGAACAGGCTTTCCTCAACGGCATATGGCACTCTTCGAGAAAATCTGATTGCGATAGTTCTTCTTCTATAGACGTGCCTCTTGTCTGCATGTCAAGATTTCCAGAATTAGAACTACCATTTGATTCGCTCGGAGACTGAACGCAATCGCTAACATTGTTGTTCATTTCATCACTTACAATATTTTCTTCCACATCGTCGGGGAATAACAGGACGTTACTACAAGACACGATTCTCGCAGGGAACACAATCCTGTCGCCTTGATAATCTGTAGCGTGTTTCGGCCGCAGAGGTCTTTTGCTGCTTTCTTGAGTTTCCGTCTTCGAGGTTGGGACTACGAAATCGCTCGAAGTGCTTTTCCTTAACGCCGGAAGGAGTGTGTTGGCCTTCGGATCAACTTCTACATTAGAGTTCGATATGTGCAGTTCATTAGCCCTTCCTGCCACTTGTCTGTTCTTTGTTTTCGAAGGAGAGCCCTTACCCTTTTTCTCGTTTCTAGCACGATCTTCACAAGCATTTTCGTTGAAGGTGAAATCCATATGGTTCGCAGGATTTTTTGATTCGGACTTGTTTTCGTTTTTGTGCGGCTCGACAGGTGCTGTTGTTGGTTTGTTACTTGTCACTGAAACACTTGTGCGATTCTGTAACACCTGGGAGTCATTCTGCATAGAAAGAAAATTTACCCAGAATGACTGGGAAGAGAGCTCATCTTTACTTTCTTCAAGGATAGCCACTGGTTTGCAGTGACAAAGATTCAGCAGTCGATCACAAATAACATGGATAACCTACAAATAAGAAATAGCTAATATTAAATTTTTCATAAGGGTTGCATATAAAAATGAATCTTTGTATTTTGTCTAAAATTTAAATAATTGAAAAACGAGCGATAATTGTGGTTGGTTTTTTGAGAGTTTAATCAAGGATCAGCATTCATTAGCAAGTTATGCTTATAAGATAGTTGACGTTAATGTAAAGCATGGGTAGTAATTTAAGGTCTTATTATACAAGATGTGGCAATTAAACACTCGGACAGAGGTCGTTGCGTAAAATGCAAACTTAAATTCAACACGATTTGTGTGAGTCACTTATCACACAGCTTGTGCATAGATTTTTAGTAGCGTAAAGGATTCGTATTCAGGCACGCATTAAGGCCTACGCATGTGAACAAGTACCGCCGAGAAAAAAAAATATGGAACAACGGGCTTGCTTAAATTCTGCCTAAAGATGGGTACATCGGCTACGGAAACTTCAAGTTTTTCACACTTTTGTTGAAAACTGCCTACGGGAACGATGCTCTATCCCGAACGAGTACATTCGAGTGGTTTGGTCGCTTTCGTGGTGCCAGTGAAAACCTTTCAGATGACCTGCGTCCTGGAAGACCAGTTCCGTCCAAAATGTTAGAAACCACCGAAAAAGTCAGGAATCCCGTCACTGCTGACCGCCGAATCACAATTTGTATGCTTGCGGAGGAATTGGGCTGCAACAAAGAGACAATTCGTCAGATTCTAACAGAGAATTTGGGGAAAAGAAAAATTCTGGATTTCAGGCCAAACAGCATCACAGAGCTCAACCACCCGCCCTATTCTCCGCATTTGGCTCGTCCAGATTTTTTCCTGTTCCCACAGATGAAAAACTCTAAGAAAGGTACGCGATTTAAAGACGCTTCGGACATTGAGAAAAACGTGACCTCGGAAATAAAGAGGATTCCGTCCGAGGACTTTAAAACCTATTTTACAAACGAACACAAAATTGTATTGTGTCCGGTGGAGATTACTTTGAATCATACTAAACAGAATTTTCATTTGGACTTCCCGTTTGTGAGTATTTGTATTAGTCCGGGTATTTAATTGCCACATTTTGTATGCAACCCTTAATATTTAAAAACAACTGTTCGGTCGTATTTCCATTGTCATTCAGTATAATTAAATACGAGAAGATACTGCATGCATAATCAGAGGATTCCCCATAGGTTGTAAATTACACATGTTTTCTTATCGGTTCTACAAAAACTGAGTTTATGTTTTTTCAGAACCAATTTCTAACATTTGGGCTTGATTTGAAAAGATGAAATAAAATTTAATTCCATTACTTAATGTAGTGTAGCTATGCGAACAAATTAATTTTTAAGCAACGTAAAGCCTCATGTTCCTTCTTGAAACAAATTTACATAATTATATGCATTTCATAGAAAGAAACAAACTATAGGAAAAACATTAAAATCTTATAACCACAAAACAAAGTAGTAATTGATCGTTCTGTTAAAAATTGCTTTCGAATTTTATGATTTTTACTTCAGATTCGGATAGAGCATCAAAAAGTAAGTAATATTTATAATAGGCACATAAGTCCTATCTAGTCGGTAATATCGCTAAAATGGTGGTCAAAATTTGGTTAATTTTTATTCTTTGACTGAATAGATAGGACTTGTGCTTATTATAACTTTTACTTACTTTTTGATGCTTTATCCGAATCTAAAATCAAAAAAATCGAATAAAACTGGCAATAGAACGCCCCGTTTCGTAAGCACCGTAACGTTTTTAATTGGCATGGGCTTTTAACATTGTTCTGGCAATACAACGCTACGCATTCTCAACTGGTTTATACTATTTAAACAACAAAAGCCAGAAACTGTGGACACCAGTATACTAATTAAAGGAACACTGAAAACACTAATCCACATGATGATTTTTATTGACTCAGATGTACATTTCGGAAACCAAATTTCCTTCATCAGTGGACTCACAACGCAGTTTCCGAGAAAGAATGACTTTATTGACAAATGGAGCAACAACACGAGCAGGTGTTCCTTTGATAGTGTCTCGTGTATCTTGACCATTTTTGTGCAAAATTCTCCAAGCAGTGTTCCGACATATACCCTCTGCGATGGCGATCCATCTTGTGCTAGTGGTTGGATCCTCTTCCACACTGCAGTATGGCCTGTTCCCGTGCAGCAGCACGAACGGTTAGCGGACGTCTTTCGCGGGGGTGATGTTAAATTTACCAGTGTCACGTAAACGCTGGTGAAGACGGATGAACATGCGACGATCAGGGTGTCGTCGTTTGGGTACGTGTCTCTGTGAAGACGCACCGCGTCTGCTGCATTCCCATTTGCCTGACCGTACGTGAAATGCATATCTGCCAACTCGGCATTGCTGTAACCTGCTGTAACTCACAATCCAGGCAACGAATCAGCCAGGTCTACTGCCTTCCATTTACATGAACAGGGCATTCCATTTACATGGCAAGGGGAAGAGGTTTAGTTTCTTTATGTATCATCATTTCTCGGAAACGGTGCGTTGCTCGACCTATGCATACCATTAAATTTAGAACCACAACTTACGGGACACCCTGTATAGAAGCGCTATGCGACCAGTTTCTCATTCTGAAGATCTTCCTATACCTACAGCTCTAAAATGTACTGTTGATTTAGAGGAAGAGACCTCCGATGAACCAAACCATCAAGGACTTTCAACCATCTACATGTATAGGGCCGTAGCCAGGAAGTTATCTTGGGGAGGGGGGGGGGGGCTTTTTTCAAAAATTCCACTAACAAGGGAACCCCACATAGCCTAAACGCTTTAACAATGGAGTCCTAGTATGGCTATGTATGCTGAAATGTTTTCGTTTTCGCGGTTTATTTTGAAAGAAACACAATTTCGCACTCTTATTTTGCAAGCATCTATAGTAGCTTCAGATGAGTAACACATTTCAATTTGGTGGAAATCTGTGACATACATGTTCGAGGGAAAATAAAATTTGACCTCACTAACTGGAATCACATTAATTGAAGTCCCACTAATTAAAAACCTATTCTCTCTTATAGGAACATTTTTAGAGCAATCGAGCTAAAATTTGCAATCGATACCTTCGGTAGATAGCGGAGATTCCGAGATTCGTACCCATGGAGGATGGCAGATTGGTGTCGCTGATGTTCTGCCAAAGTAAATTCTGAAACGTCATCGCTATTTCTTTAAAAGAAAAATAAGAAATATTAATAGAGAGAACATTCTTGACATCCATTTAAATCTTATTTCTATATCTATTATAGTTATACGTAATATATTAGATTTATGTTGTAGTATCTACCTAATGCAACTTTATAGGGTGGAACAAAGGTCTCCCCTAAGGTCCGTCTCAAAAGTATAGAGACTTTCGTAAATTGAAGAAAACTTTCCATACGAGGATGTCACATGAAAACAAAAAATATACACATTTTATCCGCATACTAAATAACATAATCCTAGAATTTCAGGAGAAATTTATTTTTCGTTCATTGAAAAAAAAAAAATCAACATTTTATTACAAAAAAGGTGTCTCAAAAGTATAGAGACTCTCCTCGAAAGAGTCGGTATGGACCAATATGCAAGTGTTTTAAAGCAAATGTTAAAGTTTTACATTAAATCGGTTATTTAAACTGTATGTGAATGAATTAAATTGTCAATTTTAAAAATGCCACGTGGAAGAGACCTCACTCAAGATGAGATCTGTGAAATTTGGCTGCTGAAAGCCTCAGGCAGCACAGTTCAACAAATATGCAAGAAAATTGGAAGATCCAAGTCTGTATTCCACAAAGTAATTTCAGAACAACGAATATCTACAGCGCAGAAGAGGACAGGACGACCAAAAGCGACCAGCGATCGAGATGATCGCAGGATCATTCGCCTGGCTACTACTGCAAAACTGTCACAGAGAGATATCACATGAACTTGTGTGCAATGTATCTAAAGACACTGTTCACCGACGGATCAAAGCTGGTGGCAACTTAGTGTACTCTAAAAAACAGAAACGACCACCGCTGACACACCAGCACAAGATTGTACGATTGCAGTGGGTCAAGGAGCATATGTCCTGGACTGATGAATGGCTTCAAGTGATTTTTTCCGATGAAAATAAAAGTGGAATTTAGATGGGCAGGACGGTAATGCTTACTACTGGCATGATATGAGACGAGAACCGGAGGCATTTTACAGTAGACAACAAGGAGGTGGAGGTGTGATGGTTTGGGGAGGCTTTGCGTTCAATTGTACTACGAGTTTAGCGATTCTTTCTGGAAGGCAAAATTCTCTGAAATATCAAGAGACTTTAAGTTGTCATTTGTTGCCATTTCCTCAGAGTCTGGTTGGAGAAAAAGGCATTTTCCAACAAGACAATGCCAGCATTCATAGATCACAGGCAACAAAGGAATGGTTCGATGCAAACAATTTAACCGTCATGAAGTGGCCAGGGAGAAGCCCAATAGAAAATCTATGGGGCAGCAAGACACGCACTGTTTATGCAAATGGGCGACAGTTTTCGACTGTTGTAGAGTTGCAGGATGCAATTGAGACATGCTGGTACAATCTATCACCAGATCTGCTTCAACACCTAATCACATCGATAAAAGATCGTGTGTTTATACTAATCCAGTGCAATGGGAACAGTATTTAGTTTTAAAAGCAAGTTTTCTTGGCAAGTCTCTATACTTTTGAGACACTTTTTTGTAATAAAATGTTGATTTGTTGGGGGTTTTTTCAATGAAAGAAAAATAAATTTCTCCTTAAATTCTAGGATTATGTTATTTAGTATGCGGATAAAATGTGTATATTTTTTGTTTTCATGTGACATCCTCGTATGGAAAGTTTTCTTTAATTTACGAAAGTCTCTATACTTTTGAGACGGACCTTATGCACACATTTTTTAAAGGTACTTGCGTATCTAGAAAAATAATTGCAGTTTGATGATAAAACTCGATAGTGTACCTTCTAATGATACTAATAGCATTCTTCGTTATAACGTTTTATTATTGGAGATAGACAGCAATTCCAATTAGGCAATTTTTAGCTCTGTTCATTTCATGAAAAAAAAAGTCTTTTTGAAATCGGCCTATTAACAATACAACCCAATACAACCCCAATTCCCAAATCTGCATATCTAATACACCCCACCCCAATTCCCAATTTGCTTCAGGATTTTCCATCAGGTTGATCTGGTAGATGCTCCGCAGAAAAGCTTCTTTCTCCTGTGAAGACGTGATTTTATTTGTGAAACAAGGTTCGATACCAAATATTTATTTTGCGTTTAGCAATTCAAATCACAAAACAGACAAAAGTTACAAAATATGGTGGCACTGAAGCTTAACTTTTTTTCAAAAGAACTTATTACTTAACTTAGACTGGGGTGTATTGATTAATATTGTAGCTTTTTAACTACTGGGTCGAATTGATAAAATACTTTCTTTATTAAGTACCGAAAGGTGCTTTATGCTATCAGTGTAACGTGTCTGTAACTAACTCCTCTGTTTTCAAAAATGTTTTCGTTAGTCGATGAATATGGTACATGGCACGAACCAATCACAAATATCTAAATCGGTTCAATAGCACGTGCACAAATGATACCTTCACGACCCCACCTAGCAATTTTCAATGGAGAGATATATTAAGTAATATATCAAACAAATCGTAATGACGAGATAGAAGCGGATATAAATTACTATTTTCGCCAATTGATAAATTTGATTCAAGAAATGAACCATTTTGAAAATGGTTGTAATCGAAACAATGGCAGGTGCTCTAATGGTACCCTTATGACACCCTCAAAAACGTTCAATGATAATATATGGCATGTAATATATATCAAGCTACTTGGAATGATAGTCATGAATGATAGTCCAAATTGGTTTCAAGGAACCTGGTTTAGTGGAACCATTATGTTCATTGGAACTTTCAATGCTAACATATGGCATGCAATATATCAAACTTGGAATGATCTGTCATGAATGAATATAAGATAAAATTAACGATAATCCAAATTGGTTCAATGGTACGTGGTTAAATGGTATCATTATGGTCAATTTGAAACTTAAAATGTTAACATAGGGCGGTTTAAAAATATGGTTCCGCGAGTGGTCTACTTTAACCTTTCGGTACTTGGTTATGTCATTCCTTAATGGTTTATTCTTTATGAAATGAACAGAGCTAAATTTGCCTTATTGGTTCTATCTTCAATAATAAAAACGTTAGAAATTAAAATCCATATAGGGGTTATTTAGGAAGAATGGTTTTTAGGATAATCTGCCATCAAACTGCAGTTATTTTTCTAAAATATAATTTCTTTAAAAAAAAAAAAAAAAAACGCGCGGGGGGGGGGGGATTTTTCTCCGCCCTGTATGTTCTAGTAATTATTAATTAAGAACTATGGAAAACATCTTTGGAGATAACAAGGGCGCAATGCGGAACCAATTTGTCTGTATCTCTACTGAACTGAAAAGTAGGGATAATAATGATCAATTTGCCTTTTTTTAGTCGCACGATGCTTATCTCAAAGATCCTTGGGACTGGCAACAAAACTATTCTCGTCTCCATACTAAAAATAGAGATCTGATAAAGAATTAAGTATTATTGAGCTATCATTGATTTGTATAAACAGAAGAGCAAGCGCAGCCCCAAGCTAAAAAAATACGTATATCCATCCTATAGAGAGTTCATAATAATCCTACTTAATTAAATTTAATAAAACTTGTCTTTATTTGCAGATAAAAATATTAAACATGTTTTGGAAATACTTAGGAGAAATGCATATTTCAACTTTATCATTCGAATTAGAATAATTAAGTATTTTATGGTAATTTAAAACTTGATATTGTGGTAATTATGAAATCACTAAATTCCACCCTATTTTGTCCTAATTACAGGAACTACCATTTAAAACATTAGCTAGGCGGTGCAAAACCTATCTACCCAGATTAAAGGTCAATTTCTCAGCTAATAGTAAGTGTTAATGTTTGAAAATTGTACGATATGTTTGTGGCATCACGGCATTTTGTTTAACTGTTGAGATTTGTGGACCAGTGTTTGAGGTCAGGTGAATACGGGGGCCAGTCGACATAAACTATGACAAAATAATGTAGGAGCATACTTATGTGGACACCATGTATAATGCGATATACTCTTTTTATATGTTATACCCTCATTTTCTAAAAGAAAAAAAAAGCAATTTTTATTTTGTTCGTTACCAAAAATTTTTTAAATATAATCTCATACTTTTGAGCAAAAACGGTGAATTTTGGAAGAATGTAATCAGCAAACTGGAATATGCACATAACTTGAGCTCGTGTTTGGATAGAATTTGGTCTGTAAATATTAAAAAAATAGAAAAATTAATAATTGTGAACGGAGATACATGTACGTGTTTAACAAAAAATGGATCGGTTAATAATAAATGTCGTTTGCACGATAAAATATAATATACAATATTTGAATAATAATCTATTAAAATTATTCATAAACCTTTCTTAGTTATCCTGCTAATACTTGCAGGCCAAAATGCCTTTCAGAAAACTTCTTATTGTATTAGGCTATTATTCGGAGGGATTATTCTCATTGCCTTTATATAATCTGCGCATTTCTTATTAATGCATCAAAACTTCAGAAAGTTGCAATTACCTGCTGCGAGTTTAAATAAGTGCAATTTTATATCCGAATTCAGCGGTTTAGGTTAGCTAGGGTTCTCAAACATTTAAGCAATTTTTGATTAATGGTTTTGCATTTTATTAAAAGAGAATACAAAAAACGCAAGAGTCTGGTCTGTTGACCAATTCAATCTTATTCCACATTTACTAGTTTCTGCACAGTATGTAACCGCTGCTTTAGTTTGATTTACCTGCACAAAGGAATAACGTATAATTATAAATAGTTCTCTTTTACATTTCATCTTATTGTCAGCATGGTCTTCTTTCGCAAAATAGTTATCTTGACATTCGTCCCAATTATCGTAAAAACTGACATATAGTATCACCTTAACAAGATCATCTATATTTAAGAGTAATAACGAATCCTTAACAGGAGTCATCAGATATTAAGCAGTTGCAAGTGACTCTTCACGATTCTCTGCTGTTAACCAAAAGTTTGTCCAGCATAGATCATTTCATTAGCAACACGAGATTTATGTCTCTGCTTAGGTTTCGGCGAAACAGCATTATGTTTGTTGCTGCTTCTACAGGGTGACCCAAAGACATGTATAAAAACCATTAAAGATTCAGACGTCAAATTTACAGTGGATATTCTTTAATTAATGCGACACTGATTGAGCCCCGATTCAAATGTTCAAATTGGCCCCAATTCTCCTGCTTACACAAACAAACGCGACGGCACATATTCTTGGAAACGCGTTGCGCCACTGTTAATGCTGAACGTTATTGCAACACACATTCGAACAATTAGTAGAGCAGTTAGATGATATTGAATGGAGACAAGGTTATTATCAATAGGACGAGCTACAGATCACACAGGCCGAATCTCAATGGAACAGGTGCAATCTGTTTTTGAGTAATAAGTAAGAATATGTGTTTCTTATATAAGAGTAGGAGTTGTAATATTGAATAATTAATTTAAAATAATAACTCCTTTTGATTAAAAAATAGAAAAAATAAAATAAATCTTAAAAACAATTGATAATGAAAGTCACCCAATATGGAGAAATGCAATAATGAATTGGACGAAAACACAGATGAATCGAAGGTCTTGTGGAGCTGGATGAAGCAGGCGAAACACAGGGTGAAAAGAAGAAACACAGGAAGGTCTTGGTGAAGGTCTAGGAGAATGTTACAAGAAAGGCACAGGAAAAACACAATAACAGGAGAAGACGATTTATGATGAAAGTCCGATGATCAGGAACGTTGATAATATGTGTTTCATTTGTGCAAGAAAGAGAATGGGGGCCACTTTGTACATTTACTGCAGGCTCAATCAGTGTCGTATTGATAAAAGAATATCCACTGCACATTTGACGTCGGCATGTTTAATAGTTTTACGCATTTACCTGACTATACGACGAGGTTCTTTTCCAAATTAAATGGCTGAATCTGGGAGGGGCATGACATATTCTGCTCCCCCAAAAATTTTGCTTGGGGGATGGCATGCCCCCTCAATATTTTTTTCAAATTTCTCACAGTATCTTTCTTATTTTGGGCAGTCTTCTAGATGGGTATACAAAAGTTGGGGTCAATATTTTCCTGAAGTCGGCGCCACTGGGGCCAATAAAATTGGGGTAATCTTAAAATCGCAAATATGCCGACTTTTGCAAGTTAATACAAAAATCCTCCATCTCGGCTGTAGTGGCGCTGCCATTTACCAGCATTTTCGATCATAACAAGATCACAAGAGCTTTTACGATAGATTTCAATTTTTAAATAAGTATTTTTTCTTCCATCATGTTCATTAAAAAAAAAGATTCCCTAAAATTTACCTCAAAAAAATTGGGTCGTCTTCTAATCGAGTCGTCTTAATATCAGGTAAATACGGTATATCTTTGGGTGAACTGACTTTTGGATCACCCTGTACTTTCCCTTATAAAGTACATGAAAACTATTCCCATTGCCTTGAACATCGACAAACAAACTGGAACAGAGCTCGAATTCATTTAAAAAGATTAATCGATTACCAGTCTCCTTCCGATAATCGAATACCAAATATCAGCGGCATTTAATTATTTATGGACATCGAGTATTTATTGTACATTACTGTGTAGAAATTATGAAACTCAATTGTACAAATTATATTTCCAGTTAAAATGGAAGTGGTATACGGTGGAAATTTTTTTATATAGAACTTTCTTCACTCGTGTATCTGTAAACGACATTTCTTCTGATGTGATCCCTAATAATTAATAAAAGATATTATAGGCATGTACTTGTATACAGGGATTGGACAAAAATGTGCAAACATTTGGTACAGAAACTAAGGCCCGTATTCAAAATGAGCGGCTTTTGCTCTTATTCAAACGATTTTGAGTACGAATTCAATAATATGTAATTTGTATTCAACAATGGTCTCGAGCAAGAACAAGAGCGTTCATTCTGAATACGGGCGTAAATCACTTAATATGGTGTTCGACCATTCTTCATTCTCTTGGGTACTGATAAATATAAATCATGTATGGTGGATAATATAATCCACATTCTTAAAGAGATGCTAGGCGGAAAACGACCCCGAAAGATGTTTGGGACACGTAAACATTTCCATTGTTTGGGAGTAGTGTGAACCCGTCTTCCATTACTCGATAGTTTACAACTTATGGTTGCTCCACTTTCTCTTCTTCTGGGCATTAATACCGGGTACTAGCGATTTGGAAATTGCGGCTCGCACGTAAGTACCTTGCTTATGGAGCTCCCATCTCAGTTTTTGTAGACACCGGCTTAGGAAGACTGAGATTGAGCTCTGCAGTCGTTTTCATATTAGGGGTCTTAATCATTTTCATTTTTCTTTTGTCTCTTTCAATTAAGAAGTCGACAATCTCTATTTTGTGTAGCCTAGGAGAAATATAAATTGTGACACAAACATAAATGATAAATTTTTAATTCTATTTGTTTAATTTTATTGTTCTTATCTAGTCGAGATTTTAGTTTAAAACTGTAGTAATCTCGTCTACGCTTATACGTATCAGACACCGTTTTTCCGGAAACTGTACTCGCGATACTGCAAATAAATAATTTAGCAACTCATTCAGAGAGGCGAGTATCAATATGCCCTCTTTGAAACTCAATACGCTCTGACAGCCCACAGAATAAAGAAACTGAGGTTTCTGACGTGTTAGGTAGATGTCTAAAGAATGTTATATCATTTCCGCTTTCAACTGGAAATATGCTATTTCACATCTACCACTGATGTAGCGTTTCCATATTTTTGTGCAACCTTGTATATGTACATAATTATATTTCAAACATAAACTGATTTTTCATAATGCTAATAAAGCAAATGGTACATTTTACTTAGAAAATCTAATATGATACATATATAAGCATTGCAGTAACATTATACATGCAGATTTCACAGTCATGCTGTTATGAATACTTATAAATTTACTAGCTAATAATCCATGATGAGCTACATATAACAAAATAAATATGAAGAATAAAGATTATATTCTCAACAAATAATAGATAAAAACTATATTATTTAATTAATAACCTGATAATTTTTATCATGTTCTCAGAAATTAGGTAAAACAGAATGCCAGAAACTGTGTATACACTAATACCATTGAAATGAAAAGCTTTTGTGGTCTCATCCGTTCCCTCCCACTAATATCGACTTCGAAAAGCTTTCTTTTTAAGGATAGACAGTGTCATCTCAAATTTTTTATCTTTCTAAATGTACTTTACTAATTTATGAGCACTTCAGTCTTCATTCACAGATACCCTTAATTTTTGTTCAGTGTAATGAAGGGTCCTTAAAATCCGTCCTCCATCACTTGATCTCGGAAAACGTCCCTCCCTCCACTACTTAATCTGATTTAACGTCCCTCCCTCCAAGAGCATATCTAGGGAATTAATGAAGCTAAGACTTATGGATTTCCAAGTTAATTCTTAAGATCATGCATTACCTCTAGAATCTGCATCACAAAATATTACTACATCGCAAGATAAACATTATCAAAATCAATAACTATTAAAAGTTCATTCGGTATTAAAACTCACTTTTTAACTTAATGTTTCTTTAAAATTTTATAATAATGAAATAACAGTAAATAATTCAGTATTTACTTAGTTTTTGACTTGCACTTGCCAGCTATTAAATTAGAAACCTTTATAAAATGCCATGCTGGTCCTCCTTTAGCCCTAATGCGATTGTGCGTGGGTTCCATAAGATCTTTAAGTGGGTTTACAAACTAATGAGATTTCAAATCCCTCAGACTGGATGGAAATGGGCGACTCTTTCATATCACTTTTTCCAGTGTATCCCATGCATTCTCTATAGAATTCAGATACAAGCTCTTATAGGACCATGTTCGAAGTTGCTGTGAAGTTACTGGAACCACACCTGAATATTTTTTGTAAGGCGGAAAGTGCAATTGCCGTTAAGCTTCTGGATGAAATGTAACATTGCAGGATGCGCTTGAGCGCTACAATACTTAAGTAAACATTTTGAGTTCATGCGATCTTCTAGCAACGCCAGTAGACATTTTTCACACCAGCAAACTTTGTGCAGACTATGATAACTCCTCCAGACTCAGACTGAGTGAACTAGGCCCCTGCTACGTATGTACCACATAGAAGTCCAGTCACATTATTGTGACCACTCCCTATGTTCAACATCAGCGGAAAATGGTTTTCGTCCAGAAGGTACGTACCAGTATCAGAAGTGGGGGGGGGGGGGGGGGTAGGGAAGGGTGTCAGAGGGAAGCAGAAAACATTGCAGTTGTTGGAGTCACGGCGAAACTTAGCGATTTATCAGTAAGGGCATGACCATCGCCTTCCGACCCGAGGGTGGCAGTATTTCTGAAACTGTTAGTTTTGTGAACAGTTCGCGTGCCGCGTGGTGAAAGTGTACCGTACATGGAGAATGGCAATACCCATAATCAGCGGCGTGCCAAAAGTGGGCCATCACGGGCCATAGATGACAGAGGTGAACTACGGCTACGGAGATGCGTGCAAGCGAACAGACATGCAATCGTGGATCAATTGACCTCCCAAATGAACCAGGGGCTACCAAACGTGCATCCTCAACGACAGTTCAGCGAACGTTGCTGCGTATGGAGCTCCGCAGCAGACGGCTGGTTCGTGCACCAATGCTGACGGCTGTTCACCGGCGACATAGACTGACATTTGCACGCCAGTACCGAAACTGGAAGCAACAGATGGCTTTTTCCGATGAACACGTGCCGCAAGGGTCCAAGCCGGAGGAGGCAGAGTTATGATCTGGGGAATGTTTTCATGGCATTCCCTGGATGCACTCATCATTGTGAACGGCACCAAGGATCAATGCACCAATTTGGACCATGCAGATTGTTTCCTCAGAGGACTCATCTTCCAGCAGGACAATGCAACGTGTACAGAGCGCAGTCTCCGTGCGTGTTCGAAGAGCACGGGGATGCGTTTACGGTACTCCCCTGGTCCCCAAAACTCCCCGGATTTAAACCCCATAGAGTATCTGTGGGACCACCTCGATCAGGTTGTTCGTACCATGGATCCTCCACCGCGCAACCTACGGTAGCTCACCACAGAACTGGAGTCGGCATGGCTTCACATCCTTGTCAATACCTTCCAGAACCTTATTGACTCTTCCTGCCCGTCTCTTCAACAATGTTTAGATTGCAATGGGGGTTATTTCGAATAGCACGTGTGAAGGTGTCCTTTCTAGATGACCTCTGCAGTCCGACATTTGATATGCAACGACCTGATACATCAGAACTAGCATAGGGTGTAGATCAGTTAAAATCAGCCCTAAAGTAAGGTGGTGGAAGCACCAGGGAGATAAAGTGGAATTCAGGGAGAGAGTGCGCAACGAGCAGCTTGGAATTGGGAACAGAGTGCAAATGAGTTGTGGGAGCAGATGTCTGAGGTTATAGTGCAGTGTGGAAAAGAAGTGGTTGGAAGAGACAAAAGGAACTGTGTTTCAGCAGAAGATGTGGCGGTGGAACACTGAGGTACAGGCAGCCATAGGGGAAAAGAAGTTTGCTTTTTAAGAAATGGAAGAGAACAAAAGAAAGGGTGGACCATGAGGCTTATTTAAGGGCTAGGAGGGAAGCCAGAAATGCTGTAAGGAAGGCAATGCTTCATAAGCATGACGAGCTTTATGGGAGCTTGAATACCAGAGATGGGGAAAAGATATATTTAGGCTGGCCAAAGTACGGGAGTGAAGGTCTAGAGATACTGAGCAGGTTAGATGCGTGAAAGATGAGAATGGGCTGGTTTTATCAAAGGAGGAAGATATTCGAGAGAGATAGAAGGGGTACTTTGAGAAACTGTTGAACGAGGAGTCTTGTAGAACATCAGTGGTGACGGGTAAGGCATGCAATGTAGGGATGAAAAACATTGTGTCACCCCAAGAGGTCTTTACGGCAGTGAATAAGATGAAATGTGGAAAGGCGTTAGGACCTGATGGTGTACCGGTGGAAGCTTGTAAAACTTTGGGTAAAACAGGAATTGAATGGTTGGTCGAATTGTTCAGTTAAAGGGGGTAGAATGCCAGGTGCATGGAAATAGAGCTTTTTGGTTTCTTTGTACAAGAATAAGGGTGATGTTATGAGTTGTTCAAACCATCGTGGAATTAAGTTAATGAGCCACACTATGAAGGTATGAGAACGGGTAATTGAGCGTAGGTTGAGGGAGGAGATAGGGATCTCAGAAAACCAGTTTGGCTTTATGCCTGGTAGGTCAACTACTGAGCCAATTTTCTGCATGAGGCAGCTGATAGAAAAGTTCAGAGAGAAAAGAAAGGATTTGCCTATGGTATTCATTGACCTGGAAAAGGCTTATGATAGGGTCCCAATGGAAGTATTCTGGAAAGTGTTGCAGAGGAAAGGTATGCCATGGGGATACATACAGTTCATACAGGATATGTATGCAGGGGACATGACTAGAATTAGAAGTGCTTGTGGTGATACTAGGAAATTCACGGTGACTATAGGGATTCATAAGGGCTCAGCCCTAAGCCCATTTCTTTCTTCTGGTGTTAGACGAGTTGACTGGTGACATTCAAGGAGAAACACCATAGTGTATGATGTTTGCAGATGATGTTGTGTTGATTGACCAGGATAAGGGGAGTCTGAGTGCAAGACTAGAGAATTGGCGAAAAGTGTTGGAAGAAAATGGTTTGAGTAATAGTAGAACAAAGACAGAGTACGTTGCATGCTGCTTAGGAGGGAGCGTGGGAATGAAGTGAGTGTGAGGTTGGGAGATCAGTTGGTGCAGCAGACGAATCAGTTTACAGCAGGATGGAGAGATTGATGAGGATGAACAAACAGAATTTCTTGTGGCTGGTTGAGGTAGAGAATGGCTAGTGGAATATTATGTGACCGTCACATTCCTTTAAGGCTCAAGGGGAAGTTTTACAGGTGAATTGTAAGACCAGCTATGTTGTATGGGCAGAGTGCTGGGCACTTAAGAAGATGCAGGAGCATAGGTTGCATGTGGCAGAAATGCGGATGTTACGATAGATGTTTGAAGTTACTAGGAAGGATAGGGTAAGGAATGAGCACATTAGGGGAAGTTTAGGAATAACTCCTATAGAGGAAAGTAGGATGAGGTGGTTCGGGCATGTCATGAGGAGAAGGAGTCGAGAGTCAATATTTAAAGCACTGCATGTGAATGTGGAAGGGAAGCGGGGCAGAAGGCGACCAAAAAGGACATGGATAGAGGTGATACGGAGGGATATGAAGGAATGTGATGTCACCTCAGAGGTGGTACAGGACAGAAGGAAATGGCGAAAGAGAACTCAAAAGCCGACCCCAAGCAGATGGGATAAGGCTATGGAAGAAGGTCAACACCAGTCTTTTTTGGAAGGCAATTACTTCTCTTCGACCGAGAATCCCGATGATTTTTCATTCATTAGAAACCTGAGAAATCTCACCTTTTGAAGTTAGTCAGTTCAGAAGCTTTTGAAATCGTGGTTTCAGCAAGACATTCAAATGAGCCCCTTCGTTTTGCCTTTCTCATAATGAGTAATGTCGATTATTGAGGTGCAGCACTTTTAGTTGCATAATCTACGTGGTTATTCTCGTTTCACATAATTTGCATTAATACAACACGAGAGATCGTTACATTAATTTGCATCAATTTTTCTAATTTAGTGGATATGCAAGATTCTAAGGTACTGTATGTAGCAGGATATTTAATAAAAAAACATCAAGGGATTTTTCATTTGTTTTGGTAAACAGAAGTTTCTGACAAAGTTCTAAAATATGCGTGTGACGACCCTCCAGAAAGTAAAGAACGATTGGGTGTATCTCAACCAAAAAAAAAAAAAGATATCTAAATAATACTTTATTTGCAACAATACTAAACCTAACAACTTTTCTACATAATCGCCATTGTTATTGAGGCACTTTTCACAACGAGATTAGTTTTTCAATGCCAATGTTATACTCATCTGCCGCCAATGATTGAATCCAAGCGCCAGCCTATGGAGCGGCGTCACACGCGTTCTCCTTCAAAATACAGAAAAACAACTTCAAAAAGCGCTATCTAAAACAAGAGACGTGTAATGTTGTCTGAAAGGATTGTATTATGATAACGCTCGGCCTCATTCAGCTGCGGCAATACAAGAATCGCAACGTTTCAAGTGGGACGTTTTTGACCAGCCCTCTTACAGTCCTGACTTGATGGCTAGTGATTTTCACTTTTTCCTTAAAATGAAGGGGTTTCTCGGGGAAAACACACTTCCAACGCGATGAAGCGCTTAAAGAAGCAGCGAGTACTGAAAAACTTGTCTCGTTAAGAAAAGCGCCTCAATAACAATTATGTAGAAAAGTAATGTTAGATCTAGCATTGTTGAAAATGAAAGTTTTGTTTTAATATCTTTTTTTTTGTTGAGATACACGCGATAGTTTTTTTATTTTCTGGACGACCCTCTTATTTGCATTACGTTATAAAAGGTATAAAATACGCGTATACTTATTTTACAAGTAAGAATTAAACACTCGGATCCAGATTAAGTTTCACTTGAAACTTTTCTCCATGGAAAAACTAATCTTGAAAGTTGTATTTTGAGATATTCTTGAATGAGCTTGAGCATAAATATTAAAAGAAGAACAATGAGCTTATCCCCAGTTAGAACCGCTATAAAGTTTAATAAACAGTCGATAATATACTGACGACTGCTTTCATCATACTAACACTTTCATCTCTGCTTTTTTGTTCTACTTTTACAGATTCAGTAACGGTTCAGAGTAAGCCATATATTTATTCACGTATGCTTATAAACAGCGGCGAATTAACCTCCGACTGGGCCCGACACAAAAAATTTTGTCTGGCCCTATGTTGTTGTGCACTAATTATACAAAAAAATCTTATATAAATTCATCCCCGGTATTCTTGGACATTACAGGCCCAAGACAATTGTCTTATTTTTTATCTAGAATCCCTCACTACTAATAAACTGATGTACAAACTTTTAAAGAGTGGCATAAAAACAACAACGTTTATAAAATCAAAAATACTGTAAATTTGAAAATTTAGATTGCTGTAAAATATTCATATGAAAAATTGAAAAGTGGTTAGGTTAAGTTTCAATTTAAGTTAAGCCTACTTTTTTTTTTTTTTTTTTTTAAATATTACGACTTACCTTTTCCACCTGACAAATCTGATGGCAGCATTGGCTGAAACCCTGTAGGCATAGACAAGGTAGCATGCAATTAAGACGCCTGTTCTACCTTAACAAATAATGAAAAATTAGAAAATTTAAGAATTAAAACATTTTTCCAATAAAAATAAAAATTAACCTATTATTTTTTACGTATTTAAAATTAAAGTAGAAAGAAGAAATAATAGCTAATATGCTATTGCAAATTCGGAAAATAAAGTTCGTAGGAATATTAAACTTGCTATTTTATTTATAAACTGCATATAATAATAAAAGATATCATGCGAAATTAGCTAAAATGAACAGTAATATTTCTTTCATAATTTCTTAAAATTTTAACGAACAACATATATTAAATAATTTAATCCTTTCTAGCCTATTTTAGACAAGAGTAAAGGAAGTAAATGCTTAACAATCAATATAATGTAACAGTAAAAACCTTCCGGAGAAAAAGGAAAAATATTGCACAGCCGATGGTTGCATTGCACTAAGCCCTAAAAATGTTAAGTAGTATTCTAGTCTGGAATTCTGAAAATTTTATACTGGCAGAATCAACGAGATTCCGAGTATTCGCCATCTTCTACATTACTGTATTGAAATGTTGTGTTGTATAGGACATGCGAGAGATGATCAATGAGAATACAAGGTGGCTGAAACTCTTCTAACTTTATAAAATTTTATTAAAAGAAAGTATCAGGTCGTTGCATATCAAATGTCGGATTGCTGAGGTCATCTTTAATAGCCCTCTAGAAAGGACACCTGCTATTCGAAATACCCCCATTGCAATCCAAACACTGTTGCCAACGATTTGGCAGCATCTCGAGCCCTCTCCGATAGAATCCATGGTCACGGGACTCAATAAACTCCCGGAATGCGTTTTCGACGTCTGCTTGGGTTAGGAATGTTTTCCACCGGAGAAAATTGTCTCCAGGCTCTGGAAAAGATGGTAGTCGGTAGGGGACAGGTCCGGAGAGTTCGGGGGGTGTGGAAGCACTTCGTAGCCCAGAGCCTGCAGCACCTGCACAGTCGTTCGTGCAACGTGCGGACGCGCGTTGTTATGCAGAAGGACGCCTTTGCGATGCACAAGTGCAGGTTGTTGCTGACACAGTTTTGTGTGCATACGATGCAGTTCACGACAGTAGGTCGCAGCGGTGATAGTCTCCCCTGCTGCAGGAAGCTGTAATGCACTACACCACGGATGTTCCACCAAACTGTTCATGTGGGACCCATTTATCCTGCTTTTTCATCTTGCCGATGGTACTAAGTTGTCTACTGACAGTCGACGCTGATACAGCATGATCCCCTGCAAGGTCCCGAACAGTTTTTGACGTGTCCTCTTCCACAGATCGCTTCAGATCAGCGTCATTCAACTCTTTGAGCGGTCTGCCGCGTGGCTCATTTGCCAGGCCCGTCACTCCCGCCAGGAATTTTCGGAACCACCGTTGGACAGTACGTTCGTTTATGATGCCTACACCGAATACCTTATTGATGTTTCGAAAGGCGTTGGATTTAGTGTGATTCAACCTGAACTCGTAATGCATTATCACACGTAATTAGTATGAAGTCACGACTATCTTCGCTTGGGTTCAAACGCTATTAAATATCATCGCAGACATACAAATTTTAGGCAGCTGGTCGCTGATAGGTTTATCTCTGGGAATGTACCACTTTGCTACGGGTACTTGCTACTAAACGTGGAAACCGTGCTGAAGCGCGGAACCCACCTCGAAATCCGACATTTGATATGCAACGACCTGATATTACAGTTACATCTGTAAGGTTGACTGCAAGAAAAACACTTAACTTATGAACATTACAGGTATTGGCTAAGTTGGTATAGGAGGAGCAGCAATCTCAAGAACATGAAAATGGCGTCAGTTCAAGAGAAAATGCAATCTGTCTTATGGTGCCATGAAACCAAGCCACCTTTCACTTTTCAGCAGTTTCCCAAACATTTTTATCTTGTGGCACACTAAAAAAATCTAAAAATCTTCGCGGCACTTTTTTCAACTTCCAAGAATGAAATCATTTCAATCTTAAGCTGGACTATACACTTTAATAAAGAGCCAAGAAACTGTGGACACAACTATCAACCAGCAAAAACAACGAAACCACAAATCCAAATACATAATTTTTAATGCATTAGATGTACATTTCGGGGTCTACGATCCCTTCATCAGCGAGTCAACGTATCAGTGACTCACTGATGAAAGGATCGTAGACACCGAAATGTACAGCCGAGGCATTAAAAATTATGTATTGTGCATTTGTGGTTTCGTTGCTTTTGCTGTTTGGTTTTAACACTTCTTCAATTTATTGAAGCAATTTTTAATTTTTTTCGAGAAATCCCGCGCCACACTAGCAAATCTCTCGGGTGTGTTTCCCAAACAGTGCTCTACAGCGTGATTTTAGGAGGGTATATGGACGATAGCCACTTGTTTAAGACTTCTTTGATAAAATATTTCGTGATAGACGGATTGGGCACGACGGTCCATTACCCGACCCTCCACGGTCATCGGACAACGCTCCCTAGACTTTTTTCTAGGATATGTCTAAGAGAGTCTTTATAACACGTGTCTTATGTGGGTATTTTGAGAATGATTACTGATGCTTTTGCTGGTGATACATACACAAGAAATGTTACCAAAAACATAGCGGGAAATTGAATATCGCTGCGGGCGAGAAAGAATGCACATATAGAAATGTCTCGACATTGTAAAAAAATCTTCGTGACTTAGTCTTTCTCCTGAAACCAAACATAGAACTGTAACTGTAATAATTTCTTTTGTAATAAAATGTTGTAATGTTGAATAGATTTTTTGGCCGCCTTGTATATGGCATTCAATTATTGCCATGTCCAGCCAGGTAGCCTTCATTCACTCATTCGACGACAAATACCAGCACAGGATGTTGAATTCATCAAACCTGGCAAGTCTTTCTGATCGATTGTGGATAAGAATGGGTACACGAATAGGATACGCACTCATTCAATCCATTGCAAGAACCAAAGTTAGAATGTATGCCTGGGGACTATTCTCTATGCCCCAGTTGTTCTGATATCTTTTCATTCTTCATCGATTTTCAATAATCACTAGCAGTCTTTCCAGTCTCTCTCTCGCAGTACTCTTTGGATTATTTACATAAGTTTTCAGAAAAGCCTTTAAAATGCCGTTTTGGCTTTGGTTTTGATCGATTGTTCTCGTCTTTAAGTTGTAGATGACATTTCCTCGTTCAAATTAAATATAACTTTCTCTTTCTCGTTTTATCGAGCTTCTTATAAGCGAATATCAAGCTTTATTACTCAAATTCCATTTTATTTGTCCCATCGGTCTTTATTATTACCGTATCAGCTATTACAAGGCATATCAGCTTTTATTAAAAATACGTCAGTTAAAATTTTTTTTTTACTGAACAAAAATTAAACGATAAATTATACTAAATTCGTGTAAAAAATGCAATCGTTACTTTGGTATAAATTTACCTTGTTTGCAAGAGAACATTTACACAATCCAGTTTTTTTTTCTATGAAATAGTGTGCATTTAAATTTTAAATTTTTTTTAAGACTTAAGATAGAAGTTTAATTCATACAAGAATAAAATTATTTAAATCTTAACTTAAATATTCGTTACTGAACAACAACAATTAAACGATAAATTTTGATGAATCCGTATAAACAATGCAATCATCACTGACGTGAATGAAAGAATAGTTTAAGTGCATTTGACAAATTGTGAAAGCATATAACATTTTTAAAGATCACAACGAAATATAAAGATTAGATTTTAAAAAGAAAAAGTGTAAAGTTCTATGTCAGCAGAATAAGCGAACGATCAATCGTATTTGACTTTTAAAACAAGTTGATACCTCATAGGTATGAATTCTGAAGAGGATGAAAATTTAAATCTAATTAGATTCAAGACCTTACATACATAATTTCCTTCGGTGGATATTCGGGGAGGAAAATTGAAATTTTGTAATAAAGAAATTGAAAAAAGTTTTATAAACTGCAAATTAAACATGATAAAAGAAACTGTTGTAAAATAAAGTGCTTTTATAAGTCAACTTATTATTAAGCACATTCTACTGGAACCAATAGTGATCGATTCTTTCGTGCCAATTTAAAATCAATAACATATAGTGTCCGCGCAGTCCGTTCGCCAAATCGCCAGTGGCGACAGCTCAACTAATCTGACGAATAAACTATCACATTTGGCGAACATACAATCGGCAATCGACTGTATGTTTGGCAAATGTGATAATTTATTCGTCAGATTAGTTGAACTGTCGCCACCGGCGAATTGGAGAACGGACTGCGCGGACACTGGATGAAGAATGTGAATATAATTGCTCGCATAAGTAAATTGAAATGGAAAGTACCTATGTAAGGTGTAAGTGAAAAGAGGTGAGAAGAACCAATTAAGATTTAAGATGTAAAAAGAGGAAATCAGTTGACAACATGCCTTCATAAAGATACACGGGGTTATTCACCTAGTCCAGCATGGCAGTGAATGGCCACTTTCCCTTGCTGCAGGGAGAAGGCAATCACCTTCACAGTGTCCGTAATGGAGTCCAGCGACGCCACCGAGTAATCCTTCCTAAACGGCAAAAAGACAATGGTCATTTGAGTTTCAAAAGTCCACTATTATTCTTTATATAGTTTTAATGTCAACATAGTCTCACCAATTAGATTCTTTTATTCTAAGTAAGGAGATTTTTATTTTACTTTAATATTATAATTTCAATAAACATAATTTATAAAGTTAATTTGCATGATCAATCAATGCAAGCAGGCAATTATTTTAATTCTGAAGAAAACGAATATGTTAAAGTCAATGACCCACGGATGTTTATAGTCCCTATCGATTGTTCAAATCTTTTATTGAATCGTTACATTCATATTTGAATCAAGGTTGCAAATCCCCACTTCAGAAGGCACATACAATCCTTCGTTCAAAATCAGGGATATGAAAAAGATCCTCCAAGTGGCTGGGCTGCAGTAAATTGTAATGCTCCGTGTGCCAAAGACAAATTAGTACGAGGAGTATTTTTTTAATTATATACAGTTTTAATATTAAAAAACAAGAACACTTTTTAACACCTTAATTTTTATATGAACGCCTGGACCTTAATCTACTTTTCAACATAATTTCCATCCTTATTAATGCATTTATCGTATCGTAAGACCGGCTTCTGAATTCCATAATACAACCCCTGACAATTAAGTTCGGTGAATGACGTCACACCCTAATCTGTGCGAGCTTTACGCGAGTAACAATGTATGTGAATACAAGCCGGTGGTCATTGTTTAAGCAAGTTCAGACAGGTCACGTTTGTGCGTGCAATGGTTTAGCAGATGCTCGTTTCTTCAGTTGAAGGTGTAGCGTGCGCACGTAACTGTGGATAATGGATCAAAGAGGAACACTGCCGTAATCGTGCAACAGTTTCTGGCCAACAAAGGGGTCGTATCCATAGCTCATCCACCTTATTCACCAGACTTGGCACCGGCAGACTTTTTCTTGTTCCCACTCCTGAAACGGACCTTAAAGGGACACAGATTTGCGGACATTTCAGACATTCAAGCAAATGTGACACGTGAACTTAAAGCCATCCCTAAGGAGCTTCCAGGGGACTTATACACCCGATCCCAAAAGTGTATTGCCTTCCAGGGTGATTATTTCGAAGGACAATAAAGTAAATGTGGCTCTATCTGTTTTGCATTTTGTTGTGTGAACTCATTCACCGAACTTAATTGTCAGAGGTTGTAGAAATCTCTATAATAAAAGGATTCTCCACAATATCAAATTCAAAATTAAAAATAAAACATAAAAAATAATAAACTGATTTAAAAATCCGCTACCCCATCCCTATTAACAAATGTAACTGGCCACCAAGTAATCAAAACCCTTGTTTGTTTTTTTTTACATTTAACAAAATAATTTTGACTTTAAATCCATAAAGGGCATAATAACTCTTCTTTTTACAATGACAAAGTCTTAAAATGCCAAGACAAACTCATTCAACAAATACGTTGAAAACGTAGGACCTTGCAAGGATAAACGTTTGCAGAATTGAAGGTATCCACACATGCCGAAACACCTTGAAGAATTTTTGATAAAAAGTCCAAATACAGTTCTGGGAGAATTTTTATTCTGGACATCTTGCACCAAACTCCCATCTATAATACATATGGTTCTACAATCACATAGAAACTCTAACGTTTTCGAGGTTAACACTCATCTTCAGGAGGTATATGGAGCAAGGTCGATAAACATTAGGTCTCCCAATGCGCATATTTGGTCACGTGAATGCTACGCCACCGCAGACCACAACTCTTTTTATTAAAAATATTTAAATTTAGCCGTCGTAAAGGAATGTACAAAAGTATTTTAGCAATGAAAACAATTTTTAAACAATCTTATGCAGTTTCCTTTTTTTTTTTTTCTTTTTTACTTTCATTACTGTTTACAATGTTTAAAAAAGTGATTTCCATCTTTCATCATATTTCTGCTGTGATTATTACAGAAATAATAATGAATATTAAAAATGGCAGAAATCATTTTGATTTCCGTTTTAAAAGAGAAACAGATCGCTTAACTAAATCGTAGATCGTGAGCTGTAACGTGGGGAGATTAAATATGACAAGATGACAACAGAGACCGTCGCCGTGGTCTGCGATGACGTAGATGCGCAAGTTTGGTTAAATTTCGGTATTAACTTTGAAAGACCG
The DNA here is from genome assembly GCA_023313115.1 of Rhysida immarginata. Lineage (NCBI taxonomy): Eukaryota > Metazoa > Arthropoda > Chilopoda > Scolopendromorpha > Scolopendridae > Rhysida > Rhysida immarginata. The sequence goes on from JAHWFO010024136.1 coordinate 1,793,302, forward strand.
TGTTTATCGACCTTGATATGGAGAGTGATACAAAAAACTTAAAAATTTAAAAGTAGAATGAAAAACGGGAGTTATATGATAAGTCAGCGTGAGTGAATATTTTCAATTCTACAAATGTTCATCCTTGTAATGTCTTATGTTTTCAACGTATTTTGTTGAATGAGTTTATCTTGGCATTTTAAGACTTTGTCGTTTTAAAAAGAATTATTATTATGCCCTATATGGATTAAGCTCGAAATTATTTTGTTACAGGTTTTAAAAAACAAACAAACAGGGTTTTGATTACTTGGTGGTCAGTTACATTTGTGAATAGGGATGGGGTAGGGAATTTTTAAATCAATTTTTATTTATTTTTATATTGTTGCGATTTTGTCAAGTTTTGAATTTGATATTATGGAGAATCCTTTTATTATAGAAATATTCTTCCCAAAGTTAAAAATAGTTCTCATAGAAATCGGCCGCCTGATTTGCTAACCACTCCAACACGGAGTTGCACAAAACCAATCGTTTAGCCAGTGCTTTGACTTAGCTCGAGAGAAACCGTGACGAAGGGGCTAAGTTTGTAAGCCAACTGTCACTGGTAACAAAACCGAAATCAAAACAACAGTCCCATGGAATGGAGACATTCAACATCACGCAACGAAGTTCTCACAAGCAAACAATGCCAGCCCGAAAAATCATGTGCACTGTGTTTTGGGATAGGCGGCAGGGCATTTTGCTTGTGCTTTTTTTGACTCTGGTAATACTGCAAATTAGGCGGCCGATTTCTAGAGGATGAGATTCAGAAGCTGGTCGTACGATACGGTAAGTGGCTTAATATAGATGGAAACTATGTTGAAAAGTAGATCATGGTCCAGGCTTTCATATAAAAATTGAGATGTTAAAAAAATTGTACTTGTTTTTTTTTTTTAATATCAAAACGGTACTTAAAAGACACGCCTCATAATAAACTTTAGAAAGCTCATTTTTACGGTTTTTGGTAATTATGTAGTTAAGAAATCAAGAATAACTATAAATGTTTTTCTTTAAGTTTTTTTTTTCACTCCGAACTAAGAATTTCAATGTTTGTCTTTTAGCACTGTTGAACAAATTAAGTTTGATTCAAGATCTAAAAGAGTAAATCTAAGTAAAAATTTATAATTTCACAGGCGATACTCAATGGGAAATAAAGATTCAGAGGAATTTCTTCAAACAATTTCATAATCACAAATATACAAATTGTAGATAAGAGGTTGTTGTCAGTTGGACAAATATACAAAGTAAAGCGAGCAGCGAAATTTTTCTATGGTTCGTGTCCAGGCCGCGGAATTTTTCCTTCCCCTTTTTCTAATTGTATTATCATAGGTAACGTTATGAAAGTGAGTCCAAAACGCTTAGCATAATACTCCTTCATCATTGCTATTAAATGTTATAAAAAAGTTCCCAGCTAAATTTTGCTGGTCGAATCCAGGTCAGAAAAATTTTCCATTAATATCTTATGTTTGGAGCATAAATTCCAGTTTTAATTTATTACTTTAGTATGCATATAAATATCTATCTATGGTATGCTAAGGAAACAGTTAATAAAACTGTTTAATGCTAAGTATAAGCGATCGCTAAACCACAATCACGACTTAAAGTTTAATTTTTTGCATTCACTTTGCATACAAATCAATGAATAATAATTTATCTTAATAATTTTTTTTTAATTTCTTAATTTTTCTTACATTCAACTTGCATACAATCAATGAGTACATGGAGAAATGCCTGCAATTAAATACAAGCTTCTTTTTATTTTTTTAAATTTTCATGTGGATAATCTGTCATCGCCGTTCCTTGGACCGTTAATTAAAGACGGAATATCAAACTTGCTTCGGTTCGTCAAATACAGCGTAGCGTCCCTCGAAAACGAATTAAATTCATTAGGAAAGACGAAATCTAAGTTCTTCTATTTCTTACTTGAAAGATCCCATGAGCGCATATAAAGATATGCAGAAATAAGTAACTAGTAAGTGTACAGAATAATTAATCAGTTAGTAGTATTCTTAAGACTTTTCTATTACGGTGTAGGTTTGATTTATTTTTCGAAATAAAAAACATATGATACATAATGCATATAATAGTTTGATATATTCTTTATGGTTATTCTTAATAACTCGTTTCGGTTTGATTTCTATGCAATGTTATTCATTTCCCATTTTGCTGACACCGAATTGAATGCTGCTACAGTGCGTCCTAAAAAAAAAACTAACGGTTTTTAAAATGGAATAGCAGGCGAATGGTGATAGTGACTATAAAGTCACTCTTGCAGAAGATTATTGTGTGAGATCAGGAATTTGTTTTGGCACGTTCCCTTGCGTTTTGCGGACTGCACGTAATGACATTCTTAACGGCCTCTATGTTTAGCGCCGTCATGGCCAATCGTGGACGTCCTACGATGCCCGTAAACTCACCCGTACGAATGCAGAAACTCGTAAACGGATATACGAGAACTACACGGACCGGCTGCTTGCGCATGAGTTGTTAAACATCTTTGGACATTTGCGGTTAGCCTGAGTGCACCAAACGTGGAGACCGTTAAGAATGTCACTAGGCGCAGTTCGAAAAGATCTGCCCATAAAACACAAGGAAACATACTAAAAAAAATCCTGACCTCGCATTTTAATCTTCTTCAAGAATAGCTTTAATAACTGTCACAGTTTGCCCGCTACTCCCTTTTAAAAACCTTCAGCACTTTTTAGGACACCCTATCTAGCAGCATTAAACTTATCTTCTATTTATAATAAACTTTTCTACTGTTAGGTTTTAATACCCTCTGAATCCGATGCTTTCCTTTTATTCATTATATAAAAAGACAGTGTGAATTAATTTTGTGCAAGATTATAACGATAGTATAGGCAGGTATTTGCGGTGACATTCAATATTGTCAGAGTTAGCATTATTTAATAATACGAGGGTCGGTCATAAAGTCCATATTATCACCATGATGTCCATCACTTGTTCCTACGGTCATATACACGGAAGAGCCAAAACATAATGACCATAAACCACACTGGTGAATGAACTCATCTGGATCAGGTGGAGGGCATGTAATTAAGTGGGAATGGTATTTAACTGATGCTGGGGAAGGTAAGGAATCAATCTTGCACTTAATTTTGTGAGTGATGGGAAAGAATGCGGATCTAAGTGAATTTGATACAGGGCAGATTGTAATGGCCCGAAGACTCGGAACGAGCATCTCCGAAACTGCACGACTGGTACGATCTGCCGTTGTTAGTATTTATGCAAAGTGGATAAATGACGGTGAAACCAGCAGTAGACGCCAAGGTGTTGGACATCCACCCGTCATCAAAGAAAAAGGACGTCGGAGACTATCCCGCTTGGTAAAGCAATATCGGTGCCAGACAATGGCTCAGCTGACAGCCCAATACAATGCAGGTCCAAGTGCAAGTTTCGGAACACACAGTTCAGCGGACACTGTTGGATATGGGACTGCGCAGCAGACGTCCCACTCGTGTGCCTCTGTTGACCACCTCATTGTCAACTACGCCTATAATGGGCACGGGAACATCGAGACTGAACCATGGATAAGTGGAAGAGAGCTGCCTGGTCGGATGAATCACGATTTCTTATTCATCGCGTCGATAGTCGTGTCGGGTACGCCGGCTTTCAGGCGAACAGTTGCTACCCCCCTGTACAGCAGGCCTTACACAGGCTGGTAGTGGCGGTATTATGCTTTGCGGGACGTTCTCATGGGCGGCTCTGGGACCCGTAGTTGTGGTAGAACGGACAATGAAAGCTGCGGACTATCTGAACATCATTGCGGACTAGTTGCACCCTTACATGGCGTCTGGTTTCCCAACTGGAAATGGAATTTTCCAGCAGGACAACGTCCCATCTCACAAGGCTCGAATTGTGTTGGAGTGGTTCGAGAAGCATAAGTTTGAATTCCAATTAATGTCCTGGCCACCTAACTCGCCGGATCTTAATCCGATAGAACACATTTGGGATGTCATGGAGTGGTAGCTCAGAGCTCAACATCACCATGTCAGAATATCTCGACTTTGCGTGATCGCTGCTTAGACATTTGGTACAACCTGTCTCCAGTCATCTATCAAGAACTTGTGGCATCCATGCCAAGGCGAATTGCAGCTGTTTTGTAGGCCAAAGGTGGCGCAACGCGTTATTGAGTAGGTGGTCATAATATTTTGGCTCTTCAGTGTAGAGCAAGTAGCAGTCTTGTCAGTCTTGTCTGAGCATGATGACCCTTGGACGACCCTGACTAAAGTGTTTGCGGGCGTTTCTATTCTGTCGGAACCGTATACAAAGTCTTGAAATGACATTATGTTAAACTCGTGAATGCGCAGCTAAAGATTGGCGAGTCTTTCTTTACATGTGTCTCATCCTGGACCATGCACTTCTTCCGAGCGATAAATCAGTGGAGCTACACCAAATTGGATTTGGTGCTGTGTTGGCGAATCCACGAACTTAAACGTACGAGTTAAATTGATTTCGGCACATATATAGAAATGTGTCTACCTGGGCTTCCATGGTGATATTTAAGGAATTTATGACCCACTTAAAAAAAAAGCAAATCATTCTTAAAGAATTGATAATTTTCTAAGGGAAACTGAATAATTTGTTTTTACTTACCAGCAGTAATTGTAGAAATAGACTGAAAATAAACGAAAATAGCGAATTAATTATTACATATTAAGATATAAATTGATATTCATTATTCTAGGAATCATACAGAGATTAAAATTATACAAAATTTTAGGTCTGATTAAACAATTTATTCAGACATGGATGCTATTTTGATTTCCACTACATTAGCCATTGATGAAATAACGAGTACGAAAAAAATTTCTCGTTAAGAAGTACAATACTAAGACCATTCCACTACAAAAAATTTCTATTAAATAGGATCAAGTTCAAATTCTCACATTCTAATTGGATTTTTTCGAAAGCGTTATTTAAATTTGTGTCGTCTTTATGGATGGATAGAAAGAACTTCTCCAGGAATTTGGATTAAAGAAAAATTCACATAGGAAAAATCACAATGTTTCAGACAGTGTTGGGACCTATTTAGATAAATTTATCTAGATAATTATCTTAGATGAAAAGTTTTTATCTTATCTAGATAAACTTTCAATTATATCATCTTTTATCTTTATCTAACCATAGTTTATCTTATCTATTTCAAAAATTTCTATAAATTTTATAAAGGTTTTAAAAAATTTACTGAAAAAACTTTTTTAAAATTGTAAAGATCTGGTTGACCTTAAATAGATGAGACATGCATCCAGCTCCAGCATGCATGACTAATGTCATGGGCTCGTGGCTCTTTCTTTTTAGACAAAGTCACTGAATTTCACAAGTAATCATGTGACCAGTTGAGAAATTCTTTGAGTTCCGCATAAAAGGGATAAGTGCTTATAAGAGCCACTTTTCTTTTCCCCGAAATAACTGTCTTGTTTTCTGTGATTCCGCTTATAAGAGCCTTTTTTCAATTTCCCAGACTGGGCTCTTATAAGCGGAGTCGACTGTATCTCAGAAATTACCTCTTGAAGGTACCCTGTAGCGATGGGTTCGCATTTCGCTATTATTTCACTTGGACAGCCGATAAGAAGCTGTTTGCGCGTCATGCTGTTTTCTATTAAGTTAGGATGTCCGATATCTATAGACGCTTAACGAGAGGTGTAAGTCTATCAAACTTACGATCGATACAGAAATAACGGAGCCAATCAGAGTTAACCTGTTAGTGACGTCACTAGTCTTCTGCTCCCCTGCTGCTCCCGTCAGCAGTCACTGTATTTTCGCTGTTTCGAAGCTCACTCTTCCAGCTTCAAGTCACTTCTCGAAGCGTTAAAACAAATTAAGAAATTATATATTTATAATAAATAATTAACCATGAGCGGGAACAAAGAAAAGATTTCGTTTCACCAGGCACGAAACCAACATTGTGATTTCTAAGTTCTTTGGTGGAGTAGATTGAAACTCGAAAGCAAGGCAACGCCTTTTCCATTACCCATAATCCTAAGCGTAAACGTACTGAGTAGCCTCTCTGCTCAACGACCTTTTTTCATGTGTGCCATTAACATTAGATTTCCACGATATAAATGTAATAAGCAGCTAACATATCGAAAAAGAGCATGGCGCAAACAGCCTGTTATCGAAAAAACTCCAATACTTATCACGATATATCGATAGTTTGAAAAGTTGGCTAAAAACAGGCTAAATTTTTATCTTAATTTGTTAGATAATTTGTTTTTATCTTTTATCTTTATCTAGATTATATTAAATTATATTATCTATTATCTTATCTAGATAAATATTTAATTCTCATCTTTATCTTAATCTAGATATTCTTTTTATTTTAACTTGCCCAACACTGGTTTCAGAACATTGAAAAACTGCGGAAAATAGTAAAATGTGTAAAATAAATAAAGAAACCATTATTTCCACAATAATATTTAATGCCCGTATGCGCATTTCGACGACAAGGTCGTCATCTTCTGCGAAAAACTAGATAAAGAATGACAATACCAGAAGTGAAATAGAAAGAATAAGTCTACATCGAGATTAAAAAGATAGCCAATCACAAAGACTGATATAGCTTTGTGATTGGCTATCTTTTTAATCATGACGTAGACTTGTTCTTTCTATGTTTCACTACTGTTCTTTTCATTCTTTATCTAGTTTTTCGCTGAAAAAGACGACTTGTCGTCGAAATGCTCATAATGTTGTGGAAATAGTAGTTTCTTTATTTATTTTATACAGTTTGAAAAAAATAATATTCGGCTTCCTTGCAATACATTCAACCAATGAAATTAATCGGTTCAGTCAAGTCGAGTCCGACGCGATTCGAACCATTCGTTCACCTAATGAAAACGTTTTTGGAACAGACTGTACATAGAAGCATTTATAATAATCGGAACTGAATTTCATAACTGCAAGCTCCAAAATTTTGGTAAAATACACTAAACATTGGGGAGAAAGAAATTATTAAAATGTTCAAAACTATTTGAAAAAAAGTTACGCTATCATGCTTTTTATTATTACTATAGAGTTGATTTGCCTTAAAATGTGCGTGATGGACATATTAATATAGGAATAATTAATGGCATTCGATATTTTGCACGAATTTGCACTTACGCAACAAGTCTTGGAACGTACTGATTGCATATATCGGATCCCTACATTAACCCTCAAATGAAACCCTTAAATTTCGTAACGATATGTCAAGATATAAGCGGTAGAATATCTTGCCCCTTTCAAATTAAATGGTCCATATATTCAACGAACATTGCTAAAATACTGTCTTCCGTTTAAACACAGTCGAACTTTCAGGATAAAATATCCCATCATTAATTAATTATTCAAAAATGTGTACAGCCTGTCCAGAACAGATGGAAATTGAATATTCTGAACAAACGTTGAAATGATTTTAATTTTCACCTACTGCAAAGTATTAGTCACATAGCATAAACGTTGTTTATGAACAAATAACCTGTTATTCATTATTATCTAGTCAAACAACCAAACAAATAAACTTGCACAGTTTCAAAGTTATAAGATCGCCACATTGATTTCTCTTTTTGCGAATGGAATCTGCCCACACAGACACCCAAAAGTTAATAGATTCAATGCCTGATCGGTTATTCGAAATTGGAAGTTCTAATGGTGGCACAACAAAGTATTGAACAGCTTAAAAATGGACAAAAGTGCGGTGGTCTTATAGGTTTGGAACAGTGCAATTTTATTTGCTTGGTTGTTAGGCCAGATAGTAATGAATAAACAGGTCATTTGTTTATAAACAACATTTATGTTTTGTCACTAATACTTTACAATAGGTGAAAATTAAAATCATTTCAGCATTTATTCACAATATTCAATTTCCATCTTGTCTTATAATTTTGTGACAGTGTCTTCAAAATAAATCCACAAAATTTTCAGAGAGATTTTGAATAAAACTACAATTACTTAATTTAAAGGCAGTAAAATAATAGTTCTTTTCATTTTATGCTTTTCATTTCATATTTCTTTTTCATTCTTACTTCCATTTTCCATGAACGCCGTTGGTGAATAACTGAATCCACTTTCATTTAAAGGTGGCCCGCAATAACCGTGTTCACCTGGCTGCTGAAGGTTGATAATCGTCTTGATTCCTTTGCTAGGACGAAATAAAATATGTTGAGATTATTTTGAAATTGAAATTCAATGCTTTCTTTATTGTTTAAAAAATAGATGAGAAATACATTATTTCAAGAAAATACTATAATTTTGATTATTGTTATTACTATTACACTGAATGTATTTCATCTCTCCAAGAATTACGATTTCATTTAATTTTTCTTTAAAGAATTATTGGCAAGTGATCAGAAATATCTGTCCAAAAATTGAGAACTCTTTATCCTAGTTATAGAAAAATATCGGCGATATGAACATAAGATAGGTTAAGTATAAAGTTATTTGTTGTAAAGACTTGGAGGGTATTTTGAAACAATCTTTTTCATAAGGCAATTTTAATATATTTAGCTAAAGATTGAAAATAGCAAAAAATATTCTTTATTTTATCCAAAGAATTAGAACTAAATATCTTTTCCTATTTTTAACATATTTAGCTAAACATTAAAATTATGATTTTTAAGTATTGGTCACCTATAGTTTTGAAGCTTTGCCTTCTAAAATCTCTTCGCAAAAATTACCCTGACATAGCCTTTTAAGTTCTTAATTAGAAATGAAGACTGCTTAGCACTGAAATGCACAGGGTACTGCTGGGTAGCCTATCCTCTCGCTTCAGGGGCCACTTCATAAAATGATAATTGGGAAATTTTATTTTGTTAACTCATTTATGCCGAAGTTAGTAAAAATGGAAATTGAGACTTCATATCTTAAATTTATATTCTGTAGCATGTAAAGACAAAAAAATAATTTACAAAAACATAAAAAATTACATCTATGGACGACAGCATATAATTTTAAATAAAATCTAAATTTGGAATCATTCGCTAGGCAACGGGCCAGGAACTGACGTCACTACTTAGTTTTCTTGTTAAGTGAATTAAAAATAAAAATTAAAATTAATTTTTTTAAGTTATCATGGAGCATGTTTAATTTTTAATTATCATGAAATAATTGGGTCTTTATTGGACTGCATTTTCATTTCATCAAAATTTTTATTGTGAACTTTTCGAACTTTTCGGACCTTAATTTCAAAATTCAAATTCTTCAAGACCTTCAAAATTCAAAATTTTTCATCGTTATCATTTCATATTGTCACCTTTTAAACAAGTGCCGAGTCAACAATGAAGTCCGTTTCTACAAGGTGTAAAAATTATTGCCAGGACAATGGACTTGAGATTACTTGAAGCTTTGCTATTTAGTAATCTTTTAAATTGTATTAGTTTTCAGTCCCTTTTTAATTATATTCCTGGGCTAACAAAATAAAATTTCAAATTTCCCAATTATTTTATGAAGCGAGAGGATAGACTACCCAGCAGTAATGCCCTGTACATTTTTGCAACACCCTGAACATACGGGGGCAGTCAAGAAGTTCCCAGAATTCTTCAACAGACGGCGAACGAGCGATAAGATAGCGATTAGAACCTACGATTTTTGACGGGTAATAAAAGCACACGGGTACCGTGTACCTGTGACTTAAGGATCCGTGTTCTTAATACACGTGTAATTATGAATGACGGTATCCGTGTAGACGGGTACCGTCATCCGTGTATTTTTATACACGTGTCCGTTCAAGACATTCAAGCTAAAATCACGTTGCAAACCATATGTTTGTTTTCTGAAAAACAAGAGTCTAAGAAAACTATAAACTTTTATATAAAAATTTTTTATTTTTTAATCAGTTATCCTGTAAATTATTTTCTGTTTTAAGTTAACTTTGTACATTAAAACATTAGTCGCATTCAATACCTTTCATTTAAGAGAAAGTTACTGTCTTTGCTTTTGAAAAGCAAAGAAAATAGGTTTTCATTGTGAATGAAACCGGAAGTGAAAAGATCACTTTTGCTGCTTTTGTTACTTTTGCATCTAAAACTGCGTCAGCCATAAATAGCATGATGAACATATTGAAATTGTTTGAAAAATAAAAAGTGACTTCTTGATTGTGAAAAATGTTTTTTATTGTTCTCCATGGTTTTATTATCCCTTAATTTATAACCAAAAAAATTTACAACGTTAAATACATTACTTACGCCTTCAAATTACAAGTTTTATCGGTGGGCAGTCATCGAAACGAGCGAAGCGGCGATTCAATATGGCTACCACTAAACCGGAAGTTAGTTGCCGCATTCGGCAACGCAGATCTGACTGGATCTGAGGCACGAAACGTTCGGCAACTGATTCTGGCTGACTGACTGCTCAGAAAACGTGTTCGGCAGAGGACTTGTGACATCATAATCTAGTCAGAATGGTGACGTATAAGCATAGTATTAGAAGTAGCAGAATCTAGTAGAATCTACTTCTAATACTATGGTATAAGTCAGTCGAAAAATTCTTGACTGAGGAAGTCAGAAAATTAATCCATGACGTAGCCTCTCTTCTGTCCACCGTAGCAGGGGTCAAGGATAATAAAAGATTAAGGGAAAAACCGGGTTTCTTCCTCTTATCTGTGTTATCAAAAGGGGCTTTCAAAAGGGTGTGCTGCGGTACAGCCATGGAAGAAGGAAATAACTGTTATCTCCTTCTTCCATTGTGAAATTGCGTTGCCTTACCGTGAAAAAAAAAAATTAAGAAAATATAAACATAATTAAGGTGTGCTACGAACAAATAAAAGTTTGAGAACCCCTGCACAAATAAAAGTCATGCGATCGTTTCGATACGAAAACTTATACCTCCTACTACAGGACAATGATTGTATTTTTATTCCGATAGGATTAAAAATATTTCGTTTACTTCGCTCTCGAAAATGGCAATAGCTGCTGATAGTTAACGCTGTTTCAATGGGATCGGGACAGTGAGGATTTTTTTACTAATTGTCATGTTAGTTTCAAATTAGCCACGTTAGGTTGCTCCATGAACTGTCTAATGATCTATTCTGCAGGTCGATGTCGCTTCAGTCTTCAAGTCAGTCAGATTTTGCGTTCGGCACTTCGACTCAGATCAGCTCAGATGCAAGTCAGAAAATCGTCATAGGTCACATGAACTAGTCAGATCTGGCTCAGTCAGATTTGAGTTGCCGAATGCGCCTAGTAGCTGTAAAGCCAAAAAAGTAAGAAAAGCAGAGGGGAAAGTGGGTACTGACTTCCTTTCAGAAAAGTGACTTTTGAGACTTCGCTTTCTTGAAAATAAGCGTCACTGAAAGTGACTTAAGCAAGATAAGTGAGAAAAGCGTGAAAAGTTAAGAGGTTGTGAACGCGACTATTGCTTTTTTGAGCAAATTTGATATGATGATTTTGTCCATTTTTTTTTTACTATTGATTGAACTGTAGGAATTTTCATGTAGGTTCATTTACTTATCGCAGTCAATCCTAGGTCTTTTTTATGAAACTCAATAATTTCTTCCCTCTTTTGAATGCTATAATGGCATTCTGTTAAATAATTTTGAAATGAAACCATGCAGTTATAATACGAGATGTATTCTGTTGTTTTTATTTACTGAGCAGTGATAAAATTTTATGAATTGGCATTCAATTTCTTCAGCTCTTAATGAAAATGTGTGATATATGATCAGCAATTGGTTAGTACAAAGCACCCCACTGAGCATGGTTTATTCCTCTTATGCAAATATAAATTCACAAAATTCTTCATGAGATCATCATGTCTTACGGTTATCCTTTTAACCTTAATAAAATTGTTTTTCAGATCGACGAAGTTAGGCGTACGATCAAAGGTATTAAATTGACGCGCTCGTATGGCAGTGATACTTTGCCTCTTTTTCTTATAAAGAGTTGTTCTGAAATTATTGCTGCCCCTCTTTGCTGTATTTTCAATAAAATTTTGATAAAGGTATTTTTCCCGTCAGTTGGAAAACCTCATTGATCTGTCCTATTTTCAAATCTGGTGATCCATTAGCTTGTTCTAATTATAGACCTGTGTCTTTATTAACTCACTTTTCCAAGATTTTAGAGCGTCTTGTTTTTGACCGTATTTATTTCTATTTTCAACAAATGATTGATGTTGAGCAGCTTGGGTTCGTACGAAGGCGATCTACCCTGACTAATCTTGTTCCATTTGTCACTAAAATTACAGAATGCTTCGACAAGCACGAGCAACTTGATACCATTTATTTTGATTTATCAAAGGCTTTCCATATGGTGCCCCATGCCAGATTGATCTCTAAGTTAAGATGGTATGGGATTGGGGGTTCCTTGCTTGCTTGGTTTTTCTCTTATTTATCTGATCGCTCAGCATGCATTAAGATGGGAAATTTTATTTCTCGTTCTTGTTTTCGCATTTTAAGAGGGGTTCCTCAGGGTAGCTGTCTGGGCCCAATACTGTTCGACATCTATGTTAATGATGTCCTGGCGATGCTGGGGCTAGGAGCCTCCATGTTTGCAGATGATTTAAAGCTATTCCAGCAGGTTATCATTCGGTCTGATTGTGATATTTTACAGGTCAAGGTTGATACTTTTTCTAAGTGGTGCCTAGATAATGGGCTGATTATTAATAATGGTTAGACTAAGACCTATTTTATTTTCTTATACTATCAATGAGACTTTGATTGAAAGGGTTGAAAGTATTCGAGATTTGGGGGTATTCCTTGACCGTAAGTTAATCTTTGGTGACCATGTGGACAGATTGTGCAAGAACGCACTATTTAAATTAGGCGTGATTCGTAACCTGACCTCACGCTTTAAGTGTGGCAATTTTTTTATTAAATTATTTATTACCTTTATTTTACCGGTCATTCGGTATGGAATAGTAATTTGGGGGTTTGCATCAAACCATGTCAAGAATAGACTTCATAGAGTGTATAGTCTATTCGCAAAACTTTATTTTTACCGCTATATTAGAATTGGTATTTACTCCTTTTCTCAGATCATGCAAGATTTGAACATTTGTGATTGTGTTGACATCTTTCATGCGGAGATTTTAAAATTTGTTGCTAATATCATTAATGGAAAGATTGACAGTCCTTTTTGTTTGGCTTACTTAAACTTTAATTGTAATACACGGTTTATAAATCGAGAATTGTTTTATATTCCTTGCTTTAATTTTAATTTATTATTCAAAATTTTATCTTGTTTTAATCAACTGCATAATGCTAAGAGTAATTTGGATTGTTTTTTATAATATTGTCTTTTATATAATTATATAATTTTATCAATAACTTCATTAATATATATTTAATGTTTTTTTTTGTTTTTTTTATTATTATTTGTCTTTTTGTCTTTGTTCTCGGTGCCTTGGTGGGGATTTCTGTGTGGAACCGAGCTACCTTTATCCTTATCTTTGGTAGCAATAAATCAATCAATCAATCAATATTTACCAATGAAGTTAACCAAATTATTTTATAATTCATGATTTTAGAAAATAAGGCATATTAATGTGATCATTCGATTGTTATTAATTAGCAATTGTACATAGTGTAATTGTATATTTTTTTCCTTGAATATTTTTATTGTGTTTTTCTTTCTGATATCTGATTCAACAATTTAAACGCTTGAGTATCCGTGGAACTGAAATACACGAGTACACGTGTAGCTACACGGTACACTGATAAACGGGTACACGGGTACCCGTGATGCTGTAAATACACGGGTCAATACACGTGTATCCGTGTATTTTGGTACACGTGAAATAGGGAGCTCTAATAGCGATCCCACTTTGTGGAAGGGAGTAGACAGCATCTCTACCTGATAGGTTTCAGTGTACCGTTTCGTTACTGATCCATTTGAACTGATGGTCGTTCGTCGCAATGTCGGAATTCGAACAGCTGTCAACATCAAGTTCATGGGAAAATCTGCTTCAGAGACGCTATCGGCCCTGCAGCAAGGTTCGAAGGAACCGGCGCGACAAGTGGCAGGGACAGTGGTTTCTGCACCACGATAACACTGAGCCGCGCATCGCTTGTTGTGCAGCAATTTCTTGGTAACAAAAACATTCCTGTCATCCCTCGCCACCATACTCTATGGATCTCGCTCCTAGTGACTTTTGGCTGTTCCCGACTCTGAAAATGGGCCTCAGGGAACACGTTTCGCAACCATGGAGGACATCAAGTCGAATGCGACAGCCGAGCTCCGGAAGAATCCACAAGAAGCCATCCACCGATGATTCCAATAATGGCAGTTTCGCGAATTAGTGTGCTCGTACTTTGAAGGAGATTAAGTAAGCGTTGCCGTATGTCCTACCATTAGAATGCTATACCGTTATTCCGGGAACTTTTTGACTGCCCCACGTATATGATTATTTATTAATATCTTGATCAAGTAGCTTTCCTTTTTTATACCAATTCTCTCAAGTACCCAAAATCGTTTTCTTAGAGATTTTATTTCTGATAAAGAGAAAGAAACATGAGAGTTAATTTTTTAAGCTAGCATAAAGATTTTGCAGATTATATGTAATCATATCATAAAGGGCAATCAAATGAAACATAACCATGAACGTTCACTCCAAAATCTACAATCCAGAGTAATCAGAGGATTGAAGCCGGTTATCCTGTTGCCTCATAACAGTCTTTCGATTGTGAACGAAAACCGTCCATGATCGTCTTGTAGCACCTCTTCCTCCAATGAAAAGGTTCTGGTTATCAGGACTTTTTTTCGAAAAGGGCAAAACAATAAAGTCACAGAAGTCTAGAAGTTTGGGTGAGCAATGCTGTTTTCCCCATCCAATTTTCTTCAGACATTCTTGATTTTGACAATACGAATGCACGTTTACAAGACTCACTTTTTTGTGGAGTATCCGAATGCATTTTCGATTTGATAACCATGTGGTAATACATAATAATGTGGTAATGTTCCCCTTTTCGATATGTATTTGCAACGATTTTGTAAACATCATTTTCACGCACAAAGCATGTATGGACGGAGTGAATACTTTCCTTAGTTCGGTTCTTTCCATTGCGCTATGCAATACGAGCACTCTCTCGCGACATTTTGTGCCATCAATCAGCTAAGATTACAAATTACTCAAAATAAATATTTTCATCAGTACTAAATTTTCAACTTTTTCATTTGATAAAGAATTATAGAATTCTGTATAAATCATTTTTTAGATCCTATAAAATTTTTTAATGATAATCAAGCAACTGAGTGCACATTCGTTTTGCCAATGATCATTTGAAAGTAGACGCTCGCATGTCATGGCATTCGTAGAGCATACATTCTGACCGACAGAGACCGCCGTTCTTTTTGTTTGATCCTTTAAGAAGATTTATACTCTACTGTCAGCATCATGACGATTTATCGACAACTACATGTTCTAGGTTTTAAATATTGGACTACTGCTTCCCGCCCGTCCCCATAAACCAAAGATCACCACTGTGAACGAAAAACGTCTTCCCTAGTGCAAGGAAAGAATTTATTGGGCAATGCAATGCAACGCTGGCAGTAAGGTGCTGTGGTGCGACGTGTCACACTACACGCTGTACCATTCGGAATGGTCTGACCTAATGTGGCTTAAGGTAAGAAAATGACATCGACTGGGGTATGTTGTTCTTGTAATGGTGATAACGTGGTCTTGCTTCTCATGGTTTGTGTTGGTCCACTAGTTGTGGATGAGGGAAGGATCGTTTGTCTGTCAGCAGAATTATGTATAATAACATAGGTGGCAAGAGTTTGGGCTGTTTTGAACGTATAAACTCACAAGCAATCTAAATTCAACAGAATACATCTGGTACCAATGTCCAGTGAGCGCAAGCCACCCAAAAAGGATCATCAACTATCCGAGGTTTTGAAGAAGTGGGCCTACTGTTATCAGACAATGGTGAAAATATGCTACGACATCTGCAAGTATAGGATCATTCCGACATAAGGCAGAATTACTAATAAAGAATGTGTATAATTTACGTTTATAATTATTTTATAAACGGTATCAAATAAAGAATGCGTTCGCTATCGTAGATACTCAGTTTCAAATGTGTTTTTTTTTTTACTACGCGTTTACATAAAAAATTTGGTAGAAAGCTTTTTTTTTTTCATTTTGTTGGAGTGATAAATAACAAATTATAGAAACGATTGCAATTTGCTCTTCAATTCTAATTTATTGTATTTAATTATGCATTAAAAAACCTCAATCCATTTTTCGTCAATCAATAATCGCTATGGAATATCCACTTTATTGCGATATATAATAATTTAAATAAGCCCCAACTACTAAATTAAATACAAATATATACGTGACATTTTCCCCTATTTTAAATGGCCATGTTTAACCAGAATATGGGTAAATTATTATTTTACACAATGATTAATAAATATTAATATCAATTGGTGTTTCAGTTCCAATTACTGGGGTAACTAGAAGTGTGGAGGCCCCTGGCTAGAAAATTTTATGGAGGGCCCCTCTTCTTCGGTTTATATATGTATGCATACACACAAATGGCGTGGGCCCTTGGCCATTTGCCTGTCTAGCCACCCTATAGCTACGCCCCTGGCTCTAATAATATTTTCTTCCTGATGAATTCAGCGTGATTTGACAGACTGTCAATCACATGACGATGCCACGTCGTTTTCCACGAACATTTATTCCAATTTCCATCCCACCGTCTCGTGGATGAAGTGCCACGACCGGCGTATAAAGGGAAATGAGGAAGAATGATCGAGGGACTCGCCTCCCAATGTTCGACTAAAGAGGAAGAAACATTCCTCGACGCGTTCTCAGAGTCTTCGTCTTGATCATGGGCTCTGAACTATTTTTCTCGATATTATTTAAATGCTCCTTTCCCGACGAAAGATAGTGACAGCGTTAGAGCCAAGCTTTTTTTATTTGCGATATGTTTCCCCGAGTCACGTAAGCAATTATCCAATGTATTTAAGTTCCCCCACAAGAACTTCACAACGCTTATCGTTTTGCCTATTCTCGGCTGAACGCTTCATGCCTGAACTTAAGGATTTTGGCTCTCTCTCCTTCACATATAAGGCAACACACATGTAAGTAATCTACCAGCGGTGTCGAAGCGTTGCTATTTCATAAGTATTTCCTAACCGAATTATCCCTCTTGGAATGACGCTCCAAGGATATTGGTCAAGTGGTTTAGTTGCATACATAAAAGCAGCATAGGCTTCAGGTTAGTTGAAATAAGCTAACCGAAAGATAGTTGTAACTAAAACCTGTCAATAATTTCCTTTATTTATTAGAAGATATTACATAAATTATTTATGGAAGAAACTATAACTCAGTATTGATAGATTTTATATTTAATTGGTGTGATTTTGTTCTATCTCTATTTATTATCTTCTACAAGTTAATTGGCAGACTTTACTGCTAATGAAAATCCAAGCGAAAGGTTCGCTTCGTCTTCCTGTTTTGTAATGACATTACAGAATTCAATTCTTATTTTACAATGTGTAATATGTTAAGAAGATTTATTAATGAGATTTTTTTTAAAAAATTTCATCTTTATTACTTGCATTTGTTTGATGTAACTAAGTAGACTGTAAATATATAAGTTATGTTAAACTTATCACCACACCCTCTGTCTTCCACTGCAGTATCTACACCAATATACAGGGTCTTTATAATTAAAATTCCATTTTGACATGGCCATAAAAAAAACTACTGGCCCAAAATTTATAATACTTAGTAATATTATACAAGAGGGCATGGGAAGTTCATACCCACCAAAAAAAATAATTAGTTCAAAAGGTCACCACCAGCATAGAATGGTGCTCTATGCAATATTCGTATACGAAATTAGACACGAAGACACAGGTTAACAAGTCTTCAATCGTTACTAAAATTAGTTACATGTTGAATGTGGCCTCCACCATTTACTGAAAGCGTCCTCATAGAAAGGTTTGTCAGTACGTCTGAACCATCCTAGGATAGCCTTCATCATCATCAGTGCCCGCCGAGAATTGTTGACCGCCGAAAAACTATTTTAGGGGTCCAAAGAGTGAAATTACTCGGAGCGAGATCCAGCTGTAATGACGATGTGGCACTACCTCCCAGCCTAATTGCTGTAAAGTGCACGGTTCGATTTCACCACCCCTCGTACTGTCCTATTCTGAGTGATGTGCATATGCACCCGCGGAAACAACGGCCTGGTTTGATCATTAAGGCACTAAGGACATCCTGTTTTTGCAAGACAACGCACGAACTTATGCTGAACACCGAACAACGTACACTTTATGATGTCCTAGTATGGTTCAGACGTACTGACATAACTTTCTATGCGGGCGCTTTCCAGGCATTAGTTAAAGGTTGGGATAAGTGCACAAATGTAGCAGGGGAGTATGTTGAAAAAATAAATGCGTGTTCATTCCTTGAAATTTCTTCCTCTTTTTCATAAACGCAAAAGTCCCGGTAAAACTTGAACGCCCTTCGTACGTGTTTAGTAAGGAGAAAATAAATCTCGGAGTACAGCTACATTATTCGATCGAAGTTTTGTTACTATTAGCCCGTAAACGAGAACTAGGTTAGTTTAGCAATGATTTCAGTTTTGGGCAAAGAGCCCATTGGTATCATTTGTCTGTTTTTGAAAAGAAAGATTGATTGCATTTTTTATTACTGAAAGAAAAAAAAATATTATGAAAAGGAAGAGAAATCTTGTATGAATTCCAGATTCTGAAATCCGTTCGGCATATAATGTCTTTTGATTTATGAATAGTAATCTTAGAGACAGATGCCTATAAATTAGATAATTTTCATATAAACACGAGGTATGTTTTCAGATTTTAAAATATATGTAGTCTGCCAGGAATTGATTGCTCTATTTATTCTTTAGAAGCATTGTGAATTCTACTTCAACCTTCTACAAGGTGCCAACTTTGAAGTCGAACTTGTCTCACTTGAACAAAAAAAAAAAAAAAAAAAAAATTCCATAAAGAGCCCAAAAACTCTAAATCCCTTATTAAAACTGAAATAATTATTTGTAGTCAGTATAGTAGAGTATAAAATGCCACTTCTGGCGCACTTCTCCTGGGAGATTTAAAAGAACTTACAAAACTATCAAAATCACCAAATTACCTAAAGAAAAAAGCCAAAGTCATCCAAAAACACCTCAAAAACCGCAAATCGTTCAAAAATTTAAATTCTCCCAAAAACCTTTCAAAATTGCTGTCGCACCTCAGTTTGGGAGATGCATTTTTAGACAAAAAAACGCCAAAAGCATCTAAAAAAAAACCGCCCAAAAACACACAAAGATACCTGAGAAACAGAAAAAGTTCAAAAATTTTAAATCTCCCAAAATTTCTGGCGCATCTCAATTTGGGAGATGCATTTTTAGACAAAAAACACGAGAAATCATCTAGAAAGATGCCTAAAATCACATTAAAACCGGCACAGCCACAGGTACCTTCGTGCCCTTCAAGCTAAGTCCTCTCGACGCTGACGCAGATATTACAAGTTTATCAGTATTCAACGTCTTTTCTTCATGAATCATGTTGCATACAAGTCTGTTCTGACACAATTTAGATAACCCAGATTAGATCATTGTATATATTTCTATTTCTACACTTGCTCAGACTTAGTTCAAAGCATGCTCAACTATTTGATGAACTTAAGCAAAAAGTTGATCAATATATCCATGAATGTGTGTGAGTTGGGGAATTTATACAGGGTGACCCAGACTTTCCAGCAAAATTATTTAGGAACATTGTATGGTTCAAATGGAACAAAAACTGTTCTATAAACATTGCATCTAGTTTCGATCGTGTGTGAGATATCGACGTTTGTCTATTGTCGTGTAGAGTTGTTAAAGCAAATAAATAAAACACTTGAGAGTGCAGATCACTTTTATTCTGCATACTGAGAGAACATCACACTACAAAACAAAACTAAAATGAATGTCTACATATTCTTCATTTGTGAAAACAAACGGCATAATGAACTTCGACTTTGTGTTGCACAATATGAGCAACTGCTCAAATCAACCGCCAAGTCAATAAAATACCTTTCACACATGTTACAAGTCAATATTCCTTTTCCTGTTTGGCATATGCAAAACAGGAAGAGTACATTTAAGAATACATAGGTAAACCTATATTTTTTCTAGGAAAAGACTCTAAATAAAAGAAAATAGACAAAGGGATTAGGGTTAAAAATTTCAACATCTGTGTGAAAGCTTTTATACAGGATTTACTTGTAAAATTTAAATTAAATTTTCGTGATGAAAGTCCCTGAAGAGCTAGCCCAAAGTGCACTTGTACAGAGTGGTTTAAAAGTACAGTAAAAACAAAGGGCTAAATATACGTATACGGTATGATTGAAAGTTACGTCATTTTTATAGAAGTGTAAATGATTAACCTAGGCTCTTAAAATGCAATTACAATTTTTACGAACTTGATAAGAAGCTTCCACGTATACTTTTAGCTTTAAACAGACACTTTCAAAATACGGATGTTCAAAGTTAGCAAATTCATAGTTTGAATCATTCGATACGGATAGCAATGGCTTGATCAGGTGTCGCCCTTGTGTACTGAAATCTAGACCTTTTTTACACAAGCATGAAGTATTAATAGTCATGCATAAGACCATTTTTATATTACCAACACACCTGTCAGTATTGACACTTTATCCTGATAACAGCTATATTAGTAATGATCAAGGCCGCTTTTATAAATACAGCACGTTACAACCCTTTGAAGTTAATGGGGAAAACATTTGAAGCAATATGACACAGTATTATTCAGTATCTTGTGCTAAGAATCGCAAGGAAAATTTTTATCAGCAAATAACTACATTCAGCTGACTCACCAGTGAAAAATCAAGGAACATGTAACTTACTTGATCCCAATTACAAACATTATTTTCATAGGTAGCTTCATTTATTTGATATGATGTACTTACAAAAATTGACTTTTTATCCGTAACTTTTTGAGAAGAATCGGTAGTAATATCTTGTAGTAATGTTATCTTGGCCTTGTTTTCTTTTAACTTTATTAACATATCTCTCAGTTCAACAGTTTTGTTTTTGATTATTCACTTTTTCACAGCCAACTTTTGGTTTTCTGTTTATAGCTTTCCAGATATATCGTACTTAAATGCTGTTGTGGACAGGAATTTTAAAACTTCCTTTGTTGCCTCTTCATTAATTTGACTGGTAGATTGTGGTTGGTCCATGAAAATTTTCCAAGTTTAACAGTGTAGTGAAAATATACCGTAATATTAACACGCTTGATAAAGTGCGTTAATACTGTGTGATGTGTGTAGGTAGAGGTGTACAAAATTTCTTAAAACATTTTTCCACGTTATGAATCATAAAATAAGGAATATCGTTATCAGCAGGAAGCACATTAGTTCAATTACCTTAGCACATTGGTTCAATTGTCAACGTTTTTATTTTTTTACTTAATTTTAAGATACTTTTATATTTTACATATTTTTTACGTCTTTATTATTTCGTATTATTTACGTTTTTTCGTTTTATTTTTTAATCCTGGTTCGTATTATTTACGATTTTTTTTTGTTATTTCACTCAAAGTAAAATTTTGAG
Source organism: Rhysida immarginata (assembly GCA_023313115.1). Lineage (NCBI taxonomy): Eukaryota > Metazoa > Arthropoda > Chilopoda > Scolopendromorpha > Scolopendridae > Rhysida > Rhysida immarginata. The sequence continues at coordinate 1,814,843 of JAHWFO010024136.1, forward strand.
TGTTGATATAATTAGAGTGACTTTAAATTTATTATGGTTCATTGCCATATGATAAACGCCTATAAACTTATCTTTTTTGTGAAGGGATACAAAACAAAAGGGCCATGAGCGAACGAAGAGAAGAAATTCATTGGCAGTCGTGCTGTCAGCTGTGTATACAAGATAGATAGAATAAAAAAAGCAATTGGAGAATGACTTTACACAACCCCGTTGAATTGTACACTAATGATGGGCATATCGTATGGAATATATCGTGCATCGATACAGTACGAAAGACATGATTAATATCGATTTTCTCTTAAAATATCGGCATTTTTTGTTCATCTCATAATACTCGTTTTTCTGACCTAGGAATAAAGTAAAACAAGCGTATGAAATGACCCAGTATTATCACTGAACAAGAAAAAGACACTTTATTCATTATAATAAATGTTTATTGGCACATCATAAAAATTAATCATGATTAGAGTTTCATTGATTTATTTAAAATTAAAATTTTTGATGCACGCTTAACATGTAGACAAATTCTTTTTCATTGTACAAGTTTCCTGCTGTTGAAAATGATCTTTCTGATGGGACGGAGGAAGCAGGGATAGACAAATACTTTAAAGCAACTTTTGCCAGTAAAGGAGAAATGGCTTCCAGTGATTTCCAAAATCTGATCGGATTCGATGTTCTGAGAATGACCGGCAAAGTTAATACCGTTTCAGTGGTAATCCTGCATTCACTGTACTTTCTCCGTAGTCGTTAGAACTGACCAATTGAATCGTTAGGTTTAAGAAAGAAATAAGAGCAAAAATCAAGTTTTGCGACATCGAAAGAAAGCTGCATGAATGTTAGTTTTCATTCATTAGCCAAAACTTTTTTATGGAAACGTCAGAACTAGTACTTATAGGTATAGACTAGTACTTAAAAACAAAGTATATCTACGTAAAAAATTTGTTGGATTTATTTCCTTCTTAAAACTTATGAACAGATGAATTATAGATTATAAATGACAGTTTCTTTATTTTTCATTATTTTGTCTCCTTGGCAAGGAGTCCTTGCAGAAATCAAGAATTTTCTTAAGTTTTACAAAAGATAAAAATCATTTTCAGAAATAGATAAAATTAGAGCGAATTAGTAAACTAAATAAGTGTGATAACAGTAAATTAAAAATTTAAAAACGTGAATGAACATTAAACGTATCGATATTTTGACTCCATATCGAATTGCAATATCGATATTTAAACCAAAAAAAAAATAAACATTCGATATATCGTTTTTTAAAAATATTGATACGTCCGATACGATATACTCATCACTAATGTACACAATCTACCCAAAAGTAATCGGGCACTTTCGATTTTAGACGCTTTGTAAAATATCTGGAAAAATACTTGATGAATTATTCTAAAACTTCAGTGGTGTAAAATGCGTGTTACACATATATTTCAGCGAAGGTTTTGTCCCGAAGGCAGATAGAGGACCAACCTTAAATCAGGATGGTATCCTGTGACTGAGTTGGATATGTCATGTTGCTTGGATATCTGGCCAGGCCCTTAAGCAATGGCAGACAGGAAATGTGATCCCTGTATTTAAAAAGGAAGATCGAAGGGATTGCAAAAACTATCAACAAATTGAACAAAAAAAAAATGTGGGATCACCCTGTAAAAAATAATGCATGAAATGTGTTGTAGCTGTTGCATATGATTATGAGGCTTCTTTTACTTATCTGTGTTCATTTGTATGAGAATAGCACGTATATTTTGTCTAAAAACATTGAAATTTTTTCGTAATATTTTGTTTATAACATGCAGGATTTTCAACCCAACGCAATGCCTTTTCAGTAAATTTGACGAACTATAGTAGAGACAACACTCTGCAATCAGGATATTAAAATATTAAATATTTGATGAAATACGAGCATTTTTACTAAATGTTTAACTGCGCATGCGCAAGCGGTACCAAAATGTCTTTTGCATAATTTATTAGCCAAATATATAAAGCTACTCTTATAAAAAGCCCAAGCAAATATCATATTGATTTCATATTGGTTTCATATAGGCATATAGACTTCATATGTAGGCCAAGAATCATCACTACAAGACACTACTACGGAATTTTCTCAAGAAATTACGGATATAAAGTCAGTTTTTGTAAGTATTTCATAAGTACATCCAACATACAAAATAAATGAAGCCATCTATGAAAAAAATTGTTTGTAATTGGGATCAGGTTAGTAGTTACATGTTCCTTGTTTTTTCACTGGCTAGTCAGCTGAATGTAGTTATTTGCTGATAAAAAATTTTCATTGTGATTCTTAACACAGGATGCTGAATAATATTGTGTCATATTGCTTCAAAATGTTTTCCTCGTCAACTTCAAAGGGTTGTAAAATGCTGTATTTATAAAAGCGGTTTTGATTATGACCGATATAGCTGTTATCAGGAAAGTGTCAACTCTGATAGGTATGTTGATAATATAAAAACGGTCTTGTGCATGACCAATAATACTTCATGCTTGTTTAAAAAAAAAAAAAAAAAAAAAAGGTCTGGATGTCCGTATTTTGAAAGTGTCTGTTTAAAGTTAGAAATATCCGTGGAAGCTTTTTATCAAGTTCGTAAAAACTGTGAATGCATTTTAAGAGCATAAGATAATCACTTACACATCTGTAGTTCTATTCGCTAGTTTATTGAGAAACAAGTAATTCCTCCGCTGTTTTGTCTACACGATTATGGTTACACGTTACTTCTTGAAATTTAAATTCCTTAAGTATTGTTTTCAGAAGTTCTTCTGAAAGGTGATATGATTCACTAAGCACTAATATAATTTCCCCAACTCTCGCGCATTCATGGATTATATGAATCATATTTTTGGTTAAACTCGCCATTTAGTTGAGCGTATTTTGAACTAACAAGGGAACCGCACGGACATGTAATCACGGATTTGGTTGAATTTTTAGGAGGTCAATCTACAACATTAATATACCTTCTGCGTAAAAGGATTTGAGACAATGGCCTTTCGTTTCGGAGAAAAAAAATAAAATATTTTACGTTAATTATTGTAGTGCCAGACAAGCCAAGTAGGAAGAAAGGTATACAACTTAACAGCGGTCGTGCAGTAGTTAAACGTCAGATTCTGCGGATTTACTGATCCGGGTTCGATTCCCGTAGTATTGCTTTTTTTTTAAATTTTTTCCTCATTATTTTTTCATTTTTGTGTTTTTTTTTTTCCATTTTTATTTGTTTGCACTTTGCATAATAACATTTACATACATAAGCAATTTTTTTTCAATATTGTACAATATTGAAGAATTTTGTACATTATTTTCACGAATGGTCATTGGCGATCCGTGATTTGGCGGTAACTATTGCGCATAGATCGTCGATAATGCGACTAGATCTTTATAGTTTTTTATTTTATTTCACACGCCTCGGCAATGACCGTCTGTGAAAATACTGTACAACGCACTTTGCATTTTTTTGACCTGTGACGTTGCTTATGTATGTGAATATTATACAAAGTCCAAACAAATAACAACGGTGAAAAACACAAAAAAATGGAAAAATAATTTCAATACTACAGGAATCGAACCCGGACCAGTAAAACCACAGAACCTGATGTTAACCACTGCGCTACCGCTGTTAAGTTGTATACCTTTCTTCCCATTTGGCTTATCTGGGACTACAATAATAAACGTAAACTATTTTATTTTTTTTCTCTGAAACGAAAGACTATTGAGTCAAATCCTATTACACAGAAGGTATATTAATGTTGTACATTGACCTTCTAAAATTTCAACCAAATCCGTGATTACATGTCCGTGCGGTCCCCTTGTAAGTCTGAGCAAGTGTAGAAATGGAAATATACACAAATGATCTAATCTGGCTTATCTAAATTGTGTGTCAGAACAGACTTGTATGAAACTTGATTCATAAGGAAAAGGCATTGGATACTGATGAACTGATGAGTAATATCTACGTCAGCGTCGAGAGGACTTAGCTTGAAGGGTGCGAAGCTACATACCTGTGGCTGCGCCTGTTTGTGTGAATTTAGGCATCTTTTTAGATGATTTCTCGTGTTTTTTGTCTATAAATGTTAACTACAAATCGAGGTGTGCCAATGATTTTTGAATTTTTGGTTGTTTATGAGGTGTTTTGGTTGACTTTGGATGGGTTTTTTAGATGATTTCTCGTGTGTTTTTTTGTCTGAAAGGCATCTTCTACATTGCGCCAGAAATTTTGGGAGATTTTAGGGATATTTAAAATTTTTGAACTTTTTGAGATACTTTTGGATGATTTTGGGTCTTTTTTAAGGTAATTTGATGAATTTGATGGTTTGTACATTTTTTAAATCTCCCACGAGAAGTGCGTCAGAAGTGGCATTTTATACTCTACTAAGTATATATGCTACAAACATAATTGTGCATGCATTAAATATATAATAGAGGAAGATAGGAGAAATTTTAGATTTTACTATTCCTTAAATATATACATGTATAATTTCTTTAAGAAAAGGAGAGTATATTAAGACACTGTTTATGTTTACTGTACTTCAGTTAAGATTGATAGAATTTCAGCACATATCAATCGTTTGATGTTTATGAGGAATTTGGGAAAATGAAAAATATACATAGGGAAAGTTTAAAAGTAATGACACACTCTTCGAGCCAAAGGCAGATACAAAGAGATTAGCTTTACTCTTAGCTGTAAATATCCGACAGAGGTAAAATAAATTTGAATAAGATACAGCATTAGATGATAGTGTCGCCATCTGACTCGTCAGCCTTGTTCAGTTGTGAATGATATCCAAGTTAGATCCGATTTGGTTGCTCTATTTCGCAATATCATTTATATTGACATGAAAAAAGCGACAATCAAGTATGGTTGTAACATATACTGAAAAGTAACCTATAATTAAAAACACGGTAATTTTATCTAAATCTGACTTGCTACAAATAATGATTTTAATTTCTACAAAAAATTACTTCTCAATAGCAAAGGATTTAATTTTCCCGTCTAAAAAATTGAAAATTATTTTTCAATCTCCTTTTTTTACCTTTGAAACTGGCCAATCAAATCGTATTTTTCCATTTGTTCCGAGTTCGGCCTAGCCATAGCCAAAATGCTGTTTGTTATCCTATGAAATAGAAAAATGACATTTGAAGGATTTTTAACAAGATACTGCTTGAATATTAACACATTTGAAAACCTATTATTAAAAAAAAACTGTTTTAAATTTAATAAAGAATTTTTCAGTTTCATGATTCTACACAGTTTAATATCAGAAATACAAATTTTTGGAGGATTATGGATATACAGAGTGAGTCACATTATTATGACCACGAGTTAATATCCCGAATAACCGCCTTTAGCGGCACGGACAGCAACTAGACGGCATGGGAGTGAGTCAATAAGATTCTGGTAGGTTTCTACTGGTGGCTTTTGCCATGCAGACTGTAAAGCATCCGATAGCTGCTGAAGGGTACGCGGTGGTTGTTCCATAGCACGCACATGACGATGGAGGTGATCCCAAAGGTTCTCGATTGGGTTGAGGTCTGGAGAATTAGGGGGCAAGGTCCTCGAACAAATGCAGCCGTATGACACGGCATTGTCTTACTGGAACGTGCCATCCCCCTCTGGAAGACAGTCGCCATGTATAAGTGTATTTGATATGCCTAACCTAACCTAACCGAATCAGTGGACTCAGGATATGCTATGAGAATACTCCCTAAACAATGACGCTGACGCCTCCAGCCTGGATTCGTCCAACAATGGTTGCAAATGCTTGTTCTCGGAGGTTTCTCGCCTCACCCGCCAACCGACGTCACTTCTGTGGAGCAGAAATCGTGACTCATCGGAGAAGGCAACCTTTTTCCAGTCAGAAGTGGTTCAGTTTCTGCACTGTTGGGCAAATTGAAGCAGTTTTTGGCGATGAACCATCGTCAATTGGCCCATACGTAGCAGGGTTCTCTGTACTGTGGTTTTAGAGACATGTCTGGTAGCACCCTCGTTGGTTTGAGCGGTAAGTTGGTCCACTGTATCTCTTCGGTTGGCCTTCACACACCTTCGTAGCCGACGTTCACCCTCTCATCAATGGCACGTGCTGCGCCACAGAAGGAATACATTGTTACTTTCTGTTCATCTTTTAATCATTACTGACATCGGCGCACGCACGTGAAATCGCTTTGTCGACGCACGATTGCTCAAGTGCTCATAATCTATAAGCTTATTATTAAGTAGCGGAAAAATGGAGCTACTTATCGGTTTTATTTTACACACGATTTGAATCACCCTTCATCATTTCTACATTTTTTGAGGTAGAAGGTTGAAATTCTGAATGTAGCTTACTATGGGTATGTGCACCTCCACTATTTAGTTTGGTGTTGATTAGCCCACTAAGGTCGGAGTTTTGGGGGTAAAAATTAGAGGGGACCGATAGGTCTAGGTGTATTTATGCATATAAAGGAGTGAAATTCGGTATGCAGATTCCGATAAGCAAAATTTCCATTATATGAAGTTTTTTTTTCCCGAGTTATCCATGCCTTCCCGACTCGATGGCGGAATGCATCGAAAAGATGGGGACTACATTGAAAAATAGTGTACCAACTCTGTAATAAAGGAGCTGTAAAAATATTTCCGGTTTTCATTTGACTGACCCTCTAAGTAGAATAAGAATGGAGCAACTTATTGGTTTTATAATGTCAGTCCGTCCCCCTTCATAATTTCTACATTTTTTTTGAGGTAGAAGGTTGAAATTCTGAATGTAGCTTACTATGGGCATGTCCATCTGCACTATTTAGTTTGGTTTTGATTGGTATACGGGGGTCGGAATTACGTGGGTGAGATTCAGAGAGGGCAACATATCTATGTGCTATTTAGGTACGTAAAGGCGTAAAATCCAATATCCAGATTCCTCTAGGCAAGATCTACATTACTATGAAGTTTAGGCCCCATTGTTCCAGTGGGATCGGTTTTGCGGGGATGGCAGCTTTTGCATGTGATATATCATACGTTTGGAAATGATGAGAAAGGAAAGAAGATACGAGGTTTTTTACATATTACGTTCAAGAAAATCAATTTATTGATTAAAAAAAACTTGGGGAGAGGTAAAAAGTTCAGATAAAGGGGTAAAAATAGATGACTCGTCTTATCCTACTCGGGAGGCGGGCAGGGGGGGGATCAATTTCTTTTTAATAAACGTATAAAAGTATTTCTGCTTCACTGCTAAAGCTCCTCCTTGGAATGTTTACAAGATTTTATTAGGAGCTTTAGCATAAAAGCTACTTATAAGAATGCGCCCTTGGTCTGTACGTTTATCCGTCCGTCTGGCCGTCCGCCGTTTGCACGATAACTTGAAAACGGATTAACTGTTTCAAATTCTGTTTTCAGAAATATGACCATCAAAGTCTTAGCTCGGACGTATCAACTTTTTAGAATATTCACGTGCTAAAACAGAGTGTAAAGAATACAAAGATAATGGCATTTCATATAACAATCGATTTGTCAAGAAGGAATACATTGTTACTTTCTGTTCATCTTTTAAGCTTTATTGACATCGGCGCGCGCACGTGAAATCGCTTTGTCGACGCACTATTGCTCAAGTGCTCATAATCTATATTATTCAATAGCGAAAGAATGGAGCTACTTATTGGTTTTATAATGTCTTAATGTGTACCCCTTCATAATTTCTACATTTTTTGAGGTAGAAGATTAAAATCGGAATGTAGCTTACTATAGGCATGACCACCTTTACTATTTAGTTTGGTTTTGATTGGTGCACTGGAGTCGGAATTACTGGGGTGGGAGTCAGAGAGGACAAAATATCTATATAGTATTTAGGTTACGTAAAAGAGTGAAATTCAGTATCCAGGTTCCTCTAGGCAAGATCTACATTTCTATGAAGTTTAGATCCAAGTGTTCCCGGAATTGCGGGGGTGGCAGGCAATTTGTCGTTAGAACTATGGCAACATAAGGCATGCGATATGTTATGCCATCGGAAATGATGAGAAAGGAAGAAGATACGAGCTTTTTTACATTTTGCACACACTACTTTCTAGAAAATTAATTTTTTGATTAAAAAACTTGAGGGAGGGAAAAAGTGCAGATAAAATGGTAAAAACAGATGACAGCAGGTTTTGCTACTTGCCTTCCCCTACTGGGGGGGGGGGTAATTTCTTGTTAATAAATGTATAAATGTATTTCTGCTTCACTGCTAAAGCTCCTCCTTGGAATGTTTACAAGATTTTATTCCATTTTAACATGACTCAAAGGAACAAAAAAACAAGTCTACCTTCACCTTTAATGGATACAAGTTTTCATCGTCAAGCTGCCATGGCAAGCTGTTGCCAATGATTTCATTTCTTTGCTGGAGACTTTACAATAATTAGATTTGAAATATTTCAAACTATTTTATCAACTTTTATTAATTTCGGTATAATTTAATATTTTGCGCGAATGATGTACACGCATATCGATTTTTTTCCGATTAAATCATTTAATCTTAAATTTTTGGAAAAGAAGTCGTATTTTATGGAAAAAACAATATTAAAAGCCATACTTTTTCTTGGGAATATATATATTTTTTTATCTGTTTAAAAAAAACAAAACAAAGAAAAATGAGGGAGACAAAAGATCAATAATTTGTCTGTACCTCCAGCATGGTGAATAATAAACAAAGACCAATTTCAAAGTGAAAAAGATCATTTTAAATTAGAAAAATAAAATGTGAAAACAAATTTAAGTACATGAGTAAATGTTTGTATGTCATCTATAAAATAATCAGTGTAATTCATCATTAGTGAACTAGAAAGAAGCCAATGACTCCAAATCAACATCAGAGGATCATTCTTTTGCTTAAGACATCCATTAGCTTATGTACCAATCGACTAGGAAGACATCCTTAAATGAACTAATCAACACCTTCACGAATCCAAAAGGAAAATGTCAACATCAAATTCTCTATTACTATTTGAAAACCTCACCAAGTAAGAACTGTAGCATCGAAAATAACGAGCTACGTGTACATGTTTCTTATTCTCAACGCTGAATACAAACATCTACTCATGTACTTATATTTGTTTTCACATTTATTTTCTAATAGTTTTCCCAAGTGGACATGATTAAACATTGATTTTCGATACAGTAAAACCACGATTTTATGTTTTATGTTACGGCACAAAAAAAGTATAATGCGGGAAAACGTAAAATCGGGGTCAATAAAAAATCAGTAAAGCGGTAGCTTTCAGGCAAATACAGAATAAATAAATAAAACGTAAAAGGGGAAAAACCTATTTTACTGCATTATTTTTCTACTATAAAACACTACAATATTTGGGAATGAAACTTGCATAAACTAAAGTCAGATTCATATTAAAGAACAACTCTACGCAAAAAATCGATTACAATTTTTTTACAGAATATCATTCTTTGATATAAATATAACACATTCCCGTTCAAATTTTAAAATTTGGTCCATAATTTCAATATAAGAAATGGCTTTGAAATAGAAAAACGGCGCTTTTGAGTGACGTAGTTTGAGTCAAAGGAGGCCAACGAAAAAGACAGGCCCAGGCGTAGAAAAGTCACTTGTCCATAGTGAGAAAGGCCCTGACACGAAAAAGTCACCTGACCAACAATCCAGCCTTTTGTTTTCAACAAATGAAAAAATACTGATTGTTAAAATCCAAGATGGACGCAATGAAAATTACATTGTTTTTCGGTCTACATTGTTATTCGGATTACATTGTTATTCTACGTTTGACTCCAACTACGTCACGGCCTCAACCAAATCCCGCTCGTTATTTTCATTTTTTCACACATTTAGAGTTCGAATTAAATTTTTTTAAATATGCCATGATGTTATAAAATATGTTAGACTTTCGATTTAAATAAAGTTGTATATGACCGTAGAGTTGTCCTTTAAGCTGACACCACTGGGAGAGTTAGCGACCTCATCACCTGAGAATGGCATCCTATATTCCTACGCATCTATCGCTATTCCAGCTTCCCTGCGAGCACATTTCTTACTGTCATTTCATGCAGGTATTACATAACATACAGGGTGAGTCAGTCAATTATGTAGGATTCTAGTGGTTTATTACTCAGGAACTAATAAACATAGGAATGTCATATAGATCTTACAATACACATTACACATTGGAATTTCACACCTCATGAACAACATGCTCAATGTGTGCTCCATTCATTTATACAACATGACGAAGCTTGAGGGTGAAGTTTTGCAGCACTGCGCCTCGCATCTCATTGTTAACCAGTGCACAAGGTGATTGCCTGACGGATCTCTTCCATGGTGCAGGGACGTGTGCTGAACACCTTTTCCTTAAGGATTCCCCACAAAAAGAAGTCACAGGGTAAAGGTGACCAGCTGAATCCGTTGTTGAAGAGGTTTGGAAAACTGTTGGAGATGATCTTATTGTTGAATTGATGGGTCAATTCTGTCGGGGTTCTTTAAGGAGGTGTTCAGCATACGCCCCCGCACCATGGAAGAGGACCGTCAGGAATCACTGAATATTGTGCACTGGTTGACAATGAGATGCGAGGCGCAGTGCTGCAAAATTTCACCCCCAGGCTTCGTCGTGTTTTACAGATGAATGGAACACACTTCGAGCATGTTGTTCATGAGGTGTGAAATTCCAATGTATAATGTGCATTGTAAGATCTATACGACATTCCTATGTTTATAGTTCTTGAGTAATAAACCAGTAGAGTCGTACGTAATTGGCTGAATCACCCTGAACATTATTAACTAAAATGTCCGATAGGAAATAAGTTTTAAAAGATGGAAGCTGGAATAGCGATAGATGCGTAGGAATACAAAAAACCATTCTCAGGTGATGAGGTCGCTAACTCTCCCAATTGCGTCAGCTTAAATTGAATCTGACTGAAAACACTGAAAAACAATTTACGAACATTGTGAAAAATCAGTGCTTTTTCGTTTTTTTTTTTAATTAGAAATTTCACAAATTGCGCTTTCAAGAATCGAAAGAGACTGCAGGAGTAATTGTTGGAAAAGAAAAAGATTTAACAGTTCATTTGAGGAAGACACTCTCTACAGACTCAATATCGTCACCAGATGTATCCGTAACCAAATCGTAACCGTCAATTACTTCTGATGTTATAACGTTTTTATCACCGTCTGTTATCTCAGCAGAGTCATTTCTTACTGAATCTTGTTAACAGCTGCTACATTTTCAAGGTAAAGCTGGAAATCCCAGCTTTCAGAAAATAATGAGTTGTGCAGCTCCTGTGACCCATACCATACCGAAGGACCACTGAGGGAAGACAGAAAAGTACCTACAACCAAAAATGTGTAGCTGCATATACCGTACAGGGTGGATACAAAAATGAGCCTCCCCTTTTATTTTCGTAACCGAAGCAGGTATGTCAAATTTGATGAATCCAACGAATAGGAAGTTGTGGGTGACCTATCTCATGGTGCACTTTTCATCATCCCAAATCTGTAAATAAGGACACATTCAAATCCTATCTTAAAACCGTGACAGACACACGAAAAATTCCAATTGAAGACTTGTTCAGCATAGAATTCCGAACAAAACAAAACAAAAAAATTTCCAAAATCCGATGAACGGATCACCAACAATCACATGTTGAATTTATTAGTTACCTCTCTATGCATGTAGCTTGTCATCCTGGAATTGTTCTGTTTTCTGTATGATGGTACATGCGTTTTATTTGCTTTTCCTCATGAAAGTGAATATTATGGTAATTTTTGGTATTTTCTTGATTTGCATGTTGAACATTCAAATGTTTTTGTGAAGTGCATAGGGAGGTAACTAATATATTCAACATGTGATTGTTAGTGATATTGGATTTTGTGGAGAGTGAAATTCCTTTTTTTCAACCATCTTCCATTAAAAATTATATTTAAGTATTTGCAGATTTAAGTATACTAAAATATAACATATATACATTTTACAATTATTAGAAAAATTTTATTCATCGTTCGTCGGAGTTTGGAAATTTTTTTTTGTTTTGTTCGGAATTCCATGCTGAATTGGAATTTCACTTCAATTGGAATTTTTCGTGTATCTATTAGGTTTTTAAGATAGGATTTGAATGTGTCCTAATTTGCATATTTGGGATGATGAAAAGTGCACCATGGTCACCCACAACTTCCTATTCATTGGATTCATTAAAATGGACATATTTGTTTCGGTTACGAAAATAAAAAAAGGGGGGGGGGCTCATTTTTGTATCCATCCTGTATAGCGAGAAAGCTGTCAATTGTAAACTGCAATAAAAATGTAGGATGCGTGAAAATTTAAGTTTGCATTACGTAAAATGCGGGATTTTTTAAACATTATTAATACGTGAGGACCAGGTAAAAATTACGTACGAAGCAGGAAACGTAAAACCGGGATTATACTGTATATTCTAATTCCATTTAACCAATTTAAATATCACTTACACGTCAAATTAGTCACGATCCGATTTTATCAGCCAATCAGTATTTCAAAAAAGAAATCAAATTGCCGGTAAAGACACGTTTATCGCATTTTCTCGTCCACTTTAGGATAAAGCTCGATTGAAATAACAGAATAAAGGAGTTTGCCGCTTTTTGAAATTGTAATCACTTTTTTTTAATCTAATTTTCTTATCAGTATAGGTTGAAATCTCCCTCATTATATTAACATTAATGTTGATAAGCATATACAATCTTTCGATTACATTATAATAAAATCGGCAATGCTCTTTTTTTAATATTAACTCTTTGCTTGATAACTTCGTAGAAAATGATGCATATTTTTAACAACAAAAAAAGAAATAAGTGAAAATTTTCATATGATATTTCCCCCCGTTTTAAATTAGTAAAATTCACAAAAATCTTTGTCAGTAATCCTTACTGCTTAATATCGAAATTAGATACTAGATTTGACATTTTTTACGAGTAATATTCGTACTATACCAATTGTTTACAATTTTTGTACGAGATAATCAACTTAATAGCCAAAGTTTTTTGATGGTACGAGGGTGGGCTGAAAAGTAATGCCTCCATGGCTGTAACTTTTTTATTTTTTAACCGATTTTCAAAATTCTTTTTGTATCTGATACTCACATTTCTCCTCTATGTAATGCACTATTCACTTTTCGACATAGTCTCCATCCCTTTCCACGCATTATCGTGCGGCGATCGTGTGTGGACGAGCGTTATCGTGCTGCAGAAGAGGATCCAAAGGTGCCTTTCGATCCTCGTGTCGACGACAACCCCGGAATTCCTCTCCGACGGGTTCACCCGACTAGTCACGCGTTGGTACAATGCGTGGAAAGGGATGGGGACTATGTCGAAAAGTGAATAGTGCATTACATAGAGGAGAAATGTGAGTATCGGATACAAAAAGAATTTTGAAAATCGGTTAAAAAATAAAAAAGTTACAGCCATGGAGGCATTACTTTTCAGCCCACCCTCGTACATATCATTCATGCAATTTTGTGAAGCCGGCGAAGATTGTACATATTACAGTCGAACCCTGATAACTCAAATCATCAGCGGACCACATAAAAATTTTGACTTATCAGGTTTTGGAGTTAACCAGTAGGCTACATGACCGCTACAAAGATTACATGATACTCATAATATTTTTATGAATTTGATAAGTTTTAATGATATCCATATACAATTATAGTAGGGACCCAGTAAAATACGGTCCGTTCCAACACGAAATAGATTCCAATGCTGTTTTGGCATGGCTTCCGAATTCTACTTCCGGTTTTTACAAATTTTCGAAAGGTATCTCTTGGAAACTTTTCCCATTTATTTTTCATCTGATGACATTTATGTATGTATAGATGTTTTATATTTGAAACTTTACAGAGAATTCACTTTTTTCTTGAATTTCCGTTACTTCCTATGCACTAAAACCAAACCTTCTTCGAGTAATCCGGGATTTATTAAAAAATTTGTTTGAGTTAATGAGTGAATTTTCTTTTGAATTAAATGCTTCTGGGTGATGGGACTTAGAATATCGTTTGAGTTAACCGGGAATTTGAGTTATCAGAGTTTGAGTTATTCGGGTTCGACTGTAATGTGTACAATCTTCGCCGGCTTCACAAAATTGTATGAAAGATATGTACCATCAAAAAACTTTGGCTATTAAGTTGATTATCTCGTACAAAAATTGTACTTACATTTAAAAAACTATCTCGGCAACAATGGAGAGGAATACGAGAGGAATAAGGACCCTGAACCGAACAGTCACTATGAAGTTAATAGTATATATATGTAAACTGAATTCGAATTACTCCGTCATTATCAACGCCTGAAGAGTTCTTTTCATATCCGAGAAAGTGGCATCGAAAGTTTTTTCGAAACAACAATATCAGAAATCAACTTAACTGTTAAATTTTTCTTATTAATATGAATCAACCTAATGATTTTGTGGCGAGCTCGGAGAAATGTTTAGTACTGAAGTTTAAAATAAAATTTTGAGCTAGTTCGTTTTTCTGAGTTTCTGTGGCAACACGTGCTCATTCCATAAATGCTAGCGCTTGTTCCAATTTTTCCAGAGTTCAACTTTCATTTGCTACTTCTTTGGTAATCTTGTCACAATCTTCTGAGGAGATTCGCAATTTTCTGACGAACTTCCGGCCCCCTTAAATTCCGTTTAATGAAGCTTTATTTGTGAGGGGAACGGCATCCGTTCTCACTCTTGACTCTGAAATTTTATCGAGTGCCCTTCAGGCACCTCTCAAGATTTTTTTTACTTCGAATATTCGAAACTTTTTTTTTATTCATTTTTTATTTTTTTTTTATTCTACAAAGAATTTCACTTATTCCAAGAATTTCTATCGATCTAGGATTACGGCGTTTCGGCAATGGGATTTACTGACAAAATTCGTATTGGAGAGCATTCCAGTTCCAGAAAGGATTTCATTTACATCATCCATTCGTTCCTCATCTATCGCCTTTAAATCCATCCATGATGTCTCTCTTCAAAATTTCGTCTTGTGGACTTAAATAATTTGCATTTTTCATGGTATAATTTTACGTTGGGGATGTACTGGAATTCCAAATGAAACCCGATTTTTGAATATTATCTTTTATTATGATAAAAACCGGGTATTTATTCGCCATTTAATTTCTCAAGTTTTGCTAAAATAAGCATTATTTAACACCTAGAAGTATTCTACGAAAGGGACAAAAATAGGCTATAAGTCTATGTCACTTGGTAATAACAATTACATGAATACATTTTGTTTTAAATATGGGTTTGTATGGCTGCATCTCTTATCCTTAAATTGGATATTCTTTGTATTGGGCTCTACAAGTTCATAAATATAATTTTATAAATTATTTTGTCTAAGCGGATGATTTTTATGTCTGTTCTCCTTTAAAAATCAGGAGAAAAGTTTATCTAGAAGGATTGTGACAAATTAAGCCGACCGAATGAATCACGAAAAACTTTCAACGCCAATGGGGGAAAATTGCCGTAATAAATTTGGAGATTCCTTCTTGTGAAATTAGTTGTGATCGATTCTCTGGAGGAACATTTAACTTCATCAGCGAGTTGATTTGCGGTTTTGGTGGTGAATGAGATGGACGATGTTTCTTGAGAGAGCTTGTAGAGAAAAGATTTGGGGGAGGGAGAGGGAATTGAAATAATGAAGAACTTATTTCACTTGTTTTACATTCATTACACATAAAATTACACACAAATTGCATATGATACGGCACCAATTATTATGTTTGCACTGGCTTTCAAAAGTGAGCGCCCTATCATGACCATAGTACATGTATTGGTATATATAAAATATCCGAAAATTTTGGAGAAGGAAATGAAAATAACTACAATATTAATCAAAACAACTGATTTTTTTAATTTTGCAAACGGGAAATTTGCTGTTAAAAATGAGGTATTGCTTAGAAGACAGGTGGATCGATAGCGACTGATGAATGCTGAATGATGTTCTTAGTTTTTATTAATTTTGCCTAAACTTTCGCTCTTATATTGACGTCAATCTGATTAAATTAATCCATTCATTTTCATAATTTTAAAGGATCTTTAAGATATCATTAAAAATCATTAAAACTGATGTTGTTCCATTATCTGTTTCATTCTCAAATGATTGATACTCTAAGAGCACATTTTGGTCAGTTTTGAATTTGAGGGACTCAGTGGAGAAGGGGCATATGCCATGTTTTTACAGGAAAGCGGTTTTAAGCAAAAGCATGTTTTCTCAACAATCTTATCACTTGTCAGTCCAAGAAACTATCGTTCTTTTTAGAATCCCTTAAGAATTCATGGAAGGGTGCTTGCGTTGCAAGGCTGGAAGAAAACGACTATCTGAACTGATAATAAAAATAAACAAGAATGATTTTACCGTCGAAACGGATAAAAGGGGCAAATTTTCGTGTTATGCAACGGAGACATCGTACCTAGATACCTTGATTTAACCTTACATTTAAGGAAAATGTTTAAAACACTTTAGGGAAAATATAAAAATTTGAAAACTGAATTATAAATTACTATTTAAGTAAACTAACGTAAGGAGAAAATTATTTGAAGAATTGAAAGGTTAAATGGAGAGAATTCTTTATATATTTGAACAAATAAAAAGTTCTTTAATGTTACACGAAGTGAGCCTCAATTGCTGGTGTTCAATGTAAGCGCCTATTATTTCTTCATATTCTATTAATAAAGCGTTTCTACGTTAACATCTGCGTGTTGAGCAAGCGATTAGCTACTAGCAATTAGCAAATTATCTAACAGTAATTAGTTATGGATATTGTTAGGCTTATCAGCAATATGCTCTTGATAACAATAAACAATGGATAACAATAGTTATATCAATTGGTAAGGAGATGGTTTTTATCACGGTCTCTAGATATTCATGCTCATCGAGCTTCGGCCATTTTCCATTGTTTCGAGAAGCTAAGGAAAACAGATCGCGCCAGGTGCCGCATAGATCCAATTAAGGCGATCTGCGATAGAGTTTTTCATTCAAGCTGAAAATGAAAGTAAAGTTTCTATTTGCCGATAGCGCGGCGCTGCAGGCGTAGTTGGGCCGATTGTACATGCAGCGCCACTTTTCAATTAAGTTCCTGCTCTACCGGGAGCTAGAAACATTAGCTTCATTTTAATAATGGAGCTCGATGGCCATGAATATCTATACGTAGACCGTGGTTTTTATATAACAAGCTATATCTTAGCATTGAAAGTTTTCAAAGTAACAAAAAGGGAGGTAACCTCTAATCCACAAGGAGATTTGAAATACCGGTTACATATTTCGGATACAAAGTAGCCATCTTCAGCGATGAGAGACAAAAGTCAGCAAAATAAAACTTTTCTTTATTTGACTTTTGTCTTTCATCGATGAAGATGGCTACTTGGTAGCAGAAATACATATCCGATATTTAAAATCTCCTTGTGGATTAAAAGTTCTTCTCTTTTTGGTTGTTCTTTTCCACAATATTTGTTTAATGTTTGTTAAGATTATATTTGTACCATTATAACACGTACTACTAAGCTAAGTCCCACTATCGTAAATTACTTATTACATTCATTCATGGTACGTCGTTAAGAGTTGTTTGATATATTACATGCCATATCTTAGCATTGAAAGTTCCAACTGTATCATATGGCACCTTTAGGACACGTGCTATTAAACCAACATGCCATTGCTAGTCATTGGAAATTTTTATTGGGGTATCATAATGGTACCATTAGAGCACGTGCTATTATTGTACCTATTTCGGTTATCTCACCATCCCATATTATTGGATTGGTGAAAACAGTTTGAAAATGTTAATTAGTTTTCAAGTTATCTGAATAAATAATATAATCTTGTAAACATTCCAAGGAGGAGCTTTAGCAGTGAAGGAGAAATACATTTATACATTTATTAAAAAAATTAACTCCCCTCCCCCTCCCCCCGAGTAGGGTAAGGCAAGTAGCAGATCCTGAAGTCATCTATTTTTACCCCTTTATCTACACTTTTTACCTCTCTCCAAGTTTTTTAATCCAAAATTAATTTTCTCGAACATAATATGTAGAAAATGTAAAAAAGCTCGTATTTCCTTTCCTTTCTCATCATTTCCGAACGTATGATACCCATATGTTGGCATAGTTCTAAAAACCACGTGACTACCACCCCCGCAAATCCTACCCCAATGGAACACCTGGGCCTAAACTTCATAGTAATGTAGATCTTGCCTAGAGGAATCTGGATACTGAATTTCACGCCTTTACGTACCTAAATAGCACACATGTTGTCTTCTCTGAATCCCACCCCCGTAATTCCGACCCCAGTGTACCAATCAAAACCAAACTAAATAGTGCAATTTCAACCTTCTACCTCAAAAAATTTAGAAATTATGAAGGGGTACACAGTTAAGACATTATAAACCCAATAAGTAGTTCCATTCTTTCACTACCGAATAATATAGATTATGAGCAGTTGAGCAATCGTGCGTCGACAAAGCGATTTCACGTGCGCGCGCCGATGTCAGTAATGCTTAAAAGATGAACAGAAAGTAACAATGTATTCCTTCTTGATAAATCGTTTGTTATACCGTATGTCAAGCCATTATCTTTGTATTCTTTACACTCACTGTTTTTGCACGTGAATTCGACTTGAAGGGGTCCACGAAATATTCTTTAAAGTTGATACGGCCGAGCTAAGACTTTGATGGTCAAATTTCTGAAAACAGAATTTGAAAAAGTTAATCCGTTTTCAAGTTATCGTGCAAGCGGCGCATTCTTATAAGTAGCTTTTATGCTAAAGCAACGAGATTAATATAATTAGAGTGGAAATAACGACGCCATATTGGAAGCGAATTGAAGCGATGTCCGCCATCGCTGTTGAGGTAAAAATTTGAAATACTATGATGTGAAATCTTATATAATAAGAAGTATAAACTTTCGGTTTATTACAATCATATTTATCATGGTGTTGTATGCAGGAAGTGAATAATATAAAATGAAAATGATAAATTTCTGTGAAATTTAACCCATTTATTATCTTATATAATATTATTATATACAGAAATAAGAGAAAATAATTATTGAATAACTCATAAATGGTTTTATCCTACGCCACACTTCAGCTGTTCAAATTATTGATGAAAAAAGAAAAATTATTTTCTTTCCTATTTTTCATCAAATAATTATTCCTTTGGATTCTAAAGGAAATATACATTCTGCTCTCGGAATTATTTATTTTACATCATTACTAAGTAGTGGAAGTATGGGGCTACTTATTGGTTTCACAATGTCCGTCTGTCCCTCCCCTTCATAATTTCCACATTTTTGAGGTAGAAGGTTGAAATTCGAAATGTAACTTGCTATATTATGGGGATGTGCATCTTCACTATTTAGTTTGGCTTTAATTGGCCCACTGGAATCGAAGTTTCGGGGGTGGCAGTTGTTCTTTAGAACTATGGCAACATATGACATGTTATATATCATTCGATCGGAAATGATCAGAAGCGAAAGAAGATAGAGCTCTTTTACACTTTCTAAATACTATGTTCGAGGAAATCAATTTTACTATTTAAAAATTTTACTAGGGGGGGGGGGAGGCCATGACCTGGCGGGCTTCCACTGAACACACAACTTCAGGGAAGTTAAGCAACATCAGGCACCGCTAGTCACTGGATGGGCGACCATCAGTGAGATACGATCTTCACCCCCCTCTCTCCCCGGCTGCTGCGACCATCTTACAGCTGTCGTTAATCCAGGTCGATCCAGGGACCCAACTCGTCGGCCTCCGGCCATATAGGCCCTGAATGGACGTATTGGATTACAATCAATTAAAATAAAATAAAAAAATTGAGTGGGGGTTAAAACGTGAAATAAAAGGGTAAATATAGGTGATCTCAGGGCTTCCGCTACTTTCCTCGGGAGGATTAATTTCTTGTTAAGATATAGTTAAGGTGGCAAAGTAAGTATTTACATTTTAAACAAATGTACAATCGAAATTTTGCTCTCGGGGTGGGAAGAGTATAAATGTTATTGGTATAAGTGTACTTTAGTATACCAAGGCTCATACTGATTGAGGATTCGTTAATACTTACGGAAAATAAAACTTAACGAAATGTTAACGCACTAGCTCCATATACCTTCAATATAATTTCTTATGCAAATTCCGATTTATCCGTAGCTTAAACGTTCGTTATCCGGACATCTTAAGCCCGCTACACTAAAGAACTTGGCCTAAGATGTCAATTTACGTTTAGCGATTCGGGTAACCAACTTTTTAGCGATGATGAATCGGAGTTGCATAAGATATTATACTGATTGTAAGTATATGGTGCTAGTGCGTTAACATGTCGTTAAGTTTTATCTTTATTTTCCGTAAGTATTAACGGCAAATCTAATCAGGAACTCAATACAGGCTATAATGAACAAGATAGGCTAATCTTAGCTTTTATCAAGAACATATGAAGGCCTACATCATCTGTTCTTGCTTTTATTAATCTGGGCTAGGCCTAATTACTTGTTAAAGGTGATATCCGATCGTTTTTCTCTCTTATTCGAACAATTGAACGCCGAGCAAACGTAAGGCATCCTCGTAAATGTCACTACATCGCTAAATAATTATAATAATAAGCTAGAATAAAATCCAAAGAAAGGAAATTCATCTTATTAGCTACAGCTTGCATACGTCGTATACCTCAACAGTAATGGCTGACGCTAGTTACCACGACTTCATAGTGGGGGCGCTGATGACCAGTTAATTTCCACTCTAATTATATTAATCTCGTTGTGCTAAAGCTCCTAATAAGCTCCTACGATTAAAGAAATTCCTTTGGTTTAGGCACCGATCTCCCGTTTCTATAATCGTCAGTCACGTGCATCCTGCACGCGCACCATCTCAACGTTTAGAGCACGCGCAGAGCCGAGCCGAAGTGCTCAGCACGCGTTTTCCCCAGTGCAAGGATGATTTGTCTTTTCCAGTAATAAACTACACGCACTTTCTCTATGTAATAGAATCTATTGCAACGCAATTCATTGTTGGAATTGTGTCTACGGACGGACGGACAGCTGAACAAACCGATCACATAAGCATATTTTCTAAGAAAATGCGCTAATAATACTAGAAATCCATCCGTCACATGACGGGTGTCAACCGTAAAGAAAAGAAAGTGGAGCATCAATGGTTTTTAAAACTTAATATTCTGCGGCAATATACTGTTCATCTGCATATAAAAAAATCAACACTAAACATTTTCCAGTTTATTTATGTATTACGTTTCATCGCAGAGGCCTTCTCTCTCGGTTACGGACGAACTCACATGTTCTCCTTTATTTTGATGCTTCACTAGCCAAGTCGATTAACTCCATAAAACAAAAAGTTGAGGAAAATAATAAAATAGCATACATTGTTGCTTAAAATTCCTATTAAGTTATAAATTCCTTTTGCCATTTGGTAGTGTTAATACTTATTAGAGAAATTTGTTTTGAATATATATATTTACGAGTAAATCAAGTGCTTTGACATTAAAATTTAATATAATCCAGAAAGTGGAGTTAATCGATTTGGCAAGTGAAGCATCCATTTATAGTTTCATATTGCTATTTGAAATTTCATATATACGTCGCATTCGCTGTATAAGTCGTAGGGCCCTGCAGGAGCCAAAATTCGTGGAAAAGACTGCGACTTATAGTCCGGAAAATACGATAATATTCTCGTTATATTTACCTTTCTCAGTGGATTGAAACCACAATCTTCCTCACATATTTTAACAGTATTTTTATCAAGTCAGTAAAAGAAAGGTCTCGCATTGCGCAAAGCCGGCTTTCCTGCGGGGAGGAAAAGTAACGTCAAGGATACTGTTCGCAAAATGAATCATTAAGGAAAGCGGTCTAAAGATAATTAAAACGACACAATAATTATACATTAGACATGGAACAAGAATTTTCTTTTTTGCATTCATTTAATTGAAAAATGAAGATTTAATTCTTTGTTTTGTCTACACCGAACAAGCATGCATTGTTTAGCTTTATCGTCCCGATCTTCATTAGTGTCTTTGATGTCACTGCCCAATAAAGGACGCATTTTTGGGAGAAGTTTGCGAGATCTTATCCTTTTAATGATCTTGATTTTTACATTTTATTCTTGTAAAAATACCCCCCCCCCAATTTTTCTTAATCTACCATATTTTAACAACTTTAGCTTGCCCAAGTGTTTTTAAAAATTCAACAAGCCGCTTTTTTTTTTATTCCGTAAACTACAAATATTTTATTTCGCAAATACATTTAACGTTGAACTGTATGCTGAGACACATTGTCTGGGTCACCACCACGGTAACTGCTGGTGTTTTGGGCCATTGTAATCCTTTGTTCACGGCGAACAGTGCGTACTATTCTTCGCTCTCCTCTGGCAATGCAAATAGCAGGACGTTGATTCTTCCGCACACCACTTTTGATAAGTACTCACAGCGACTGCACGTTAACAGCCCGCCAAACGCGCCGTTCCGAGGCGCCGGGCCATCTTGATTTGCACTGTCGAAATCTGGTAAATCTGCTGCTTTTTCCATGCTGCAGCCGAACACACTACATTCGATTTATGTAGTGCGGTATGAGCCGCGCTTGCCCTATACTTTCGTCTCAGGGCGAGCTCATTGCTCTAAGTTGGAGGTGGTCATATGTAATGGCTCATCGGTGTATATTGCAGTTTCAGAGTAGTGTATCCATTTGTTTCGTCCTCAGAAAAAGCTTGACGCATAATTACACTGCTCGACAATAAAATTGCCCCAGTCAACAGAAATCCGTGAAAGAATCAAATGATTTGCAGAAATCCCCAGTCAACACTGCAATTCAGGCAAAATAAAAAATAAAAGAAGGTACCGTGATATGGAATTGTCTCTAAATGAAGGGAAAAAACACTAGCCACAAAAAGAAGCATCCGGCGTTTCATATGTCGGATGTTATTTTGGGATTAGAGATTTCAGGTCTACAGGCAATTCAGGGGAAGACGAACTTTTACATCTACTGATATTTCTTGTCCTATCTTTTCATATAACTACAAATTGCACGGTAATAACAGAAGAAAATAATATAAAATCTAGCTATTAATGGGATTAAAGAAAAGACAGACGAGGAAATGTCTTGACTTCCTATACAGCAGCCACTATGGATTATCTTGTGCAACTTTTGAAACAAACAACGGGTCCAAGCTGTGATTTCGTTTTTGTTTATCTGTATCTCCAGGCTCTCGTTGACAGATTAATCCTTTGGAAAAAATATTTCAATTTTTTAATTTTTAAAATAACCACCAGAGAATAAAAGTAATATTGAACAAAAAAACATTTTATCTTACTATTAAATCAAAATTTTATTGTTTTAATCTTATTCAAACTTCTTTAATATTGTATAATACTATACTATGCTTCGAAATGATTCAAATAATAGTGTTGGATATTCTATTATTTAATGCTTAATTTAAAATTAATATTACATTTTAATTACATAACACGCGCTTCTACTTTTTCAGTCCTATCATATTCATGCGATTTTTTTAACATGTCACCGCAAAATAATAGTCAGTCCACTGACAACAGATTCAAAAACATTGCGTGCCACGAATATTACTGTATTTGAACCACGCAAAAAGGAAAAAAAAAATGAATCTCTCCTCCCCTCCTGTCATACAATTTAATATCAATTGTACTTTTGACCTTTCCAACAATAAAAACGCGAAGAAACTATTTCAAGCCAGCCCGCAAATGCAAATGAGTTAATCGAGTGAATGGCTTGTTTTATGGCTTTTCGATTCTTACATAAGCAACTGAAATTAGAGTGGTACGATAGATTAGAAATTTTATAGATTACTAAAGTGCACGGATAATAAACAGGGCATTCGGGATTTTGTATATTCTAAGCTGAATTCTAATTGGAATCTCAAATACTCATAGCTATACATTTCTGTTTTATTTTAACGATTATTTCATTAAAATTTATACTGCTTAGTTAAAAATTAACGCTACGAATTACTTTGATAACACCTTATAAGATATTTCTGATTCAATTATTCTAAAATACAATTGCTTCGATATACCTCAAGGTTTGACTTTCGTGTGCTTATGAATAAGCATGCATTTTGAATTTTGCAACAGAAACGTAAAAACATTTGAGCTGTTCTGCTCTTTAGTATTTACAATAATATTAAAGAATTTTTTTATTAAAACAAACCTCAATAAAAATTTCCCAAAAAAGTGATAGTGTTCATTGAGAAAGCATACAACATTACTTCCGAGTATGTCAAATATTTCCCGTCGGAGTCTAGAGAAAAAACTCATAAGCAATTCAAAATTTGAAGGGAATAACGGTTATGTAATTTAACAAATAGATACTAATTATAGTTTGGTCCACTATCTATGAACTAAAAATGAAGCGTGCATGCTCAAGCTGATACCAATCTTTTTGAAAAAAACGAAACTCTTCTAAGGCCTGTGGTTGGTTGCTTGTATTTGAAACCAACTAATGGAAATATGCATAACAATTTTTAGTATTAAAAAAAACAGCTCACACACAATTTGGATTTTTTTATTATATTTATTATTCAACATCAAAACACGTGCTCACTTGTGAGTACTAACCAGCACTTGTTACAATTTTGACTGCGTAACTCGGAAACTTCTCGTTGGAATTCGATCAAGTTTTAACGGTATACACAGCCTTATGTATCCTCTTACTCCTCCAAATTTCATTAATCTAGGCTTTACAGAACCTGAGTTATTAACTTGTTGATGTTGGTGGCGGCATTTTTATTTCTGTTCATATCTCAGTTATCGTTCAAATCCGGACCCATGTTCATATGAACTTTTTTGCTTAGAATCACCCATACTACCTCCTCTCCAAGTTTGTACATCCTTGTATACAGGGTGAAAATTAATTCCACTGCCAAACTTGGAGAGGTAGTAGGGATAGTCGGAACAAACAACTTTTCTTTATACCAGTGTTGCGAGAAAATTTTATTTACCAACGCAGAACAGTTAGAGCAGAACTCCAAGACATGTGAGAACAGGGCGTGTGGAAGAGGAGATACTGCAACGGTTTGCAGAGGATCCCTCAACAAGCACCCGTGCAGTCGCACATGCTGTGAGGAAGAGTCAAACAATTGTCTGGAACTTCATGCATGAAATGGGCAATATCCGTACCAAGAACAGTCTGTGCAGGCTTTGCGACCCAACGACTATCAACTACGTGTGCAATTTTTCGACTGGTATCTTCGGAATGTTGCCGTCAATCCTGCGTTTGTTGAACTTGTTTTGTTTTCTGATGAAGCACAGTTCACCAAGGATGGTCTCTTCAATTGCCATAACCGACACAAACACTTTGAACAACTGCTGTAACTGTTCTGTGTTGGTAAATAATTTTTTCTCGCAAAACTGGTATAAAGCGAGCGAACTAATCCAATGCCAAAATTCGGCACAAAAACAAATGTTTATTTTTCAAAATTTTGCTATATCCAAACAAATGTTGTGTAATAGGGAAATGATTCTTTATATATCTAATTTTGTTATATGAGATTTCTTATAATCGGAGAAAATGTGTACACTCTCAATGAAGCCAACTGCTATATGTTGGGGATTTCAATTAACTTCGCTATAACCGCTTTTTCGTTATAACCAATGTATTGGCGCGAGTACAGTTGCTAAAGATATAAATAAGGAACCATACTCTCCCAACCAAAGTTTGAGGGGAGTGTCCAGATAATTTTTATCAATGTCTAACAAAAATAGGGTGTAGAGGAAATAATCAATGTATAACTTTAGAACAAACGGTGCTAGGGACATAAAAGTCAGGTCTATCTATAGAAAAGTATCAGTGTCCAATTGAATAGAAGTATCCCTAGTGCCTCTTGCGTAAGCGCTGAAAGTTACGAAAACTAACTTTTGATTAAATAGAGAAAAATAGTAAGGAAAATTCCACGGCCTGGATTCGAACGAATGGCTATCGTCCCGATGCTATAGCCACTAACCCACTAGAAGCTGTCGCTATCAAATACGTCCAATGAGCATAGGTTAAAGAGCGGCTCCTTGTTCGCAAGACGAGACTATTTTTACTATTAAATGCCGAATATTGTTATAATAATAATTTGAAAATGGGTCTTTGGAGGATTTTTTCACGCTATACCTCCGATATTAATAATTAAATAAAAAATTATTACTAACTTTTGAGCCATGATAGAGAAAAATTCCAGTTGCAAGTTTGTAGAGCGTCACTGATTTAGTAGAAATCCGCTCTTTGCATAAAGAAAACAAAAGCATAAAACTCATAAAACGGGGTAGAAAAATCCGTGTAAGGGCAAGAGGCGTTTTGGTTTGTAGTGGCGTTTGTGATTGTTTTGTTTAATTTTATTCTATCTTCCATTGTGACAAGAGTATTAATTAAATAAGAGTAATGCAACTTAAGGTGTGCGTACGGTGAGATATCTCTACTCTGCACAAGTATCAATCAGATCTGCAAAACGGAATGTTCACTGGCTTTCGGGTGGTAGTATTTTAGAAATGCGCAGTTTGTGAACTTTTCGAGTGTTGCTGTGATTAAAGTGTACCGTGATTGTACAAACGGAATCATTGCGAACAAATGCCGTAGAAACTGCGGAGCAGTCGCCATTGATGTAAGCAGTCTCACAAATGCTAAGGAAATGCTTCTTTCCAAACAAAGTTTGGTATATGCAGTCACATTGTATGCCATTGCTTTTCAAGATTTGGCTTTAGTCCATTAGGCTTTTCAATAAAACCAAGTTTGCTGCGCAATAATTGGACGTTAGGCTCTTCCACCTTATGACAGTAGTTCCGGGAAGATCTCGTATCTGTATCAGCAGGAATATGACTCATGTCATATTGTACAAATCGTAATAGAGCGCTTTAGGGTATGGATGTAGAAAAAATTTGGATTGACCAACCCTAATCCGAGCCCTACCAACTTCTTTGGGACGAATGGAGGCGTCAATATGTACACGTCAACAACGCCTAGAAATTAAGGTCAAACGTGTGGCTGCGTTAAAGGGGAAATGGAGGAATATATCACCTGATATTTATAAAAATATAAAATACTAGGCCACGAAGATTGAATGCAGTCATAAAATCCAATGGTAAATGATAAGAAAGCAGAAGATACTAAATGATAAAAAAAAAATCTTTTTTTGGATAAATCACGTGTGCGAATATAAATAGTAGGGAAGCATGCATTCATCACTATAATGGATTTAAGGAAAGTCCAAATTTAGGGGTAGAATGTCATGTAAATATGAAAGGGCATGTATACAAGTTTCTATGTTTGCGCACGCGTGCTTATTTCAAGTGCGTGTCTGCACTTTTGATAAATTTGACCCGTTTCGTGTTATTTGGTTAAAAACTTTAGGAATATACCTTTATCTAGAAATTGTAAAATAACAACGACAGGAAAAGGTTTGCAATTATATACTATTATATTCAAAGGACTGAACATCTCTTCTATGTTTGTTGAAAAGATAATATTCTAAAATATTTCGGGCAGAATTTCAAAATTTAGGAAGAAGTTAGGTGCGGAGAAAGAAAAATTGCAGTTGTAACAAATGATAAATAGATTTGACAGTGAAAGAGCAAGAGGAGCAAACGAAGGACAGGAAAAAAAAAAGAAAAAGAAATAAACCAGAACCCTCCCACAACTGAACGTAATTTAGCGATCGATAGAAAGAATGATGAGGGAGGGGGGGAAAAGTTGCTCCCTCCACTCGGCAAGTCGTGCAACGAATCCATCAAATAATTCATTTGGAAAATATCAAGGCGGTCGTTGTCAGGGAAAATATTTACAGTTCTTGTTCCTAAGCAAGAACACCATTTCGTTATTTCGACAACATAAAAGGGAGTGACGAGGAGAGAAATCAGAGAAAACAAAAATGACAGAAGCGCGAAATATGTGTCTGTAATGGAAATAGCGGGATAAAGCTTAAAAATAGCTTTCATACACGTCATGTGAACCTACATGCAACTTAAGTGCTATATAAACAGCCAGAATATGGAACAGACGGGAAAGTAGACTGATTTTATCAGTTACCGCTTTTATAAAAAAAAAACCAACTCAACTCTTTAATACAAGGCCTTTCAAGTGGCTCACGAGTGCTTTCATTAAAAAACAATTTTTCCAATATAAAACCTTTCGCAGATTTTAGGTCTCTTCCGAAGATTGCACAACCACTAATTAAAAACTTTTAAACAATAAAATCACACGTTTTCAATCCTTGACATACATGCGCATCTATTCCTTTCAACAAGAGCCATCTTTTAATTTAATAGGAAAGACTCAATATTACTTTCACAGCTTTTTATGTCAAAGATGCATTGATTATTATTGAAATTAAATCAATTCATCAATATGACTACCCATAAAATGTATAAATAGATGCTCAGTAAAATTTTCATAAGCCATCATTTTATTTTTTTAAATAAACTTCACCCAGTTAAACTTTGCTTGGAACTGATGTTATGATATTTGCAATCGATTGTTACCATGTTAGGCAACAAATATTGTCAGCAATTCGACACACTTATCGTATAGAGAAATCTAAAAAAGCACTACCAGTGTAAAACTCAACTGTAACGGCGTTGTTCTTTTATCTTCTGTCCGTAAATGTTCTCATTTTTTCCCCTAAGTTTTTCAAAAGACATAAAAACATAATTCAAATAAAGGGTGTAGATATAAAGGCTTCATTTCCATAATAAGAGTGCATTTGAACTGAAATAGACTGAATAATTTAGAAAAAAAAGAAACCTATTCTGACCAAGCAAAATGGGAAAAAACTAGAAAGGTCTTTTCACAATACCTTTTCAGTTAATAATATATGATATTTAAAATCATTAAAGAAACCAATTTTCCAAACTGAATTGAGTTTTTCTTTTACATAAACGCAAACGTGCGCTCAGTGCCCATAGCAGTTTTTTCGTATTATAATCGATCAATGTCTGACTTCAAGTTAATGCAACCCAAGTAATTTTACTGCAAATGTTGTAATAATAATGATCAGTTTGCTCTCGAAAACCAATTATTCAAGGACGAGATGTATATAATTTTTATAGTTATAATTGAGATAGATGAATCAAATAAATATTGATCCCCAATAAGACCACCACCTGTTTTAACGATTTTAATATTTCCATGTTAATGTAAATCAATTAGCTTAAAAATACTTTATAGTATTCTTTATACAGGATATAAACTTTTTTAAATCTAAGATTAGCCAAGTGGCACACCTGAGCTCTAAAAAAGTATTGGCTGAACTATAAATACTGTATAAAAAACTTTAGTGATAATGATTTTATTTCTATTAATCTTTAATCTTCAAATCTATTCTTCTTAAAATATCTGCGTAAAATAATTTCAATTGAGTATTTTTTATTCTTTACAATTTTTTTATTGCATAGAAAAAAAATGATGGATTTTATTTACCACCTACAATATTTGATGGCAGTTCTCGAATTGCAGGAAATTCCGATTCTCACGCTAACAATTACTCTGATAAATTGACTTGAAGTAGAGAAAGGTAAATGTTAAAAGTCATGTTTTCAATTTAATATGAAGAAAAGATTCACAACCAATTTTGAATAAAATCTCGTCAAATGTTTAATCATTATTTCGGTTGGAGAAAAAACAAACAGGGTATGAAATTCCATACTTGACATCCTTTTGAAACTACGTATTGGACGAGTTTCGAATATTTAATGAGTCTATTCATTTCAAACGGATCAATATTTTCAGATTTTTTAAAATCCAAATGCATTCATCAAATATGCATAATATGTATAATGGAATAAGTTAGCTAAACGAACTGACACAAACATCTGAATAGAATTCGCAGTTAGAGATTGAAGGTACTGTTTTTTTAAATAAGTATTAAAAGACTAAAACCGTAATATTTGATGAACTCTTTTTCTCCTTATTAGTTAACTATGTGAAGAAATATTAAAAATCAAGTTATGCTGACGCAATTCTTTCAGACAGGCGATATTTATCACTTATTACTTTTTACTTTCTGGCATACTTTAATTGTTATTGTCAGGAAATTCGACCTTGAGTTGTGTGTAAACACGATAATTCAAAAGCGCAACGAGCTAAATGGATGAGATTTAGTATTGTAGATCTGTATCAACTTTTGGACCAAATTTGTACATGAAAAAGTCTGCGTGGCAAGCGGATTGATTGCCTCAGGTTATAATCGATTTGGAGCATCAGGTTTTGGTTTGGTTTGTTTTGTTTTGTATTAACGTCCTTTTCAACTGCCATGGTCATTTCAGCACGGCGTTATAGGGGCCGCAAATTTTGCCTCGCAAGGGTTCTTTAACGTGCAGCCGGCAAACGACTACACGAGACCAACGGCTTTACTTCCCTTCCGAAGGAAGTGCGTGATCTCAGGATTTTCCCCCTGAAAAAATCCTCGTCGTCCTCGGCCGGGGTCGAACCCGCGTCCTCGGGCATCAGAGGCGACCACGCAACCCCTGAGCCACCGAGGCCGATGATTTGGATCATCAATACAACGCGTCAATTGTACATTATTTTAGTAAATCGGTTATTGCCTGAGGCAATCATCTTGCACACATACAGCCTTTCCCCGACTTACGATCGTTCGAGTTGCGATTTTTCGGAAACGACGAAAAGAAATCTGAAAAATGAAAACTAAAATAAAAAACCAAGTTAGTAGACCCCAACCTGTGCTCCTTGGGTCACACGGAGAATATCCAGCCGATAGTCAATTTCTTGCCATGTTCTTTTGAGCATATCGCCATCCATCTTGTTAATAGCAACCGTGATCCGGCATTTCAAATCCGTAATGTCTTTAACTTTTGTCTTGAACCCTTGGTCCTTCGCGAACCCCACAAGAAAAAGTCCAGTGGCGTAATGTCGGTTGATCGAGGGGTCCAAGAGATAGGTCCATCTCTCCCTATCCAACGACTTGGAAATTTTTCGTCCAAAGCGGCACGAACAATTGTCCTCCATCCTGTTGGAAGAGAATATCGGGCCCGTAGTTCATCTAATTGCGGGAATACAAAATTCTGCAACGTGTCGAGATACGTAACGAAAGTAATGGTTGGTTCCGCAAAGAAGGGTCTTAGTACGCGATCGTGCATAAGCCCGCAACTAACATTGAACTTTTGGGCTGTCTCTTTCCATTTCACGGACACATTGCGGGATTTCAGATCCCCAAATGCGAACTTTGTGGCGGTTAACATGTCCGGAAACGTGGAATGTCGCCCCGTCGGAAAATACAACACGTTAAGAAAATTTCCATCGTCTTCAATCCTGTTTAACATGTAAACAGCAAACTTCGTACGTTTCGGTTTGTCGTCTAGTTGGAGAGCTTGTACAAGCTGAATCCCAATTCTCTTGAAACTGTCCTCATCGATTTTCTAGGGCTCCGATCAAACGCCTCTATAACTCTTTTTATATCTTCATCTGCTATGCTTGTGCGGTCTGAACTTTTTTGTTTGCAAGGCACGCTGCCTGTTTCCAAAAAACTCTTCTTCCAATCCAAAATGCTGTTTCGACATGTGGATCCTTAATAAATTGTCCGAAATTTTCTCTGTGTCTGAAGTCCCCGATTTCCTTTCGAAAAACCAATACACTGTGACAGTCCATGCTCTCTCCTGTGGAGCAGCCATCTTTTGTTTTAATAACCCGGATGTACAGTATTATTACAAGTGGGCTTTGGTTACAGTTTCTTATATTGAAAATCCGTTTCTGTTTATCTTTATTAGTTTTTTGGTAATACACAGATAAAATGTGTCAGACTTTTTATGAACACCCTGTATTATTATTGGAATTATAGCTTCAAAACGTCTATCAGTATATTCATCTAACTGTATTCCTTTACTTGTAGCATGTTTTTATATTTTATTTGTTATTTTCGACTTCCGATGGGTTTATCGGTACCTAACCCCTTCGGAAGTCGGGGAGAGACTGTACACAATTTTCTTCTTTATAAGGAGAACCAATTTAATTAAAGGAGAACCAATAAAATAGAGACAGGTCTTTCTAATGGGCCGGCCAGGTGGCCGAGAGGGCTAGGGCGTAGGCTTTCTAGTTCTCGAATCCACTTGGTCGTGGGTTCGAATCCCGCCGTGGGCATGGATCTTTGTGTTTGTCCCGGGCTGCATGCAGGTATAACTTGTGTAAAAAGCGCAAAATGACCTTAGTAGTCGACGTCAAAAATTATAATAAACCAACAAATGTTGGCGAAAGAGAATTAGATATCAAAGTTCAGCTGGATCGTATATGACATGAACATCTACTTAACATTTTTCTTATAAACTAGCATTTTAAATTAATCTATAAGTTTAAATGAATATAAGTTGACAGTTTGAAACTTTTTGTAATTGTAAAAGATAATTAGATATAAAATTTCTTGGTCACATAAGCACAATCACTTTGGAACACGTTATAAAGGACGTTTTATGGGTGATTATACGAGAAAGTCGTCGAGAGGAGAACACTACAGAATTTCCAATATAAGTTTATATCATTTGAAACATTAATACTCGCATTCATTTGATGACAAAATTTTCAGGAAGTCATAGATAAAATGTATGGTTACGCAAATTCAATATCTTTAATATACAGGATGGCTCAATTTAATCCATCCAGTGAAAGTTCTCGAGAAATACAAATCGAAAAAAATTTCCTGGATAATGGTTTCGAGAGGGCCATCCAACACTGTCAAAACTAGTTATAAACCGAGTTACAACCGCTGCCATTAGATAGTGCCACTTTTCACATTCTCAAAATAACTTCGCCACATGGAATGCTACTTAGGAACTTCATTGAGAAAAAAAAAACAAAAAAAAACGAAGTTTAACTAATTTACGCAAAGCACTCTGCTCTACAGGGTGTTTTTGAACTCGGTGCACAAACTTCACAGGGTGATAGGTGATAACTTACTGAACATTTTTTTTTTTATCAAAGAATGGTCCAAAGTTCACCATTAAATTGCTACAAGGAAAAATGTTGGAAATATTCAACCCATTACCAGTTGAATTTTGCATGGAAATCAAAAAAGGAATTACCAAACCTTTTTTGGCGAACAATTGCCAAAACTGTTGGAACATGTACCAATTGCCATTCGCAATCGGATGTGGTTTCAACATGATGGGGCCCCTACACATTTCAGCATTGGTGTACGGAATTACCTCAATAGAATTTTTGGAGCTAAATAGATTGGCAGAAGCGGACCTATCATAATCTCTGGATTACTTTTTCTGGGAACACATGAAGAGCCAAGTTTATGAGACTTGTGTTAACTCAGATGAGGACTTAATTGCCAGAACTGCTGTTGCAGCTGGGAATGTAGGTGTAAGGCATTTTTGAAACTGTTCGTCGATCAATGTCTCGACGATGTCAGGCATATGTTACTGTTAATGGTAGCTCCTTTGAACAGTTACTGTAAGCAGTTGTCAATAAAATGGTTAACTAATTGTTGGTAATTTTTTCCCTGTAGCGATTTAATGGTGAACTTTGGATCATCCATTCTTTGGTAAAAAATGTTCCTATGTTATCACCTATCACCCAGTGAAGTTTGTGCACAGAGTTCAAAAACACCTTGTATACAGTGCTTTAAATGTACGCCAAATGCAGCGCCATCTATCACAAATTGAGGTTCAAGACAAAGAAGTTGTATGTTTTTATCGCAGATCTTTCTGGAACGAAACGTGGTGATTCTCAGTCCCGGGTGACGTCCGTCTATCAGCTAGAATTCCTGTTTTTCGGTTTTTCTTAGAATTGATAGTCCCTTCGCTCTGTGATAAATTGATTGAGTTATTATTTCACTAATTTTGAGTTCTAATTTAACTTCTTGAGATTGTTCTGTTCACCCACAACTGTAATTATCCCGGGCAACTTAACTTATAAGAATATCCCACGGCGAAAATTGGAATACGAGGTAATTTCCGCTGATTACAGGTTATCTATCACGAATCTAAAAAATTATTTCAGATAAACCCTACATAATTTTTGACATACAATCAGAATTTGCAATAACAAATGGGGGTTCCCTTTTAAAATTTCAGAGTTGTCCCCTGGGCGAGAGCAGGACGGTCTAATTTTCACAGGGTTGGATGGCCCCCTCGTAACCATGAAATTTTATCCGGACCACATATTTATCAGAATTGAAAATGGGTTTTTTGGAAACTTGAGGCTTACTTTTTTCCATTGCCAAATCGGTAGCAAATTAATTAAGTTTGCTTAACATTAGAGTGAATGCTTTGATGTCTACCGAAATAGTAGCATATTGGATCTAATAAGCACTGCGAGATCAATAATTCTGTAAATCTAAATTTTTCGTGCAAACTGTTCAATATTTCGATTATCAATCAATTCAGATCTCAGGAGAAATTTCATATTTATCATTTCCCATTTGGATTCAGATCATTTTGTTCATAAGACTGTAACAAGCATTTTCCAAGTTTTTTTTTTTTTTTTGAAGGGTGATCGATTGAAAAAGAAATTTTAATATATGAAAAAAAACTCTTATTTAGATAAATGAGATAGTTAGTTTAAAAGCAAATAAACTAATATAATAAGTTCTTTGAAAGTTATAATTCTTTTGTTTAATAGATTAAAAAAATAATAAATTTATTCAGTCAGAACGTGTTGTATTTCTCAAGACAAATTTGTAAATAAAATTGTTACAGCCTTTCAAGTACATAGTTAGATTTTAAAATATTTCTTTGTTCTCTAATAAAGTACCGAAAGTGAACATACGAGGGCTGTTTTTCTACCGTGCTGTTTCTTTATTATAGTGGCAACACGGGTACACCAGGATATGGATCCAGTATTTCTCGCTTTTACATACAATCAACCTGCTGTCCATCTATTAATGCTCCAGGGATGCGCTGTGCTGCGAAGAATAGCGTAGTCTGTGAGAAAACCTGCATCGTGATGGTTTCTGTACCATTTGATGGAATTACAGAAATGGCAACGATACGACGTTACGCAACCCACTTAGAACGCCATGAGCGCGAAGGGGAGATTCCCTAACGCGTATCATAACGATTGATGAGACATGAGCCCAATCGTAAGAACCCAAAAGTAGGATCCACGGCCCCGAGCAAATTTCTAATGGCGAATTTCACTCGTTGC
The DNA here is from genome assembly GCA_023313115.1 of Rhysida immarginata. NCBI lineage: Eukaryota > Metazoa > Arthropoda > Chilopoda > Scolopendromorpha > Scolopendridae > Rhysida > Rhysida immarginata. Next base: position 1,849,923 of record JAHWFO010024136.1, read on the forward strand.
TCTAGAGCTCTTTTTTTTTTTTTTTTTGCTCCATTTGCTCCATAGTGTTCCACTCACTGCTCGGAGCATCGCGAATGCTCCTACTCTGCGTTCCACTTGCTGCTCGTGCTCCAAGAGAGAGTGCTCTAGCTACTCCAGCTCGGGATGTGGAGTAGCTAGAGGAGGAGTGGGAAGAGGGGTGGAGTTCAAACTTCCAAGATGGCTGATGACGAATTTTTATACGCTTTCGTTGAAGAATTTTTGAAGAAGAAGATGAAAAGAAGGGTAATGCTCATCCTTTGCTATATTTCAGGATTCAAGGGAAGTGTAAAAGACCGAAAATTGAAACTTTTATGGATATTGTGCGAATGTAGTGAGAGTTTGAGGTCGAACGTTACTAATTGAAATTGAAACTCATTATAACTCGTCGTCCCTGTTACTCCTGTCTGGAGCAATGTGGTTGTTCCACTTGACGAGCAATTTTGCTTCCTCTCAAAAAGAGTAGTCATGTGATTTATGTTACTCTTGCTCTCCCCCAGAGCGCTGAGTGGAATTCGCTATTAAGCTGAAAGTCCCAAATACCAATCAAATCTATAAGAACATACATTCAATAAAACTGAAAGATGTCAAAAATGTTCCCATTCAATAGCAAAATTACTGTTAAGCATGGGAACTTTTGGGAAAATACAATACCTGTGTAAATCGATTATTCAAACTGAGAAATTTCCAGACATTACAAAAACAGCAAATACAGGGTGTATCTAAACGGTCTGTACAAACTTGGAGGGGAAGTAGTGTGGGTGAGAATTTGAACGATAACTGAGATATGAACAGAAATAAAAATGCCGCCACCAAGGCCAACAAATTAATAACACAGGTTCTGTAAAGTCTAGATTAATGAAATTTGAAGGAATAACAGGGTACATAGACTGTGTATACCGTTAAAATTTGATCGAATTCCAACGAGAAGTTTCTGAGTTGCGCTGGTTAGTACTCACAAGTGAACACGTGTTACGATGTTGAATGAGTAACTCGGAAACTTCTTGTTGGAATTCGATGAAATTTTAAAAGTATACACAGTTTTATGCACCCTGTTATTCGTCCATATTTTATTAATCTAAGCTTCACAGAACCTGCGATATTAACTTGTTGATCTTGGTGGCAGCATTTTCATATCTGTTCATATCTCAGTTATCGTTCAAATTCGGACCCATGTTCATATGAACTATTTTGCTCAGAATCACCCATACTACCACCCCTCCAAATTTGAACAGACGGTTCAGATACACCCTGTATAGTTCCAATATTTAAAAAAGGGGACCCAAATATAAGTAATTTTCGTCCCATTTCAATGTAACCCCCAATAGCAAAGATTGTGGAAAAGAGTATTTTTAGAGAGCTGACAGAATATCTTTGGCTAAAAATACCAATGCAACAATATGGTAGCCGACAAAACACGAAGGTAAATGGGCTACCTATAAATTTGTACATCAATGCTACTACTGCTCTTGAGACAATAACTTTATAACGATCCAAACAGATATCTCTAAGGCATTTGATACTATTCCCCGAGAACAATTATTTTTGTATCTTGAGTCGCTCGGGGTCACAGGTAACTATTTTTCCCTTGTGAAAGACTACTTCACAGCTAGAAGGAATGTAATAGATGGAACACCTCCGGTATTCCACAAGTCGGCGCGTGGCGTTATACAGGGATCAAGTATAGGAGCTTTATTTTTTGCTATAGCTACTTTATCGATATATCAACACAAATTCCATTTGAACATAAGTAGCTATGGACGACAACCTGCTATTTACCACTTATAAAGATGAAGATAACGATTTGATTACGAATCAAGCCAACAAGATATAACCTGGTTAAAAGAATGGTACCGTTTACGAGATATGAAACGCATCTAAGACTAAAAAATTAATATCTCTGAAGACGGCAACCACCGACCAATTGACACTTTAGGATTTTACTTTCGATAATGCTCTCCTCTTCAATATCCAATGTGAAAAATTAATAACATGTCTCAAAAGTCGTAACTACTTCATTAAAAGATTGAGAACTATAACGAAACTTAGTCGTAACTTTGGTCATATTGACCAAAATACTTTCGTTTCTTTACTACACGGCAGTTATGTGGGCAAGTATCTCCCCCCCGCAACTTATCGAGAGTTAAAATAGCCTATAATGCAATCATAATAACGGCGTTCAAGGCATCTCGATACGGCTTAATAACAACACGATGTCGTCCATCAAACTTACCAACCTTGGATACGATATGCAAAATCGGATTACTTATTGAATTATAAGTGCTCTTCGAAATGATCATCATCCAGCCTCCTTTATTCAAACGTGGATTTTCGTGCAACACGTATATACCGGGTGATCCAAAAGTGTATTACATTTTTTTTTTAACATTGTTAACGATATTTTCAGTGTTTGCGTGTGCCTCGTGATTCTTATGAAAGCATTGAATTGCTGGAAAGCAAACACTGAAAATGTCGTTAACAATGTAAAAAAAAATGTAACACACTTTTGGATCACCCGGTATAAGATAGAACCACCTGGGATCATTTCCACTTTCCTTTCAAAGCATTTTCCATATAATGCCATTACAATTTGAAACATTACCTTTAAATATGCGCAGAATTGCTATTGAATGTAATTCCTTGAATTGTCCAGTAGCACTCATTTCAATAGATAAATTAAAAAAATTTATATAGCAAATCAACAAAATTAATTAGCGATGTTTTAGAGATTTTGTCCCTTTTTTCGTTCTTTGACTTACACAGTAAAGTGTTAATTTTTCCTTTCTTTGTATGAAGATGTTATTCCTTTCGGAATGCCATTATGTATATTTGTATATAATAATAATAATAATAATATACTATTATTGCTGAGAAATATATTACATTAGTAACTATTACTGTTAAAGGAACCATCAATTAAGAAAGTTACTCTTGATATGGTTCTTAATTCCTGTTGTATCCCATTGAAATGAAACGTGCCACGAGGCAACAGTTATAAAACGAAATGTTAAGAAATATTTCTGCATACTCCTCAGAATCACTCGATCAATGTAACGTGCAGACTGGCAAAGACCCACGTCAATTTGAATATTTCTTTGCCGCCAATATAAAAATCTCGTATTCCTGTTGGAAAACGAGATGATTATTGCCTATTTTTTCCTATCTTAGTTTCATTAATACAAGTTGTTCCGATACTTTTATAAGGAAAAATCTAAGGAATAAGTTCATTTTTGGTTTAAGATTTACGTAGTATAGTAACATGTTCCTTATAAGAAACGTCTTCGCAATAAGTGGGCTACTATTCAATTTAGCATTAGAAAGTAATCGATATTCAAATTAGCCTTTTTTATTGAAACCCATGATTTTTTTTTCCTAAGTAGGTATTTTCCTCCCCTTTACGGCCATTATGTTATAAAAATCTAATAAAGTGAACAGATGTAGGGATTAGATGAATCGCCAGAAGGTAATAAATAAAATTATGCTTTGTGGTTTTTAATAAAGCCTTTATAAAAAATTCTAAATGTAATCTACTTTGCGTTTCCTATAAGGTCCCGGTATGAAATGGCAAAGATTTATTAGGACGACAAAATGGCTCAGTTATTAAGCCCGACATCTTTCTTGCCAACAAAATAATGTTAGAGTTGTTCAACGTTAATTTTCTTCACTATTTAAATTTCTCACGCGTACGTGCTGTGCAATATATTTTGCGCAGGAAATCTAAAAATAAATATTGAAACCAAAATTTTTCTTTAATAATAATTTTTCTTTCCTTTCGAATAACAAAAAAAAAAAATCCGAGTACGCCTTTTCGAAGTTTTAATAATTACGTGAAAAGCGTGTCTTTGGCGTTGCCACAACAACCGAAGTTAGTCTCGTGAGGGTCTGGATTCTTCATTTCGGTGATTACTTTCCAGTCCTCCTCCCTTCTCCTTTCCTCCCTTCCCTACCTCTCTTTTTCTCTTCCGTCTCCTCCTCTGTTCAACCCGAGCCGACTGTTTCCTTATTATGACAGATGCCATCAGCACGAAAGATTATCTTAATCGAAAGACATTGTATTTCATTCGTAAATGTATCGTGGCCCGGAAGAAAAAGGCCAAGATAGAAAGCCGAAGATAAGATATCGTTTCTCCTTTTACACCTTTTCTTCCACTCAACCCATATTTCAAGAGGATAATAAATATTTCACGACAGTTTTTTTTTCTATTTCTTTGTAAATTATAATTTAGCGTTTATTTAATTTTCAATTGAGAACACGTTATTAAAAACCGGACCCTTTATTCACTGTTTACTGAGCTAACAACGGAACTTAGTAACCTAGGTTAAAAAACCTCATGGGCGTAGCCAGGGAAGGGGACCACCGGGTCCGGTCAATACCGCCTAGAGAGAAAGCCTGCTCACGGAAAAATCTTACATCGTTACATCACCTACGGTAGGGACAATTTCAGGCTTATTATTGGTTGAAATATGATTAATAATACCTACCGTATATGATGTAACAATGTATGACGTTTTCGCGCTCAGGCTTTGAGTAGAGGTGGTGTTGGTCCGGTCCCCCCATCGGAAAAAAATTTCAAGATGCAAAAAAATGAATTTATAAGAGGTGAATAAATGTAAATTAAATTGTTAAAATGTATATTTAATGTCGTCCTAGACTCCTGTTTTCAAAGTCTGTTCTTTTGGAGTGATTAGTTGGTTAATACAAATTATTTACTGTTTTGACATTATTTATTCTTCAAACCCGCTTATCCATTAGGGTCGCAGAGGCAGCAGCCCTATGGAGAATCTCCAGCGATTACGATCTTCCGCCATCAGGCACATGTCCTCCATGGTAATACCCAAGTTCTCACCGCTCTGCGCCACATGCAGCTGCTTACGACCGTAGCACAATGCAGCCGAAGTTATACAGCAGTTTTAAACAACTGCCACTCTTCTTCAACAGTACCACGATCACTGGGTAGTTCTTTGAAACTTGGAGATATGTTACCTGCAAAGGTCTTCCTCACAGCTCTATCCTCCAATGCCTTTCATTTGATGCGCCGAGTCTGTCTGGGCCTAGTGTCTCGCTTTGTTGGCATAGATTCAGAGAATCGCAAAGTATAGACAACAATATGGTGGTCAGTTGATACAGATGAAGGAAGGGTACCACTTGTCGATATACGTCCTTCATCTGTACGCACGTATCCACGGAATTTTAAGGTCAGTCGATTATATTTTTTATATAATTTTAGCGATCAGTTGATAGTTCTGCCCCTCTACTCACGCGAGTATCCAACATTGATCGTAATAAGTCAGTTGATACGATTACAAATTCAATCGGTGACTTCTGGTCCATTGCATCCATGTGCCAAGTATATTTATGGACATCCCTATGCTGGATGAAGGTGTTCGTGATGGAACGGTCATTGTTACAACAGAGATCCAACAAGCATCTAAATCGGAGTCACCATTTCTCCCAATCACGCCTTTCCACGTCTGGTCATCAGCCCCTACATGTGCATTGAAATCGCCCATCAGATGACAGAATCTGCATTCTCTCTCCTGTTAAGAACAGCATCAACTTTTAGAGCAGCTGTTTTGACCTCATTTCTTAATTCCCTCTTCCATTTATGAGTAATATATAAATATAAATTATTATAAATTATTGTATATATTGTTTGTAATGATTGTATTTATTGCATTAAAGCTAAAATATAACTTTTTCGGCATACCCTATAAAGGTAAATCTATTTGGGTAGAACTTTTAATAAAAAAAAATCGCCCAGATTTTCTTCAAGTCCCCCCCCCCCTCCCCCCGTTTAAAAAATTCTGGCTACGCCCTTGAACCTAGTATTTGGGACAATAGATAAAGTGTGAATGATGGTTAAATGATTCGGTGTCAACCATCTCCATTACTAATTTGGGATATAAAATATTACCATGACACGTAGCTTCCTCTTAGGAAGGTTTACATTAAATAAAACCTCTTCAGACATCACCTTATCACAGATGAGCAAGGAATATGATGGAGACTGTCATGAAAAATTGAAAACTCTCAGCAAATGGTCTCTCCCATCTCTAGAAAAAAAATAGACCGCCCCATTTCTTCAATCTATTTGAACTAGGAAGATCTCTAATCGAAAAACATAACAAATGTTATATTTCCATGAGAACGTCTTCTCTAATTGAGACCTCATTTAGTAGCAATCTGAGAGACATGCAGTATTTTAAATAAGAAGCACTCAATAACAACAATGTCAGTTTATCATTGCTAAGTGAAAGCTGGTTGATGAAAACTATTCTTGATATGACTAGGTTTAGACATTAAAACAGTAGCTCCACTATTGAAGAGTCAATATACGATTTTTGTACACAGTAATAAAAGCCACATACGCAGCTGTTAGAGTAGCTGTTTCAGTAGCTACTGCATGGTGGATGGTTAATGAAGTTGGAACTTCAAAACAAATATCCACGTCGATCACGGTCGATACGATTTATTCGGTATATATTATAAGAATCTGATAGTTTTTTCCTTGTGAATTTTTTTCTATAAATTGGAAAAAAAACTTGAAAAAAACTAAAAACTTCCAACTGTCGTAAAAAGAATTCATGACGACGAATCTTATAATCAGAAGATATAGTCTTTGATAAAAAATTCGACGTAACCCGAAAATAATGAACTGATTCTAACGAAACTTTACATGCAAATACTTTTCAGCCAATGATCAAAATTTCGCAGGCATGTTACAGACAACCCTTCACTAAGAGTTATGGTCTGGCGTGCAAGACCCCTTTGGTAGTCCTTCAAGTCCTGTACTTTCAGGATGTTCTACGACTCGTTTTGCTGCCATTCCATTCTGGAATCCTGGGGCTTATACTTTTCAATGTTCGGCTGCGCTAGAATTCCCTTGGCCAGGCAGACATTGGAACGCGTAGAATGCAGTATAAATAAAAATCAAAATTGTTGAAACGCCGTCCTTTGAGTTTGTTTTTCAGACGGGAGAACAGGTAAAAATCGCATGGGGGCGAGATCGGGCGAGTAGAGAGGAGGTGCAAGGGTTTACGTTCCCATTTTGACAAGTGCAGCCCGCAGCATGAAAGACAGATGTGCTGGGACAATGTCATGTTGCAGTACCCAATCTTTACTTTTTCAGAGTTCTGGGCATTTCCGGTAGGCATCATCACGGAGGCAAGCCAGGATCTCTGTGTACCAGGATCAGGCTGACAGAATTTGATATTCATATGTTGCTCTTCAAGCGGCATTTCTGCTTCGACGAACGCGAACAACTACAGTTCACTGAAAATATTGTTTGGAAAACCCAACACTGCGGAACTGCTTCCTCCTTATCACGTCTTGCGTCATATATGCCTCTATGCCACGGTCAAATAGTTCCTTTTTCCTCCGAGCCTGATTCGAAATATCAGCGTATTGATCCTCTCCGAACTTATTGATCGTATTTGTATGAACAAATGATTTATTCACCCCCCCCCCCATGGGGTTATAAGACGGTATTCTAATGACCAATGGGAAAATTCAAGCCTTCAGAGCATTGGTTTGAAAAGGAAACGACCTCCCAAACCCCAAATAAATTCAGGCTTTCAGCAAGAGGTGTGCATTGGCCTGTAGTCAGCAACAAGCGAGGATGATGAAACACTGCGTCATGGAAGGAGTAGAAAACCAATCATCAGTAATCAGCAAATCCTTCAATGTATATGGGTCTAAATGATAAAAAGGCTTGTTTTAAGAAGTTTCACAATATCTGAAATGTTCATTGTTAAAAAGCCTATCTCGTGTATTTGCTATTTTTTTAACATTTATAAAACTCTCCATAGAGAAGGTCCATCATGATCTTTTGAGACAAATACAGGATGTCCATGGTCTTCTAGAAACTACCAGGCCTGAACATGGAAAAGGTAAAACATTGTTACGTTGAACTGGTAGTGCTATTACCATAGTCTTTTAATCCCCTGATCTGTGCACAGGCATTGAATTCCATTGTTTTAGTCCAACAATTGGATTGCTGTATTTACTGAAAAGTCGTTTTTTGCCCCCTCTCTTGAATGAATTTGGCTACAGCTCAAACATAACAATGCATTTTAACGATCGCACAACGTAACAAAATGTCAGGTAATGTTATGTTTTGTTGCTGAACACGTAATAGCAGCTGACAGTTTTGTTACGTTGTGCGATCGTTAAAATGATAAAATAAAATTAATTTAAAAAAGATAAAATAAAATAAAATTAATTTAAATTAAATAAAAAACATAAGGCCAATATTATATGAGATGGTTAAGCTCAAGGTCCTGATAGAGTTGAAGAAATTCAGGAGAAATACTTCAATATATATGTAATTTAAGTTAAATTTATTTTAATTTATTTTATTTTATGTCTTCTATTAATTTATAAAGGAAAAATATCTACATAATTATTTATTATAATTATTAAATTACCGTTAACGTGTTGTAGAAATCAGTTGAAAAATTGTTTTTATTCACGGAGTGTAAATTTTTAACGAATGCAGTGTAATAAATCATGAAATGTTGAAACAAGGATGTATACTGTATATTTGGATAGGGAAAGTACGTGGGGAGTTCAATAAGTAATGCAACACATTTTTTTTCTCGGCCAATTTTGGTTGAAAAAACTGGACATTTCTTGTGGAACATTTGCAAACATTTCCGCTTCGTCTTGTAAAGTTTCATTGACGTCCGGTATGTGACAGTGAGGTGTTAAAGTGGCGTCTGCAATGGAGATGCGTTCCAAACAACGGGCAGTGATTGAGTTTCTTTTGGCGGAAAACCAGGGCATCTCAGATATTCATAGGCGCTTGCAGAATGTCTACGGTGATCTGGCCGTGGACAAAAGCACGGTGAGTCTTTCCTTACTCTGAACCTAACGAACATATGGTCCGAATATGAGCTCAATCAGAAAAGTGGTTAAACAGTCTTTCGAACATTTACAGACGCACCCGGAATCTGAATTTTTATATATAAAGATATGCACACAAAATCAAAATAAGCAAGAAATGTTAAACCCGCTTGGATTCATGCACTGAACTTCTTACCGTAATATCTGTTTAATAAATAACTGGTTTATCTTATTTTAATAACTTTTTATTAAGATATTCGCACGGG
>JAHWFO010024136.1:1859061-1897475 GCA_023313115.1 Rhysida immarginata
CTGGTTTATCTTATTTTAATAACTTTTTATTAAGATATTCGCACGGGAAAAAATCACTGAAGTTTACCAAAATCTATCATCTTCAGGATGACCATAATTCTACGTAGCTTCTCAATAAATAACTTATAAAAATATGATTAAGCAGAGATGGTAAGGAAAAATATTCCACAAATTTAATCTTAAACAAGAAGCGTTACATAACGTACACCTGATTTCCCCTCCTACCCCTCTGTAATGCGGCTTAACGCAGACCTGATTTCTTCCTCCCCCCCTACCCCTCTGTAATGCTGCGTAACGCTGACCAAACCAACCCCCCTCTCCTTAAGCCTTACGTAATTTATGGACGGCCCTTGCTTATCATCCATCTTTCGCTGGCTGTATTCTTGCTCGCTGCTACAGGCTTCCGGTCATTTTCATTTGACAACTACGAGACATTTACTTTGGTCACGAAGATTTGCCTAAGAATCGCTATGCGTAAAAAAAATAATAATAAAAAATTGGCAAGTACTTACTGTCTCAAACTACAGAGTCCGCCAAAAAAATGTATACACACTTTACTAGATGTCATCTATAATTTTTTCCTTAACAGCAAAATGAAGATTATATTCCAATATTATTACACGAAGAAGGCCCCGATAAAAGAAGGCCACAATTGCCACCTAGACATAGGAGATTACTTGATAAGAGTTTGCTAGGAAAATGCATAGGAGCAAGTGTTCGCCGTATTCAAAAGCATCTCAACGCTTATGATAATCACTTTGACACCTGTCGCAATTGTAGAAGTCAAATAGGGCTTATATTCATCGCTGGATGCCTGTATGAATTTAGTGTTACAACTTTTATGTAGTTTTTTGACGGACTCTGAATGATTCTGGAATTTTTCTATTTTTAATGATCGTTAAATATTATGATTGGCAGCCGTGTTAGCAATGAAGAGCTTCATGAAATCCTCAACTGATGACGATATTAACGAGTATCCAGGACACTGAACAATATTTTAAGAATACAAAATTATATGATTAAATTCTCTCTAATCAAGTATAAAATACCAAAATAAATGAAATTTATCCGATATCAATGTCAACTGATGAATTTATGAGGATTAATTAGCAATCATATCTCTTAATAGGCTGTACAGGGTGTAGCAAGAAAAACTTCACTACTGAATTCAAATTCTCTACTGATGACATTACCGACTATCCAGGATACTGACCAATTATTTTAAGAGTACAAAATTTGTGTACGAATTCTTTCTGACCAAGAATTTAATGCACTGATAATGAGATTTATAAGATATTAATGTCAAATGATCATATCCATTTATAGGTTAGAGAGGATGCGGCAAAAAACTTCCCGGATTATAAAGGCTAACAAAAAGGCACCGCAAATGCTGTTCTAAATTTAATTACAAAATATGTACGGATAGAGCCTACTTTCACTTACCGTATATATAGCCAATAGTAGCCCGGGCCACTATTGGCAGATATATGGTCATTCTGATATCGCCTTCAATAACGATATAAGTTTGTAATCTATTTCTGAAAATTTTGCATCATCCATCAGGTTATTTTGGCGGTATTGCTTAAGTTCTTGGCGTGCCTTTCAATATTTTTGTGGTTTTCGCATTCACGTTGATTAAGTTCTGCACAAGCATTATTTTATACAGACGGAACACAAAACTGGTGTTTAAAATTCTTCTGACAACCTCAATTTAGAAGCATTTGAAGATCTAAATGTTGAAAAAATGCAAAACTCTGAGGTCTTCCTGATGTTTTTAATGCCAAACTATTTCCCTGAAATTACCAATCCATAGCAATATGGTTTTACGGCCAGGAACAGCAACAATTCCGTCAAGCGCGAACTGAATACGAAACACTGCGTCGCGATCACAAATTCGTTGTTCCCCATAAAAGCTTCAATAGCGAGCCCACGACATACAAACATCCATACATGAGAACACCTAAAATGTAAGGCATATGCTAGAGATTCCACTACGATCTACCCCACTTCACTAGCGGCGGAACAATAGCTGCACGACATCAAGGAGGTTTACTGTATAACCCCGTATTTAATGACAACTGGTGGTACTAATATCACTATACTTCGATAAAAAATTAAAATCAAACTGTTTGTTTGAGTAAGCCAGAAAAAATAATGCAAAATTTGCTTCTTACCAGTGAGAGTAGAAACCATTGAGGGCCATTTGTGTGTAGCTCCATGCTGCTGAGCTTTCGTACTTGCATCGTCTTCCTCCGCAAAACAATTGGCACTGGAGTTCTAACGGCGTAAGACGACGAAGGTTGTCGGAAAATTTGGTGACAGTCGCTTTCTCTTGCAAATTTAGCCCAGAGGGACTGCGCCGCATGCTGAAGAAAAATAAACCAAAATCCAATACTAAATAACTCACTTATTTTAACGCCCTTATAAAGGGATTTTATATCTAATAAATTTTAACGCTCTTAATATGTAATACGTATAATAGGCGTTCTGAGAAATCTAATTCTAATTATTGATCTATTATACAGTGGTCGCCGCTTAAAGCAGCCACCTTTAATATGGCCACCCGCTTTTTATGGCCACTCCAGCTCGGTCCGGGATATTCTAACTGTTTCCTATGTAACAAATTTTCGCTTTATGCGGCCACACTTCGCTTAATATGGCCACTTTTTCAGAGGTAGTTCACGAATTCTACTTTTTCATCTCATCTTACTCCGGAAAATGAACACTCCATTTATAATATCCATTTTTCATTTCCCTCTAAGCCAATGGGCACTGCTGCCAAAAATTACAGATTGTGCCGATTGGTCAATTACATGAAAGCTACAAGTGAAGGGGCAAGCCGAAAGCGTAAGCGAAATGGAAAAGATGCTCAAGTTGAAGAAGGTCTTTTAAATTGGTTTCAGTATGTTAGAAACAGAAATGCTCCAGTGAACGGTCCTCTCTTATGTTAAAAGGCTGATGAAATTACAAAGACATTAGGCCACACGGGAGAGGCTGCTGATGCCCTTGTTTGTTGCAACTTGGAGGGACAGAGAGAAAAACTCATCATTGTTAAGTCAGAATCTTCACGCTGCTTCAAAAATGTAAAAAACTTTCCTAAATCTTTACGAATCGTCTACCAATGCATGGACGACATCTGAGATCTGGATTAATTGGCTAGTTCAATGGAACAAGCATCTTAGAAGCGAAGACCTAACCTAAAAAATATATGTGCTTTTGGTAGCCTCGCTTAAAGCCGCCACAGGTTAATATGGCCACTTAACCATGGTCCTGAGGTGGCCATATTAAGCGGCGACCATTGTATATGAATATACTGCAAATGAAATAGTGACAACGTGTTACGTTGGATTTTTACCTCTGTAGGATATACGAGGGTGGATCAAAAAGTAAGTTACACTCTGAAACAGTAAAAAGAGATTTAAGATCCCATACACACATTCTGAGGAATCGTGCACCATTTATTTCACTTTTCTACATAATCGCCCAACAATTGTAAACACTTATCTGAACGTGAATTAACTTTTCCATGCCGCTGCGGTAAAAATCCACTTCAGCGTTTCTCAACCACTCCCGTAAAAAATGCCAAGCATTCTGGTGATTTCTTTCATTCTGATTCGTCGATTGTCTAGAATTATCTCATTAACGCGGGCAATGTGTCCGGAAATATTGGACGTGGGTGGTCTTCCTGCGCGGTATTCGTCCGTCAAATCTAAGCGCTCATTTTCAAACTGCTGGCACAACTTCACAACTGGAGGACGAGAAATCACATTATCCCCGTAGACACTGGAAATTTCGTTTTGGATTTCAGTGCAATTTAAGCCTTTCGCCCACAAAAAACGGATTGTTCCGCGAATCTCCATATTGGAGTGTATAACCAGATGCTGCGTCATGACAACAATGCTCTTGCGTACGTAGTAAACACGTCAACCCGTGGAATCATGCAATTACAGACATACAGGTAACATCCTTAAAAATGGCGAATGATATCAGCGCTCTTCGACTACAGATGATCCTGACAAGGGAATCCCACATAGCCTATCCGCTTTAACAATGGAGTCCCAGTATGGGTACGTGTGCTCAAATGTTTTCGTTTTCGCGGTTTATTTTGAAAGAAACAAAATTTCTCACTCTTATTTTGCAAGCATCTATAGTAGCTTCAGATGAGTAACATATTTCAATTTGATTGAAATCTGTGACATACATGTTCGAGGGATTCCCTTGTGAGTGTAACTTACTTTTTGATTCACCCTTGTACGTATCTTTGACTATCCCATAGAGGTTAAGCTTGTAAAGGATAAGCTGATAAACAATATCCTTGTTTATGTGCAAAAACATTAAAAAAAGTAAGGAATATTCGAAACAGTATCCAAGTTGATTTCCAAACATAAAATAAGAACAGAAATATTCTGCTCATAACGGATGTTTATTCGAATCCGTGATCTAGTAAACTGATGATGGAAATGTATAATTTATGAAGTGAATCGAAAGAATAAGAAGGATTTTATGATATACCTTACAAATACTTGGCTCTTGATTTTACAGAAGCAAGCCATCACCAAAAGAGATAATTGGATTAAAAAAAAATTCTAATTTAAAATTCACAGGAGTAGATAATTGTACTGTCAAACGCACACTTTATAAAAAGCGCAGACGAGTTCCGCACTTTCTAAGGACAAGTTCATTTCAATCCAGTTAAAATATTGAACCTTCGAAATTCCAAACAACAAGAACTTAGCATCAAATAAGGCGAAGATTTTTTAATCTTATAAACACCCAGAACGTCTTATTCGTTGATATTCGTTTTTCGTTAACGTCTACTAGTCTTTCTTAGAGTCTGATGTGGTACACGAGGCGGAACTAACAACAATTGTTCTCTGTGCTTTGTTAACATGCCTGGCCAACCAACATCACCTAAAGAGAAAGCCTGAGCGCGGAAACGTCATACATTGTTGAAACGTCATAGGTAGTCATCTTTAATCGCATTTCTACCAATAATAAGCCCGAAATTATGACTAGGTATGATGATGTAACAATGTATGAAATTTTCGCGCTCAGGCTTTGAGTAGAGATGGTGTTGGGCCAACACCAATGACGTATATTAATGATAGACTCCGAAGCAATTGTTGTAATTTGAAGCAAATTGGGAAACTCCATGCCCAGAACTGTCATGGCCGAAAGTGAGTGAAAATGATGCAAAATACATGACTAAACACGAGAGTAACTGATTAATAATTCTTTCACACGCCGATCATGGAGTGATAAGTTTATCTTTTCGTTTATTTTGTATTTGAAGTATTTCATTAAATTTTATAAAGAAGTTTTCGATCATAGTTTCAATTTCGTTTCGATAGTTTTTCAGTTATGTACTTTCATTTTAGTTACGTATTTTTGATTTATGCTTGTGGAAAATGATTGCTGATCCTTTTTCGTGTCTGTTTGTACAGTTGTTACCATGCAGAACAACTTTGAGGAATGATTTTGAATTAATTATTCCTTGGGCCCAAAACTTTCAAAAACAAAGCAGCCAGACAGCTAATTACTCCACGGCTCACTCCTGCCCAGAACTATCATGGCTCAATTTGCTTCACTTTTTACCGCTGTTAACAATAGGATTCGGAGTCTATCTTTAATAAACGTCATTGGCCAACACCTCCTGGCCAGAAGGCCTGATAACGGAAACGTCATACATTGTTACAACATCATTAGTCGACCATTGTTAATCCTATTTCTACCTTTGGTCGACTAATGGTTATGTAACAATGTATGACATTTTCGTTATCAGGCCTTCTGTCTAGGTGGTGTTGGCCTGGCGTGCCATTGCAGAAGCGGAGCTGACAATAATTGTTCACTCTGCTTTGTTTACATCCCTCGAGTAAAAAAAGCAGACTTTTAGATTTCAGTTCAGATCGTGTTCCAAACAAGGAAAAATATTCTCCAATGATCCTAATACTTATATGTATAATTGTGTATTCCGTGAAATTTTCTAAGATAATTAGCATGCATCTATTTGTACAGTCACCAAAGGGAAATAATCCACACTTGAATTTTACTCTAAGTTTTACCGTTTCAATATTAATTTATTTTTAATAATTTAATATTACATTTAGAGTTGACCTTATTCAGATTATTAAATTTAAATAATTATAATTAAGAAAGCTATTAAAACAACACATTAGCATGAAATTGAATATTAAGTATTAAACTCGTGTGGAATATTTCCTTTGGTTGACTGTACATTAGATATATAATTCCAAAGTAATTGAAATGATGCTCAAATGTAGAATACACTACACAGCATTTTTGTTTTGTGAGTAAGATTAAAGTAAGCCTAATCTAAAGGTCATATCATCGATGCCTTTGTGGCTCTACCAAATTTTATTTATAACTCGATAGATATACCGGATATACCGGTGCATGAGTTTCTTTTGCCTTCGAACTTTCAACGTATACGTTTCTGATCCTCAAAACATAAATTTCACCAGGAATATCATAAACATCAACCCTTTTGCACGCGTACAAGATGAAGGATGCCTGTGGCCATTCCACAGGAAACATTCAAATGTGGATAATAAAGAACGATCCCAGGAGATATAATTTACCAACTGTCAATGAGGTAGCGGCAGCGTTTGAAGCTGACGATGGAGAACAACCACCATTTGAGCGAGATTTATGCGTCTATCCAAGCACGGGGACAACATATGTGGATTTTGAGTCCGAACTGTGATACAATGACTTACCCGTTGCTGTTTTATCATTGAGAAGAAGGCTGGAAGATGAAATTGAGGAGCACTGAAGCGACGAAAGTCAGCATGTACGAAAGGCCAGGACTGTTTAATCAACACCTCCTAGAAAGAAAGCCTGTGCACTGAAAATTCGTACATTGTTACATGATCATAAGAAGTCATAATTTAGGGCTTATTATTGGTAGAAATACGATTAACAATGCCTTTTTATTATGATGTAATAATGTTTAAATTTTCAGTGCACAGGCTTTATATTTAGGAGGTGTTGGTTTAATCCGGTGTTGCACGCGGGGAAACTTACTCAGCAATATATTGTGGACGAGTTTTAAAAATTGAAGGAGACCGGCTACGATGGGTGAAAGAAAATCAGGAGACTTTGAGAGTGGAGGCTTACCACTTGGCTTAATGGCTGTTCTACCTATGCCATTTACCGGGAGCAAACGCGCATTGCAGCAAAATTACCAGGATGCAATGGCCATGGTGCCCAAGTTCGGGAAATTAGATCTTTTCATCACATTTACACGCAATCCAAATTGGACTGAAATATCAAACAGCTGGCTCCATACAAAACTTCGATACATAAACCCGACATCGTCGCGAAGTCTTTGGTTGAAATTGAGGGCATTTGTCGACAACCGACTAAAAACTCTGTGCTGGGAAGGTGGCGGCATGGATGAACGTCATTGAGTTCCAGAAAAGAATAATGAATTAGTTAAGACAAACCAATATAAAATGGAATGATTCTCAAAGGCAATTATTTGAATGCATCTAATTCTTCCAAGAATACCTATAACCCTCAAAACATAAATTTCACAAGCTGTAAACCTGCCTGCCTTGCCTTTAGTATTATCAATAAGTTCAGAGATGGTGCTGATATTTCCAATCAGGCTTAGAGGGCAACTATTTGATCGTGGCGTAGAGGCACATATGACGCGAGATGTGTTAAAGAGGAAGCAGCTCTGCCGTGCAGAGTTTTTCCACACCCTCCCTACTCACCAGATTTCGCACTATGTAACCTGTTCTCCCGTCTGAAAAACGAGTTCAAAAGATGCCATTTCTAGAGTGCATCCGAGGTTCAGGAAGCAGCGACGGCGTCTATCCTTACAGGAAAAGGCGTCTTCCAAAGGCGTCCAGGAATGTTTTCAGCAACTTAATCGCGGTGGCAAAAGTGCATACTTGCAGAAGGGGAGTACTTTGAAGGCGGTTCTGTGCAACATGTTATAACAATACACCATATCTGTCAGAATGGCCAGTCTCCGAATTTATTGATTATAGTAGTTTACATTGCAGAATCAAAAAGTAGCATGTCTCAGTTAACAATAACGTCAAAAGCCTTCGCCTCTATGAATGCCTCAATATTATGCAAACCATATGATAGTTTCAGAAACCGTTCTTTCCTCAAGTCTTTTACCATATAATTATTTGTATAGGACCAGAAGAAAATGGGGAACCACAATACCACAAAAAGAATTTATTAGCACGAATGCGCATTTCAACGGCCAAGCAGCCCTCGTCAGCGTGATACAAGATGACCAGAAGCTTGTTCTGATGTAGAAGCAACGACAATCAACAATCGAACACTGAAGTGTACATCTGTTCAGGTGAGACGTAAGTAGTGCTTACACGATTCTCCCCCTTCCGGAATAAATTCCACATGAAATACACTGAAATAGGCAAGAAGCCTGACTAACCCAAAGAGGTCTTCCACATTATGAAAAAAAATAAGATTGACGATTGTCAGAAGAGTGGGGAAGCGTTTAGTTGGGTGCTCAGATCTTCAACGAGCCTCCATATCTGCATCTGACACGAGTGGGCGGCTCGAAAGCCAAACTGTTCTTCCCGCATTAAACCACTGGTGAGACTGTAGTCTTTGAACCTGGTGAGGATCGTTTTCTCCAAGACTTTAGACTTCGACGGGAGTAGGCTGATAGGTCGGTAGCTCGCGGGAATTGCAGGATTTTGCCCCTGCTTGGGGATACTTAACACAATAGACTGCTTCCAAGGAGTCTGGAAATAGAAAAACTTCCAACAGTCGCTTATGATATACGAAATGTCGTTAATGATGTTCTTTGGGAGATTCTTTAAAGGGTTATTGTTTACCTTGTCTCTTCCTGGAGCCTTCCTCTTTTTCAGATTTCTTATGATGGTAGTGATTTCTCTGCCTCGATGATGATCTTAGTTGTAGGCTGTGGGACTTCACAAAAGTTGGCAAGACCATCTTCCACAGTCGGGACATGAGCTGACTCTCGGGATTATTGTTATCAGGGGTAACAAACTGCACCTCTAGGGAATCTGCAATTATTTGAGCTTTAACCTGATTAGTCTGGACGTAATTACCTTGAGGGGTGCGAAGTGGAGAAAGCGTATTATTCTTCTTCTTCTGAAGAGCTCTAACCATGTTCCAAATGGAATTGTCGCGAGCCGACAAGCTTTGGAGCTTGTCATTCCATCTAGGATGTAGAAGCAATCGACAATCGAACAGCGAAGTGTACATTTGTTAGGATGGGACGAAAGCAGCGCTTTCACAAAGCTCATCCAACCAGAAAAAACTCCAAATGAAATACACTGAGGTAGTCAAGAAGCCTAACCAACCCAAGCGGTCTTCCATATTATACAAAAAAGAAAATAAGATTGACGATTGTCAGAAACAAAATACAAACGAAATAAAAAACACAAGGAGAAAGAAGATTATCACATCTTCCAGTAGTCCGGGAAAGAGACGTTGCTAATATCTTCAAAATTGACGTCAAGAACGTGCCTCGGTTTACGATACTTCGTATGCCAGTTCATATTCAATGAGTTCTTCAGTATTCCATTCACAAGTTTATTGTCGTGAGTCTTCATCTTCTGTATCATAATCAAAAGGAGATCCTGTATAAACTTTCCGATATGGGCCATGTTTAAATCCATGTGGATGGATTGGTTTTTCACCGTCCTTCTGTCCAGCTGAGCAATGGTCCTCAAGGTAACATTCTGGAATGACTGTAGTTCACTCCATCTGGTTTTACAAATAGTCGCCCACGCAGGCATGCCATAGAGGAGTATGGTCCGGATAATCGATTTGTACAGAAGTAGCTTGTTGTCAATGCTGAGGGCACTGTTGCGACCCATGAGAGCTATGATACTGTACTTAGCCCTTTTAGCTTTGTTCAGAGCATAGGACATATGCCGGTTCCATGTGAGTCTTGAGTCAATGATAACTCCCAGATACTTGTAGTTGTCCACCCAGTCCAGTTTCTTATTGAACAGAACAAGAGAATCTGGGGGACGCTTGAGCTTCCTATTGAGGTACAAAGCCTTGCACTTTCCGACGTTAAGGTTCAACTTCCAGCAGTTAAACCAGTCTTCGAACTGCTTCAAGGCGCACTGCAGCCGAGTGATAACGTGAGCCGGCTGGTGTGCCCATGTCATAATGGCAGTATCATCCGCATAAAAATACAAATTACAATTATTGGGTTTCGGGAAATCATGTACAAAGTAATTAAATAGCACAGACCCGAGGACAGAACCCTGAGGAACACCGGCTTTTACAACACGGGGCGTGGAAAGATTTTCTCCAACTTTGGCTTGATAGGATCTGCCGTCAAGAAAGGATTTCACCAACAAAATCAAATCGGCAGGGAACCCGTCTCTGATCATTTTGTAGACAAGGCCCTCATGCCACACCTGGTCAAAAGCTTTACTGACATCGAGAAATACCACCCCACAGTACCTGGAGAGGTTCAGGGGGGGTGCTCAGGTCTTCAACGAGCCTCCATATCTGCATCGGACAAGAGTGGGCAGCACGAAAACCAAACTGCTCTTCCCGAAAAAGGTCATTTGCTAGACAGTGGTCTTGGAATCTGACAAGAATCGTTTTCTCCAACACTTTTGACATCGTGGGTAGCAGGCTAATAGGTCGGTAACTCGCCGGAATTGCAGGATTTTGCCCCTGCTTGGGGATACTCAACACAATAGATTGCTTCCAAGCCACAGGGAAGTAAGAAAATTTCCAGCAGACGTTAATGATATTAGTGAGATAGTCAATAAAGTTCTTCGGGAGATTTATAAGGGCGTTATTACTCACCTTGTCTTTTCCTGGAGCCTTCTTTTTCAGTTTACTTATGAGGGTGGCGACCTCTCCAGCTTCGATGCTGTTCTTCGTTAAATGCTGTGGGACTTCATCAAAGTTGACAATACCTTCTTCCACACGCTGAGACATGATTTGGCTCTCGGGCTTATCGTTGGTAGGAGTAACAAACTGCATTTCCAGGAATCTGCAATGACTTGGGCCTTGTCCTGATCAGTTTGCACATAGTCACCTTGTGGTGTAGAGGTAGAAGCAGGTTAACACAGGGTTTGTATAGTTAAAAGTTCCTACAGAATAACCAATCAGGATAAAACAAACAGTTATAGAAAGACGAATCAGGATAAGAGATATTTAAGTGTCCTTTACAATAGCTATTGTAGTCAGTTTTTTCTTCCTAGCTAAATGTCCACATATGTGTTTAGTAACTTGTCTTTATCTTCATTGGCTATTTCCAGTGATTCCAGTAAATTCAGTATTCTTGGGTTACTTGTGTTGTGTAGGATTTGGAAGTCCTTCTTGTCAAAGTTGTGTTTTTGATCTAAAATGTGGTCTGCAAATCTTGAAACAGCGAACCTTCCGTTTCTCACACATGCCAAATGTTCTCCAATTCGGGTTTTGATGTTACGTTGAGTTTGCCCATAATAAACTTTGTCACAAAATCCGCATGCCAACTTTTATATTCCTGGTTGATCTTTTTCGTTGACATTTTTTTAGGGCCGCCTATCAGTTTCCCTATAAAGTTTCCACTTTTATGAGCAATTGTCAAACCATATTCTTTAGCGATCTTCCTTAGGCCTCTATTCAGCTGGGTATTATAAGGAAGGATCATGTAGTTCAATTGTTCCTTTACCTTTTGTAGAATTGTGATATTCCGGATATTTTATTGTTGTATAATACGATTCGATATCCTACCTACAATTTCTTCCTTGTAGTCATTTATTTGGGCTTTATTTTTGATTGTTTCTATTTCCTTTTTCATGCTTTCTTCCGTTGGTGGTATCATATGTGCTCTCCTAACCCAGGGTGTCTACAGAGTTTCTGAAAGTCAATTTAGTGACTTTTTAGTGACTTTTTGGGGACCTCTTAAAAAAATTTCATGATCTAATTTAATTATTTTTAACGTCAAAAAAAACCTTTTTAAGAATTTTTCCCAGACTGCAGTGAGCAGATTTTTTCCATGACCAAATTTTAATTCTGCAACTCGGAATTTTCGTGACCCATTTTCTAATTTCGCTACTTTTTCGTGACTTTCGTGACCATTTTCCAATTTCGTGACTTTTTCGGGACTTTCGTGACCTGTAGACACCCTGTAACCATATGGTGAAGTTTCTGTGGCTGCGAATGATTCGAATCTTCTTTAATGAAATTCGGGGTGAAATTCTTCTTACGGAGAATTTTGAAATATAGTTTTCTATCCTTTTTTGGTCAGCATAACATCAAGGAATGGTAGTCTGTTGTTACTCTCATATCCCCATTTCCTCATTTTCTTCTGATCGTTATTGGTCCACAGTTTCTGGCAAATCTCTCAATTGGTTATTTGTATGGGTTTAAAGAATTAATCGTTATTTGTCCTTGAATGAATGATATTTTCCGGGAAAAGAAACACAGATGTGACAATTACTAGAAAATAATATAAAAGGGTATGTAGATAATAGTAATTATAATAAATAAAAACTCTTTCACCACAACAAAAGAATGAAAAAGTTTTTTATTTGTTATAATTTATTTGTCCTTATACGATTTTCAAATAATCTATACATGAAAGAAATTGATTATATAAAAATCTTTAGGGAAGCCAAATTATAAGAGAAAAACGGGGCACGTGAATCTATGTTGTGGAATTAACTTAGGACAAATCAATTTCCAGAAAGATAAATATTAGCATTGGAATCCGATTACGGAGGCTTCTCACAGGACACGCCAAATTGTTGATACAATTGTGAATTCTATCCTATATATCCTATCTTTCGATATTAACAAATTCTGTCGTAATATTATTATCAATATATTTTGTTATTTACTAAACATGTACAAATAAAATCATCATAAAAATCTTTGCAGGGTAATAAATTAAAAAAAAACTATCGCAAATTACAAATATAATATTTCTTGCAAAGGTAGTATTAAAATTTTATTTCTATAGTTTCAGCACTCATTTCCCCTTATATTCATTTATTTTTCGCAATAAAAACAGGATGTTTATAATAATTAAATGCTTTTATTTTTTTTACCATTTGTGCTTTGCTGAAAGCGTTAATCAACGACTGTTCGCTATAGCACCGCTGACTGCCCGCAAAAGGATTTTGATGATTCACTGAATCAGTTAATCGGCCAACATTTATCGCTGCATCCAAGTTTGGTTAAAACGAATTAATTACCAGCAATTAAATGCATAAACTGAAGGAAATAGCTTTTAAACGCGTTTAATGACAGTTGTTACACCCTGTGGTCGTCCCCGTTAAGATTAAATGATATTCAAGTTGAATGTAATTAAAATGATGGAAAGATGGAAAGAAATATATACTAAATGGTTTCACTCTGTTAAACTGGTGATTTGCAAATTACACTAGTTTTTCATTTCCACCTATTCTTTAAACTGATTTAACTGAAGATACCACGCCAAGCGTTTTTTAAAAAAAATTAGAGACCTTTAGAGGAGAAAAAAAAAAACATTAAAAAAACTTCTGTGACCTCTTTTTTTGTACGCTTTGTTTTCCCAATCTACCATTTTTTCTTTCTAGGACTTGTTGCCAAGTTTTACTCTTTTTGGAAAAATATTTCTTTGTATTTTTTTCTTGGGGTGTTAGCCACAATTACAATGATTTGACCCATTCCCATACCCTCCAGAAGTATCGATTTCTCGAGCACGCCTTTTTCTCCTCCCATAAAAAGCCTCCAGAAACCAACATTTCATTACGCGCGTACTTATAAAAAAGGCTTTTAGAGCATTAATTATTCAAACGGATGTTTTTATCTCCTTAAACTCTTTGAATTGGAGAAATTTATAAAAGCGACATCCGTAGGAGCAGGAAGGAAACAAATTTAACATCATTTGTAAAAACTTATCATTAGAAATGTATGTTTTGAATAAGAAACTAAGAAATTATTTTACTCTTTCATAGCTGTAAGCTAAAATTTAATTCAACTGAAAGTAATTTAATTCCATTTGTGGCAATAAACGCTAACAGTTTTCAGGGGGGAAAAGACTAAAATAACTGGCAATTAGCCTATTTTGTAATAAATACACATGAATGTTTAAATTCTATGAACACATCACTGACGTCGGTAGGTTATTTAAAGTTTAAATCATCTGCAAAATATGATCAGCCAGGTCTTTTCTTTTAAAATCCCTTGTTTTCCTTTGGGATTGGAGATGATTAAGTTCCCATGTGCAAAATTTCCTGCACAAAATTAGCTCCTCAGGGAAGTTTTTATTATTTAAAAATTCAACATAATTTTTGATACTCGCTTTATCCCGTAACAACTTCTGCAATTTAAAAAAACTCGGACACCTGCCATTTGAACATTTAAAAAAAAATTTATGAAATAAATTCCTTTGAATACTCCATACCGAACTCAAATTACTAATCCGAAAAACTGACTTTGTGATTGTGCGTCTAGATTCGCGAAAATGCCAATTTAATAAAAACTAATGAAGAAGTCGTCTCTCATGAGATGAAAGTCATTCTAATGATACCCGCTGAACCCCGTGGTGTCTGTCAAAACATAATTCACAAAAGAAGGACCACCAGAAACTGTGGATGAAAAATCCTTTAAAAACATAATTCACATGATTAATGCAGCAGACTAACTATGCCTCGCGATTTTACACCTTCATCTTTTTTGATGCAAGACAAAGCCAGGGTCATCACCAATTTTATCAGAGGCATTTCGAACTTTAAATTTTTCATCATGCAAAGGATCACGCTAGGTACTTATTGTCTTTCCATTTAGAGATATCTTGTATAAATGGTTATCTTTTGGTACACAAGCTACCACCAAATCCGTGCTACGTAGAAAAGTTTGGCGTTATTCGCTAGAAAGGAGAATTTTGTATTTTTTTGGGTAGTATTCGAGGATTATCAATAAATTTTTTTAGATATTTGTATACAATTTGATCAAAATCGTAAAGTATGCCAGGAGAAACGAAAGATTATGTGGAAGAATTATTACTATAAGAAAAATAAAGATTCTTTGTGACAAGAGGTTTTGGTTTCTTTTCATCACGTCATTATCCACAGTGAACACACTCTTCGCAACTGTAAGTAAGATTGTCAAAAACAAAAAGGTCTGTCAAAGGCAATCTTCCCTCAAATTCAGTAGGGCGGAACAACATTATTTTCTTTATACGAGGGTGAATCAAAAAATAAGTTACAGTAAAAACAGATGTAAGTTAAGATCCCAAACACACATGCTGAGGAAACGTGCACCATTTATTTCACTTTTCTACATAATCACCCAACAATCGTAAACGCTTGTCTGAATGTGAAATTAACTTTTTCATGCCGCTGCGGTAAAAATCCGCTCAGCGTTTCTCAACCATGTCAGCACTCCCATAAGAAACGCTAAGCGTTCTGACAATTTCTTTAATTTTGATTCGTCGATTCTCTCATTAACGTGGATGGTCTTCCTACGCGGTATTCGTCCATCAAATCAGAGCGCCCACTTTCGAACTGCTGGTACCACTTCACAATAGGACGAGAAATCGCACGATCCCCGTAGACTCTGCAAATTTCCTTTGGATTTCAGTGCAATTTAAGCCTTTCGCCCACAACAAACTGATTGTTCTGCGAATCTCCAACTTGGAGTGTACAATCAGTTGCTGCGCCATGACAACAATACTCTTGCATACGCAGTAAATGCGTGAACACGTGGGATCATGCCACGTTGAAATTATAGACATTCAGGCAACATCCTTAAAAACGGCGAATGATGTCGGCGTTCTTCGACCACAGATGTTACTGAGTGTAACTTTCTTTTTGATTCATCTTCGTATTTAACAGGTGACATGGACGAAAGTGCTACCAAGCACCACCAAAATGAAGAACGTTCTTTATTATCTGATAAGCATAACTGAAGATGACATTCTGCACAAACTGCCTGTCAATTTTTCCGACAGGAAATTATTCTAAAACGGTAAAGATTGGTGATGCAAATATAAGATTTATTTGATATTAGAAGATATCTTAATTCGCTTAAAGTATTTTTTAATTCATCGAATATTCCTCCATGGGATTATTTTATGTGAATTTGAATGTTTGAAATTAATTTTAGATACAGGTACATCTATTGCTATATTGCGTTGGCATAAGGATACAGAAGAACAACAGCGATTAAATTAGGGCAATACTTCGCGGAACCATCTGTAAAGCTAACTACTATTATCAGATCCAAAATAAATTAACGGGAACCTTAATGTATGTGGTATTCTATCGATCTATGAAAACAACACCCTTATAAAGTTAATTAATCTGCATGAATGGTTCAAAATCCAATATAGTTCCAAATGTCCTCGGTCATGTTTGAAACCGTGGATTATCAGATTCAATCGGGTTACTAAAGTACTCTTTATATCCTAGCTTTAAACGAAAAACAAAGCTCAAAATTTATCATTCAAGCGAACAATTATTAAAGATGTTTATCGTTTTCATCCATTGAAGTAAACAAGGCTCTAACACGTCATTTATTGACTTTCTTGTCATTATTTTTTTAAAAACATTTAATCGATATTCAATTTAACTCAAGATATTGACTTATTGATACTGAAAAGCTACACAGAGGTTCTAACGATTTGTATTGCCGATCCGAAACGTGGGTTGCTCTCAATATACAAGTTTGTCTATCTTGTTTTAAATTCGGTAAAAACTTCCTCTCGCCTCTTAAAACTACTGCATAAATACTGATTAATGAACGTATAATTTAATACTTTTGCATAAACATCTTTTCACCTCTTAAAATTATTTTGTAAACACCTTCTCAATGAACGTATAATTTAATACACTTTTAAACAGAAGTCAATTAATTTTTTAAGAAGGAATTTTACAATAGGCTCATTTTAATTTTCATGAAAAAAATTAAAAACTCGAACACAACAATCGAATTGCATAAATTAGAAAGCTCTATAAGAAATTGTTAATGAATTCGAGACGGTTACAAGTTATCTTAATTAAGAACAATATTCAGTATATTCAGCTTTCTCCTTGCAATTTTATTGATTGAAGTGTTTTATTTATTTCTTCATATTTTATTAAGAGCTTTTCAGGAAGAGTAAGCCTGTACGATAATAAAAATTAAACTAAATATGTCTAATAAACAATCTGCCATTTTTATTCACATGAATATAAAAACCTGGAGGGAAATATAACAACCAGTGTACCCATGCGAACCTTTTGCATTGCAACCTTTGAGGGAAGTTTCAATTCTCTTCAAAGTTTTTCGGGGAAGCTGCTTTCCACAAACATTATTTTTAATTAACTCTAATTTTTAATGAAATAACGTGTTACACGAAATATCAGAAGAATGTCCAAAAACCTTTCGTTTGATATCTCAATCATCGTTGTGCGTTTTGTATGTGCATAGAAAAAGGAGTGTTGACAAGAGGGAAAAAATATAATAATGTTTCTCAACTCCAAAAATTTTAATAAATGAAACCTGTATCAATTACAGAGTTATATACAGGGTGAGTCAAAAGCTTGTTATCTCCCATTTAATTTCAAAACGAGTGGAGATACAACAAATCTGTTGCAGGCAACATATAGGAAGTTAGGTAGGAGCTAAACAATGCTGGTGTCAAATTTGACCTTTGACCTCGAATTTTGCAATTTGTGACTTTGTAACAGATACTGGTAGAGAAAATTCTTCCAATTGTACAGTTGTAGAGCCCAAACCCATTTTTCTCACTCCAAACCTCATGATGGTTCGTACCCAGGCTGTGGAATTTTCTTTCCTATTTTTCATCAATTATTTAAACATCTGAGGTTTGGCGTGAGAAAAATCCTCTTAGATCATTCTTTACTTACTTTTAAACATTTGATACTTTGATGAAAAATACATTGAATAAATGAAGAATATGAGCGCGGTCGAATATAATCACAATAGATAAGCCCATTTTGCTACAATAACATATACACAAGGCATACGTATATGTATGCACAAGGTGAAAAAGAACGATAGGGACAGACTTCAGAGAGCGATTCCTCACAGCAAACGTAACCAAATTTCATATCAACGTACGGTATGTTCGGAAATACATAATTTCCATTGAATACTGAGCACGTTCGCCGGATATGAATCCCTTACACTTTTTTTTCGTGGGGCCACTTGAAAACCCTTATTTATTCCACCCCCGTACCAGATGTTGATCTCTTTGCCAACGGATCGTGGAAAATTGCGATGTCATCCGTAACACACCCGGTATTTTTCAACGGGTTCGCCAGTCAATGCAACGACTGTGCAGGCCTGCGTGGAATCTAACGGAGGTCATTTCGAGCATTACTTTAGTATGCCTGGACTGTTCTTTTACTGTACAAGCCGGAAATAAACCTAGTTTGCAACGCTGAACGGATTCAATGTGACAATTGCGCCAACTATTGTAGGGCAACGTCGCACGGTTGTATCTACAGAAGGAAGCGTTTGTGACCCTATGTTCAAAGGACATATATTGCTTCTCTGACTACAAGGAACTCATACTTTAAGTTTGTACAGACCGTTCAGATACATCCTGTATAGTTAGTATGTCAGAGATGGTCTTCACATACGGTGAAGCACATGGGAATGGTCGAGACGCTGCACGGATGTACAAATAAATGTACCCCAACAAACAGCACCCCTCGAATCGCAGTCACCTTTCAGCCTTTGTGTGAGAAGGGTTCCTTTGCATTGCAACCCAAAAAGGCCACTTCGAACATCTTTTGTAACGGTGACATAATTATTGCCACAGCATTAATTGCTCTATTACAGACAAACCGTTCACTTCTGGACACAAGTTTACATGAGATTTTTTGTTCCTTATCTGGTCAAGAATCACTTCCTGAAGTTTGTCCCTATTGTTTTAATTCACCCTGGATAATGTACAAAGGAGTTGGAAAACGAGCTGTATATGCAGTATTACAGCTTTTTGCAACTGGTAAAATGTAGTTTGCAATTGGTAAAATGTAGTTTTCAAATGAAAAAATGTACTTATCAAATGAAAAAATAATCTTTTCATTTCATTAACTTGGAATGAAAAGATTATTTTTTCATTTGATAACTACATTTTTTCATTTGAAAACTACATTTTTTCATTTGAAAACTACATTTTACCAATTGCAAACTACATTTTACCAATTGCAAAAAGCTGTAATACCGTACACGATTTCAAGGATTTTAAACGACTATGCATTATTTCAAATCGGTTATTTCAAAACTTAAAAAAAAAACTTAATATACCAGGGTTGGGGCATAAGTCATGGCAACTATTTTTTTTCTCATAGCTAAGGGATGGTATCACAAAATGTCATATGTCTCGAGGAAACCGTTCATTCATAGTATATTTCCATAACACCAGATGGCCCTGTGATTTCCTTTTGTTGCATAGAGAACAATGTTAAACAACGCTCGTATATCAATATAGCCTGTCTCCGCTGGCTTTGGTAAGAATTGGAGCACCCACTATACTCTCCGGACTTTTCTCGATGTGATTTTGACCTTATACGGACGGTAAGGAACCATTACGTGGTAGACAGCTTCGGACACGAATGTACATTGCAAATATTGTGCAACAGGAGATGACTAGATTTCCACTAGAGTTGTGATGTTATATCAACTACCTTAATAAACATAAAGAGCAAAATATTTCCGTGTTGCTAAATGTCCGTACATTTCCTCCATTCCTTGTCCTTTCATCTATATATTTCGCATTTTCCACCCACGGTCGAATTCTCACAAAAAAAAAATAGTTGCCATGACTTATGCCCCAACCCTTATTAAATATTTGTTCTTAAAATTTTATTATATTGTTAATTTTCTATTGAAAGAAGACCATATAAATTTTTAGAAACATCTATATCTTCTATAAATAAATAATTGGTTTCAACAATTTTTTTTTTCACTTTAAGAATTTTTATTTTAATCGCACTGACTTGTTCGGGTTATGATGGAAATTAAAAAACAAATGTTCTCTTAAACCTTGTAGAAAAAAAATAGCAATTTAAAAAGGCGCTTTGCAAGATAAAATTTGCTCTGTCACTAGTTCTTTTTTTTTCAAATTAATGAAGGTATCTTTATTTTAATGAATGTAAGTTTTAAAATTCTCGTGGGTTTAGGTTTTCGATTTAATAATCTTCGAATAAATGAGATTTCAAGAGATTTTTTTCTTTTCTTTTTAACAAGTTAATTATTGAAAAAAAAAATTCTTCTATTAAATCTTCATTTCTTCTCTAAGCACGCATTTTTCGATCTTACTTTAAGAGTAGCTTCAACATAATTTAACAAAATTTCTTTATTACAAAGTAATGTCAAGGTTTACTATAATTTAAACTTTTATTTTCAAATATTATTTTCAATATGTGTAGTTCTTCTCTACTTCTGTATTTAAAATATTACTTATAAGCATAAACGTAAAGGTTTTTAATCTTAAGTGGCTGAAAATGTATTACCACCTAATTGTGGTCAGGTTGTGATGGAAATTTAATATTAATGCAAAAGCTATAAGTAACTTGTTCACTTTTGAATTACTACAAATACGATGATTATAGACAGACTAATTTAAAAAAGTATGATTAAATGATTTCAAAATAAATGCATTTAGGAAAAAGTTCCGTAAATCGAATAAAGGCATAATTGAATTTTGACAATTAAAGGTGTACAATGCATTGACAGATGCTACTTAGTCACATTTTTATAATGGAATTCAATATGTCCATCCAGAGACTGTATGGCCAGAAACCGGCGAGTTGGGTCCCTGGATTGACGACTGCTGTATGATGGTCGCAGCAGCCAGAGGGGGGGGGGGGGGTGAAGAATCGTGGTTCACTGATGGTCGCCCATCCAGTAACTAGCCGTGCCTGGTGTTGCTTAACTTCAGAGAACTAGTATTTAGTGGAAGCCCACCAGGCCACGGCCTCCCCCAAATATGATTAAATAAATTTGTGGAGTTATTTAAAAAATTAGGATTCATAAAGTAAGCAAATATTTTAGTTCTATGGAAGAAGAGAGAAGAGATTATATCATATAATCTCTTCTCTCTTCTTCCATAGAACTAAAATATTAGTTATCTTTTCCGGAGCATTTTCTCCATCAGATCAGTTAACGTTGGTTGCTAGGAAGAAGTGATATAGGAATAGAGGAAGAAATAAATAAAATATGATATGGAGTCGCCATTGAATGAAGAGATTATATGGAGTCACTGGGAAATGAATATTCGATTTCATAATATTTGAATATTTTATTTATTATCTGATGGAGAAAATACTCCGGAAAAGATAACTAATATTTGCCTTTGATGAGAACAAGTGCGCGAATAACTTCAGGTTTATAGTTTTTGGTCTAAAAGCTATTTAAATCTTAGAACCCTTTTAAGAGAACTTTATTTGAAGTTATTAATGGAAAAAATTGAAGGAAAAATTCTGCAACCTGAATTTGAACCAGGTATCACGCGTGTCGCCTCTATTAACTGGGTTATCGCGGACTCGGGGCAGCAAGTTTGTCTCCAAGTGTCTTTAAGACTATATAACAAGGTAGTCGAGGTGGAGCCCAATGATAGGCCAGGCACCCGATTTGCAGATGGGAATTTCTCCTTTCGCAGAAAGCTGATGAAGAAGCGAAGATAAAGATATTAATGGATAATGGGAAGAAAAATTCTGCGACTTGGATTCGAAACACGAGTATCATGCTCGTCGCCTTTACCATCTGGGCTATTTCTTTAAAAATTTGGGGATAACTACAAGAAATTCAATAGATTAGATTCCATGTTAATTTGCTTGAATTCCTCTTGAGGTTTCGCAGATTGGATGCTAAATTATTTTATTAAATCCATTTATTATACAAGATTAGTCAAAATTATGTTAATACTTATATGCTATAAATCCTTTATTCATAAGAGCATACAATCATATGTACAAGATGATTTATAGGACGGTCCCAACCTATTCGTTATTTATACGACACACAAAAACCACCCGGCTTTTGTACCATTTAAAGCCTGACACACATTTCACAGGGAATATACCATATTCGGTATTCTGTCCTTGACGTAATTGATATCACGAACTTTCCTCCTACAAGGTTCGACAATTAATAAACATGAATGACGCTACTTTGAACGTGTTCAAGCATGCGCGACCACGACGATAAATGTTTTCGATCTATAAACCATCCTTGTTGCCGTGTGTACAAGTTGCAGCACGCAGTCATTAGTTGCTGTTCCTATATTAAACATGGGAACAAAGGGCGAACATTAAGTTCTGCTTTAAACTTGGAAAAACCGCTACGGAAACGTACAAGTTGCTAAAGCAAATATAAGGTGGTGGTGCACGTGTTTATGAATGGTTCGCTATATTTCGCGTTGGCCGGGAAAAGCTGAAAGACGACGAACACACGGACGTCCGAAAACTGTTCGAACACAGGAAACGATCGAGAAGATGAGAGAACTTTTGCTAAGTAATCGGCGAATGAACCTGAAAATGATGGAACAAATCTTAAACATTAACCGAGAAACTATTCACCTAATATTGACAGAGGATTTGGGTAAAAGGAAACTGTGTGCCAGGTTTGTGCCACATTTCTTAAAAGACGAAAAGAAACAGTGGATGCTTGCACGGAATTTATCGCGACCGCAGATGCCAACCCTAGCTTTCTGGATTCAATTGTGATCAGGGGACGAAACCTGGTGCTATCAATATGACCCCGATACAACACGACAGAGCATGGAATGCCGTTCCCCAACATTGCCGCGAAAACAGAAATTCCGATTTGAAAAGTCAAGAACAAAAGTAATGCTCATCTTTTCCTTTGACAGCACTGGCAACATCATAAGGAGTTTGTTCCGAGTTATACAAATAGTCAACAAGAAGTACTATACGGAGATTTTGCAGCGTCTGATTAAAGTAATCAATCGAAAACGGCAACAATTTCATGCAAAAGAGTTAGTTCTTACTGCACAATAATGCCAGACTGCACACAGCAGTGCTTGTCAAGGAGTTCTTGGCCAGTAACGGAATTGTGGAGCTTTATCACCTTCCCTAGTCCCCAGATTAGTCTCCACCAGACTTTTTCCTCTTCTCAAAGGAGAAAACAAGTCTAAAAGGACAGATTTAAGAATATAGAGGACATCAAAAAGACAGCCAAACTTGGAAGGGTTAAGACAGAGGACTTTAAAGCATGTTTCCAAAACTTGTGTGAACGCTGCAATAAGTGTGTAGGTAACTACTCAGAAGGTAACTACTTTGAAAAATATTAAAACGTTTTGCCAGAAATCTGTCTAGTATTTGTTAAATTGCTCAGTCTCGTTATTAACTGTCTCGTAAAAAATGTTATTAAAATTTAAATTGCTCAGTCTCGTTATTAACTGTCTCACCTTGTATAAATGCGCTCCTTCACAATTCCCCATAACCAGAAACACAGAGCATTAAATGAATAGAGTGTGAAGAACATGGCTATAGTTCACATAATCTATCTATTAGACTTTCCTAGGTGAAAACGCTTTTGGAATAGATTGAACTCATCAACAATAAAAGTTGCACCCAGAAGGAATCGTCAGATTGTAAAGACCAATATTTTGACTCTCTGATCTTGTCTTAACAGAACGTCCCATAGCATCCTATAGTTCTATGGGGGGACGGATCTGGCGATGTTGCGGGTCACGACGACAAATTCTTGAGACATCAGCGATATGATGACGAGCATTGTCCTGTTGGAAAAGAGCAATGGGATGGGCGTCCACAAAAGGCATGACCACCGGTCAAATAACCTCATCACGCGTACCGTTGGCCCGTCAAAGTGCTTCTGATGAAGATCAACGGTGATCGGACATCGTATGAAATCGTTTGCATATATAACAGTGACGAAACAATTTCCTAATTTCCACTTACGTACCTTGCTTCCTTCTGGGTACAATTTTTTTTTGAACGATGAGTGTACTTTGCGAGCTCTAAATTAAATTTATATTTAACGTAAGCGATTAATTCTCGTCTTTATAATTTTCAATCTATACAAGTATATTCAGGGCGAGTTAAAATTCCGTACCCCCAAACAATTTCAAAACGAGTGGAGATACAACATGTCTGTTGGGGGCAACAGATAGGAAGTTAGGTAGGGGCTAAACAATGATGGTGTCAAATTTTATCTCGAATTTTGCACCTTGCAATTTGTAACTATGTAACCGTTACAGATAGAGAAAAATTTCCAATTGTACAGTCGTAGAGCTCAAAAAGCTGATTTTAACAACAACAACAACAAAAAAAGAGATTAAAAATAAGCGTAAAAATAAATCCACTACACAAAAATTGAAATTTCAGTGCTCAAGCTACATGAAGTGCTCAATGTGGCATCCTTCTGCAGCAATGCATAACGGTGCACGGTATTTCACAGAACCCATCACATTTAACATCATGATAGATGTTATGTCTGTACAAACCTGCTGAATTCTTTGTTTCAAAATCATTTACTGTTGCTGGTACAGTAGCATACACTCTCTCCTTGATATATCTCCAAAGGAAAAAATAAAGTGGTGTCAAATCAGGCGAATGTGGTGACACCAATGAACTGAAGCCAATCCTGCGCCTTAACGCTCTCGGCCACCGAGCCGGCTGTAGTGTTTATTTTTAATCTTTTTTTTTATCAGCGTTTCGAGCTGTACAACTGTACAATTGAAAGTTTTTCTCTACCTGTAACGGTTACAAAGTTACAAATAGCTAGGTGCAAAATTCGAAGTCAAAGGTCAAATTTGACACCACCATTATTGAGCCCCCTATCTAACTTCCTATATGTTGCCTACAACAGATTTGTTGTATCTCCACTCGTGTGGAAGGTAACAGACTTTTAACTCTCCCTGTATACTACAATATGATATTTTACGTAATTTTTAATATTCTAAAGTTAAAAGCTCGATACTTCATAAATGTCCTCTCTACTATAAAGAATACATTCCTATAAAATACTGTAAAAGTAATACCGAGCCACTCGAGTTTATTGCTCGCCACGGATAATCATATTTGTTGCTGTAGTCAAACGGGAATAAACAATGCTTAAATGAAGATTTCTCTAAATTATATTAATCATAAGTTGTCGAAAGAGAATGGCTTATAAAGCGTAAACAATTAGACCAATCAGAAAGCATAACGGAAGACGAAATCAATAAGGTTTTCGCTCAAAGCCATCTGTTGCTATGATTCACTCATCAACACAGAAAATAGGGATTCCTCTCCCCAACAAATTCCACTTACGCAAATTTACACATTTGTCATATTGTTATCTAACACGCTCGATGATAAAAATAGATGCAACTCGTATAAGGATGAAATTCGATAGAACGTTTTGTTGTATACCAAGTACTAATAAGGAGAAAAAAAAAAGTCTTCTATACTTTGAGGGGAAATATTTATAACTGGTATCTACAACAGTTTATTATATAAAAAAGACCAATTAAAACAGAAAAAATGTCAACTATTCTGTCTAACGAAGGATGAACTGGGCGTGTCCAGTTAAATTTCCTATTTCAATTGTTAGGCATTATTGCAAAGTAAAACTAACAATGTCTAACAATAGAAATTGGAAATTTAATTCGAGACGACTAGTTCATCTTTAGTTGGACAGGGTATAATAGCATTGCTTAATTTTAACATTTTTAGGCGTTTAATGATAATTATGAACAATACTTTTCAAAATACATTTTGGTCCTACGAGAGATTTGTCATTTAAATATTCGATAAGCATTTCAATTTTAAAGTGAAAATACAAAATATTTGCAACGCGTGCCTTAAACATAAAACATTTCAAATTTTAACAGAAAGGGGCTTGAAAGGATTTAATGGAGCCAAAATTTAAAAGCCGAAGAAAACGCCTTCTATTATTAGTAGGTATTTTATTATTATTGATAATTAACACGCGTGACAAAGCTCGGGGTGTTCGGACTTGCCGGTTTCGAGTGAATTAGTCACCGAAGAAGCAACTAGGGCATGCGATTGGTGGCCACAATCGATTGACCAGGTAAGTCTATAGCGGGACAAGTTAAAATGACAATAAATTTTTGAAAGGGAAAATTTATTTTAAAAAAGCGAAACGGCTAATCAATACCATTTACACGTGGCGATTAAAAAAAACGTGAAACACAATTCAGAGGAAACTGAAATGAAACAAGAGAAAGAGAAGAGGGAAGAAGCGAATTCCAATTCTTACTCAGTTGCGTGCTTTCCGATACAGGCGGTGAACTTTTTTCGTCGGCGGTCGTCGTCGTCGTCCTACCTTCCAATCGGCGGCCGATGTCGTCTCCCGCTGTGAACTGGATCGTCTGCTTCATGAATACAGTGTGGCCTGGGCGTTTTATTACGCCGTCGTCATGACAACAAAATTGTTGTTTATAAGATGGCGGCGCCACCTACTTCAGAGACGCTTTTATGAAGCGCCCTTTATTTGTATGTTCCTTTCCATCATAAATATCTTTTTTTTTTTTTTAATTAAATTATTCACAAGCCATTCCTCGATCTTTTTTCTTCAGATCGTTGAATGACTTTTGAATTATTCACCACGGCAACAATGAAATCTTTGAACGTGTTTACAATTATGGACTAATGGGAGCTTTTTAATTGTCTCGTTATTAGTTAGAAACGAATTTAGTTGTCTCGCCTCCTTTTAACCGTTTTGTTTGCGTTGTAATTAGACCACAAATTTTTGAAAATTACAGCTTTGAAAATTAGGCTTTCTTTTATATATAGCCAATCAATTCACTTTTTACACGATAAAAAAAAACATTGTTTCCTTAAAATTTGTTTCACTATGTACATCCATATCACGCTAAAATGCAAATCATTAATTAATCATTAATCAGCTATCTAGAAAATCAAATATAATTTTCATATTTCATCCATATTCGCCGGCCAGGTGGCCGAGAGGGCTAAGGCGTAGGTTTTCTAGTTCTCTAGTCCGCCCGGTCGTGGGTTCGAATCCTACCGTGGGCATGGATGTTTGTGTTGTCCAACTTGTGTAAA
Source organism: Rhysida immarginata (assembly GCA_023313115.1). Lineage (NCBI taxonomy): Eukaryota > Metazoa > Arthropoda > Chilopoda > Scolopendromorpha > Scolopendridae > Rhysida > Rhysida immarginata. Next base: position 1,886,055 of record JAHWFO010024136.1, read on the forward strand.
AGGCGCAAAATAACCTTAGTAGTCGACGCCAAAAATTCTAATCAACCAACCACCTCACAGGCAATCGATTTCATAAAGAGATGTTTAAGAGACATAAACTTAATGTATATAATAAATATAAGTGCTCTATTTTTATAAAAAATAAAACGATCGTTAATGGGAGCACTTCAGGAATATATGAAAAACCAGTTTGTTTTTTACATGTTCAAGGTGCCGCTAAATATTTTGCAGTTTTCAGGGAAAAAATATATGATAAATTCAATTAGTTCGCACTCTGTAAAGAGTTGCAAAAATACGTAAATCCTTTGTAGATATGTAATATTTCATCTTATAATTTTTGTATTGTGAACATAATTTCTTTAAAGCATTTAATAATTAATTAAACACTTAAGCTGCTGTTAATAGATGGCGTAATAGTATTATCCCGTGCTTAAACTCCAACATGAGACCATCTAAAGACCATCGCTGTACTATCAGATAGGCCGCCCGAGGCGTCCTTCAATTTGCCGCCCCTCTCCTTGAGTAACAAACTAATAAACATCAAACTTCGTAAAAGAATTTAATAGAATTTTTTAATGTAAACTTTAATGAAATCTGAATGTACAACAAATCCCCTACCCTCGTTATGCCCCTGACAAAAAGATCTAAAGTTAATTATTTTCTCTTTTGGTGACAAGTTATTGCCTTTTTAAGATAATAAAATTTCCAAAAATCACCAATTATAGAATAATAGGTTATATCATAAAAACATTCTTTTTTCACATGGTAGAAGTACTTTTTAAAACTTGTGAAAAATTTTAAAAACATATTGAGCAAAGTTTCTAAATTTGACGAATTATTTGTGAAGATGATTTTTTTTTTTTTTTTTTTTTTCAGAGTTTAAAACGATCATTCAGACTTTGTGTCAAACGCGGAGTCTTATTCATTAAAATAAATCACCATGGATACCTGTAAAAACATGAAAAAATATTCAGTATCATTTCATCAGCAACATTCACATTTGAAAAAATTTTAAAGTTATTGTTACAACTAGTACAGTCCTGGGCAAAATTATAGGACCAGTCAAGAGATGCAAAATGAATTTATTTGATTCACAATCCTGTGTACAGCATAATTTTTAATGGACAATAAAACATATTTCTAAGGGAAAAAAACAAGTTTTAAAAAAAATAAACTTTTTGTATCATCTTTTTTCATTTGTGATCTACAAAACGCAATGGACAAATTTATAGGACCACTTTCAAAATAATGGATTATTCTGAATTTTTTCTGCCAAGAATTTAGTTATTTTCATTACTTTAGTAAACTACAAAATTCTGTTCTGTATTGAACAAAATCATCATGGGACGTGGTAGAAAATTAAACAGTGAACAACAAGCTCAAATTACAGCTTACAAAAACTGTGGAAAGAGTGAAAGAGAAATTGCTGGAATTATTGGAAAGTGTAGACTGTAGTCCACAATTTTTTAACTGATCCACATGGCTATGGAAAAAAGCCTCATCCAGGAAGACGTCCGAAGCTGTCAAAAAGAGACAAACGTGCTATCCTGTACAGGGTTCCCACAGAAAATATGTATCTCATTTCCCTGACTATCCCTGACTCTCCCTGACATCGACGGTCTCAATTCCCTGACCTAATCGTAATTTTTTTTAATACAACAGCTTTTCAGACACAATTTTATTATTATTATTGTTATTAGTTGTCACATTATATAAAATTAGTATTAATATCAGTATTACGAGGCTTGTTCAATAATTTTTGCCTCCTGGTCCGTAACTGGACATATAAATATAAGTATAGATGTCTCTAGTAAAATCTATTTCCCTGACTTTTCCCAGGAAGAGTCTCATTTCCCTGACAAATGCATGAAAATAGACCTTCTTCCCTGACTTTCCCTGATTATCCCTGACTTTCCAGAATGTGGGAACCCTGCCTATAACATCACGTCATCTCTGAACCTTCCTGTATAAGACAGAATAACTCGTCGTGTATTCCAAGCATCCACCAACCACATTTACACGAAATATAAATCCAAGCAAAATTAACTTCAAGCCACATGGGTACAAGACCGACCTTTGCGAAATAGTACATTGGGATAATAATAATATTTATAAACTGGAGATTGTCTCCAAGCACAGGTAATAATTTTTCGATTGAAAAATGGAAGGAAAAATTCTGCGACCTGGATTCGAACCAGGAACCTCGACTATCATGGCCGACGCCTCTACCAATTGGGCTATCGCAGACACCAAGCTGTCTGCGATAGCCCATCTGGAGGAGAGGCGCCTTCCATCTTAGGTCTTTCCTCCAGCTTGAGTGGCCACGGCTTGGCCCAGCTACGTTTCAGAGACGTTATTCATCATCTCAGCGTCTCTGTAAGGTCATTGGAGGGGACACGAACAACACTTTCCCCCTCGACATCGATGACCCACTGGTGGGGGGACGGGCCTCTTTTTCAGGCGTTTAGATAAGTGGTGCCGCCCTTGAGAGCTGCCTATATTCCTTCAGCATGTTCGCCTGGGCACCCTGCCTGTTTCATGATCTAAGGGTGTCCCGCTGGAGCCATAACATCGGCTCCAGTTCCAACAGCTTTTCTGCCAGTCAAAGAGTGTAGTGCGTGCTAGCGTCCCCCCCCCCCCTGGTGTCTCCTGGGGGAGGTCTTTCTTCCTTTCCTTTCTAAACATTGATGCATGGTTGATATGATTGCCGATGTACACTCCATGAAGGAGGTACACTCCAAAACGGGCATTCCTCCTGTTCGCCCGTCGGGTCACCCTACTGTTTCTATCCTGCAGAGGCTTTCGCCGACTGAGTCGAAAATGCTCTGCAGGCAACAGAATGTGGCAGACCGAATAGTGGCTGCTGACTGCATCAAGATTGGGCAAACCACCGTCCACCTGAGTTATGGTGAACGCGGATATGTTCCAGTTCTCATCCGGGGCACATCTCCACTGATGGTTGAAAAGTATCTCCGAGACTACATGTCGGACTACGGGGTGGTGCGAAGAATTTCGTACCCCCTGCATCCAGATGCTCCATTCCATCTCGCTGGATGTCCGACAACCTTATTGCCATCAAGTGTGTTATGGAGGAAGTGTGTGTGCGCCGTCAGACTCTCGCCGTGTTAAGCCTTGACCAGGAGAAGGCTTCGACAAGGTGAATCACGTATTTCTTTTCCGAGTGTTTCACCATCTTCGTCTTCGGAAATTTGCTACGATTATCTCAGCACTGTATGTTTCAGCTACATCATGTGTGGTAATTAATGGCTCCACTTCATCCTTCCACTTACTAAGGGCGTCAGGCAGGGTTGTCCCATCTCCCCCTCCTATACATCTCTTATTTGGAGCCATTACTGCAGTTTCTTAATCGCCACCCAGATGTCAGGGGTATGATCTGCCAGTCGCTTCAATTAACCTCCGTATGCTGGCATATGCTGACCATGTGGTGCTTTTTGCATCTGATGCTTATTCCATGGGCATCTATAAGGAATCTTTCGATCTCTTTAGCACTTCGATGGGAAGTTCCATCAATCTCGTCAAGTCTAAAGGTATTGGGAAGTGGATGGTGGACTGTCTTCGAACCTTCAAAATAACATGGTTTGAGCATATTACAGTGCTGAGATATGTCTTTTCCTTTCTACCGGACATGGACTCCCGTCACTGGACAAGCAGTTTCGTTTTTCCACCTCGATGTTTGCCAAGGCTAGGTTCGTTCTTTCCTATGTGCTGCCTGTTTTATTGTCCAAATGCCTGTTCGCCTTACCTTCCTGCCAGCTTTTGAGGAGGTTGTGCAGTGCAGTGGTGCATTGTGTTTGGGGTTATTCATGGGCTCGCCATCCCATCCGTGCAGAGCTGCTATTTATCCCCTTCGATGGTGGGGGTTTAGGTTTACCATACCTTCGGCGGTATTTGATTGCCGCCAGAATGGCCGCTTTCATCCGTGCCTTTCTCCTCCCCCACCTTTGTGGGCCAACTTTCTGTTCCTGCACTTGCGCTTCTTTCTGAAGGTGAACAGGTTGCCGTTTCTTTCCTCGCTGCCAGTGACCATCATTGCTCGTACTCCAGACCTTTTCTGTCACATCCAGCGAGATCTTGCGACCTTTGTCTTGGCGTGAGATGGCACCCTGAATTTCTATGGTCAGCCATCTTGAAGGCAATCAAATCTCTTGCCTTTGAGAGGCCCATCTTTAACATCCAGTGGCGCCTGCTGCACCATGGATTTTATACTTTCCAACGTCTGCATCAGTGGGGAGTAGTCGGATCTGCTGGTTGCCAGTTTTGCGGGTCGATCGAGACCATTGACCATGTTTTCTTTGAGTGCCCGTTCACGCGGTCCATCTCGGATCGCCTGTTTTCCCACTGCTAGCTGACTGGTTTCTCTTATCAGTCAGTCCGATTCTTGATGGACTGCTCCATTGGTGTTGTGTACAAGCTGGACCTGGCCATTTCCATCGCTATTTTGAACTGTGAACTGTGGCTTGCCCGCACGGGCAGTTTTCGTGGCCCCCGCTTGCCTGTTGCCGCGGTGTGGAGGAGGGCTGCCTTCCATCTCAGATCCTTCCTCCATCTCGAATGGCTACGGCTGGGCCCAGCTTTGTTCCAGAGACGTTATGCTTCATCTCAGCGTCTCTGTAAGGTCATCGGAGGGGACACGAACAACCTCTCGTTCCTTTTTACCTTTCCCCTTGACATCGATGACCCACCGGTGGGCGGACGGGCCTCCTTTTGAGGCGTTTACATAGGTGGTGCAGCCCTTGAGAGCTGCCTATATTCCTTCAGCATGTTCGCCTGGGCACCCTGCCTGTTTCACGATCTAAGGGTGCCCCGCTGGAGCCATAACATCGGCTCCAGTTCCAACAGCTTTCTTGCCAGCCATGGGGAATTATCAACATCTTCGGCCATTTCAGATATCCCATGTTTAACATGAATCTACAAAGATATATTTCATTTATTTTCCAATCTCTTTGCAATTCTGGATATGTAAGAATTTTCTTACTATTTTTTTAACTCCTGTCGAGATGGACATGCATTTGAATGACTATGACACAGATTATTTCGGCTTTGCCAATCTATCTCTTCTCCAGAAGTGTTCATCAATTACAGTTTTTCATGTGATGTCACAATTCAATCCAGCTCTGTTGTGTGCCAATTGGTCCCGAATGGGGCAAGAATTATGAATAATTCGGACAATTTAACATTTCAAAAACTTTTTATTTCTTTATTCTATAATTCTTCTGATCTTCCTTTGGCTTATAGCAATTCAAAATTTCTTTTAATTATTTTGGGGTTTTTTAGTTAATAAATTTTTGCCCCAGAGTTTTTTCTGGTTTTGTAGTGGAAGGAGGGTAGTCTCAATTAATTTGTTTAACTACGTTATCTTTGCTTGTTTTTTTCAAGCAAATTTAGTAAGAGGATTTGTTGTGAATGAACGCTAAACAGCTAATGCTGTCCTACTAATGTTTTCTGATGAAATAGCTTTTCAGCTTTTCCTTGAATCTTTTGTATGACTTGTTTGAACTCCATAATTTTGAGTTCTTCCCTTCTGAATATTTTTGTGTTGGCCACACATTTCATTTACCGGTATTCCTAGCACTTTGATGTTAGTTACAGATTTACAACTATATTACTCAATTTCTTTAATAGTTATCCTTGGGGATAAAAAAATGTAGTATTCCTTCTTAACACTCTAGTTTAGTGTTACAATCTTCACAATTGATTGTCTTCATAATTTTGTAATGACATAAAGTACTTTTGCTATGCGTCCACTAACACAAATAATGTAGTTATTTAAGTTCTTGATCTTTAATGTCCAGGTTATCTGTGGGTGTCCATTACAAAGGATCCCAGTTATAAAGAAAACCTGGTCATTTAACCTAGATAAAAAAAGGTTAGGGAAGAATAGCTTAGTTATTGACGTCATAACTGAGATAAATGAGTCATAACCGTGATATTTTCATCTTCATTTAAAATGGCGGCAACAGAGACGTGTTCGGATAACTGATTTTTCGGATAACCGATCTTTACGAAAAAAAACTGTACCAGTGTCATAGGAGCAAAATGAAATACAGAAACAGTCATATGAAACACAAAACACTATATATATTGTATCAAAGTTATACAAAAACATACTACATGTATACACAAAGTTAAACTTACAGTACTGTAGTACAAGTATGTAACATTAAAGTAGGCAGTTTAAAAAAAAAAAAACGCTGCAGCATCACAACACTAGCAGCGTGCTGTCGGCAACGCTTTCAGTTAACCGATGTTTTGGTTGATCGGTATTCGGATAATCGATGCTCTAATGTAGTTCTTTTCCTAGGCAGTGGACACCTCAAAAGGTTTGAGTTTTTTAAAAAAAACCTGAATCTTCAAGCTCTAGAACTTAAATGACTAGGATATTTAACTGGAATTTTGAAACTTTTGCCCTTATAATTTTATCATTCTGTTTATTCTATCTGTCTTTACAGACAATTATTAACTTATTTTATGAGGTCATTTAACTTTGACTAAAAGTGGAAATAGAATTCCTTTAATTGGCTTATGTTAAATAAAAGAGATTAAAAAATTTGTTAATATAAAGGTTGTCTTGTTTTCTTAACTGCAATAATTAAGCATACAATCATTTAATTTAGAGGTGATAATTTAAGTTAATTTTGGATTTTAGTTTAAAAAAAAAAACACAACGCAATGCAAATTTTAAACGATGTGTTATTAGCTAATTTTGATATTATTCTTAACTTTAACTTTAATTCACTAATGTTGTGAATTTGTAGCTTTAAAAATTTAATTTCTTTCTTTTACTCAAGATCAGTTTGTGTCAATTTTTCACACTTTAACAAATGTCGCCACATTTATTTATGACATAAATGTTGCTTAGTATAAATAAAAAATTAAAATAACGTAAAAGTTAAAAAGTCACACAAGCATTATTTTTTACAGGGTGATCCCAACATTATTCTTTTTGTTCAATTCAATACTGGTCCCCTATTTGCCTTCGGAACAAAACCTTCGATGAAATATATGATGTGTAACATGCTCTTTACTCCCCTGAAGTTTCAGACTCTAAGAGTTTTATAGGCCATCTTTGTTAAACTCATCTCTCCAACCTCTCTCTCTCTCTCTCTCTCTCTCTCATTTTTCTTTTTAAAAAATAAAAATAATTAACACTTTTCACACACAACTGTATGTTTAGGATAATTCGTCAAGTATTTTTCTAAATATTCGACAATACATCTAAAATCGAAAGTGGGATGGAACCATCATTCTTAATGAACTTACTTATATTATATACTTTGCCTGATAACCCGGCGTCGCTCAGGATTTTATTTAACCTCTTGTTGTCCTGCCTCAGATTAAAATGATATCCATCTTCACCACCAGGTAACATCACTGGATAATTAAACCTACTATAGTGGCTAGAAGAATTCTTCTAGCCACTATAATTAAACCTACGTTCTTTTAAAGTTTCCCTTGCCCTTGACGTAGAAGCTATTATACCCTCCTGCTCTAGACGAAGCTCCCGTTTTTCAGATGTTTTCAATGCCCGGATACTTTTTATATTTTAGTTGCAGAGTTTCTCTGATCAATACTCGTTCGTTCTCTTTCCTTTCCAAAAACAAATTTTTATCAGTCGTCTGGAAGTTTATTAGGGAGCTCATGGATTTTTGACATGTGTAGCTCCTTAGCCTCCGTGATAGACGCTGCCTTATCTATGTCCTGTCATTGCATCATCATTTTATGCTCATGTATATACTCAGTGTGTGATCCGTATATATATTACTGGGTGATCCAAAAGTGTATTATATTTTTTTACATTGTTAACGACATTTTCAGTGTTTGCGCGTGCCTCGTGATTCTTATGAAATCATTGAATTGCTGGAAAGCACGGTCTATAGATATTCATGGTCATCGAGCTCCATTGTTAAAATTAAGCTAAAGTTTCTAGCTCCCAGTAGGGTGGGAACTCTATTGAAAAGTGGCGCTACATGTACAATCGGCCCAACTGCGCCCGCAGCGCGTCCTATCGGCAAATGGAAACTTTACTTTCATTTTCAGTTTCAATGAAAAGCCCTAACGCAGAGGCGGGTTCTTTATCTTAGCGGCTTCGTTAGCCGGCTGACATTGACACCGGGTGAAGACGTCATATCATTGTTTCAGCCTAGCGTTCTTCTTATTTTCTATCCGATGACGTCATCATTGGGTGCCTATAGCAGCTGGCTAACAAATCCGGCTAAGATAAAGAACCCGTCTCAGATCACGGTCGGCCTCAGTGCGATTTATGCGGCACCTGGCGCGATGCAGTGCTGGCGCGATCTGTTTTCCTTAGCTTCTCGAAACAATGGAAAATGGCCGAAACTCGATGACCATGTAGAGACCTTTTTCAGCGGAAGTTGTGCTCGCGCGGTCACATGACTTGGCCGCCATTACGAGATGTTGATTTGAGCGATTTGAGCACTCAACTTGCCTCAACTTGAGCACGAAGCGTTTGGATTAAGCTTTTGTTCTGGATCAAAAATGAATGATTTAATCGCAGATAAGATAACAATTCATTTAAAATATTAAAAATGTTAAAAGTTTGCTCGTTTAAACAGTTAGATTAAATATTTACATAAATTTTAAGATTAGAAATAAATATTTCAGTAAATTTACAGTTTTCGTATAACTTTATTGCACATGTTTTACACAAAATATATGTAGACTATTATTATTATACAAGCAAAGGTACCTGGCGTTGCCCGGGATAATTACACTTGTAGGTAAACAGAACAATCTCAAAATATTAAATTAAATTTTACAAAATGTTAAAAATAAAAACACATGAAAACGCATAGAATTTATACAGTAAAAATTCTTAATGAAAATTCGAAAAAAAAATTTTAAAGGCTCACAATGGCTGGACCTCTCCAAGGATGCCACTGCCTCACAATTTTCTTACTCACGTAATCTTACTTCAGAAGTACACTTGATGTTGTTGCAATTCCCTTTCTTCTCCGATGTCTTGAAGAAAAACTTAGCCATTCATCACTTTGTGTGGTCTACTGCTCTCAGATTCTTCTATTTACTTGCTTCCCATTTGCTCAATACAGCACGGAGCTAAAGGAGTGCTTCCTCCGTCGTCTTTCCACTCTTTCTCAATAGTCTGCTAACTCTCCATTATCTCCAGTTACTGGTCATTTTTAAAGATTTTCAAGAAATTGTTAAGTACTAAGAACTCTCTTTTCTAAGAAAAGCCTGAATACCAGGAATTCTATGCATTGTTACAAATTGAAACTTATCCATATTGCATCATCATTTTATGTTCATTGTTATAATTCTTGGAAAGATTGCTTTAACATTGCACATCATTTTGTGCTCATTGTTATTGGTGAATTGCGCGTTGATACCATTGTTGATGCGAACACGATGGGCCTATTGTTGCACAAACTTTTCCTTGCATTGTTGGTCATGAGATATATATTGTTGGTCCATGCAGTGTGTTTGTGAATTGCGTGCTGATACCATTGTTGATACCTATTGTTGTACAAACTTTGCCTTGCATTGCTGGTCATGAGATATTTCTCATTTATATGCCTTGCCATAACCATGAATATCGATTTTTTTTATCGATATTTATTATTTTTCCGAAATCTGAGGTAGACAGTGACCTTCCTTATGCTTTGAAGGTCAAGTATGCAAAATTTCATCAAGATCGGAATAAAAGTGTAGATTTGCATAAAAAACAAACAAACCCACAAACAAACCCACCCACAAACAAACATCCTTCTTTATATATATAGATAGACTAGCAGAGGGCCCGGCGTTGCCCGGGATAATTACGCTTGTAGGTAAACAGAACAACCTCAAAAAGCTAAAATAAACCTCCAGATTGGTTAAATAATAACACAATCACTACAATATAGCGCGAAGGGACTATCCATTCTAAGAAAAATCCGAAAGACAGGAATTTACCTCTTCACTGAAAAAAATCCATTCTAGGTGATATACCGGGACTTGATTTACCGAAAAAAAATTTTTTAAAGGCTCACAATGGATGGACCTCTCCAAGGATGCCTTCTAGCGGTCACAAATTGGCCATTCATTACTTTGTGTAGTCTAGCGGTCGCCGATTCTTCTATTTACTTGCTTACCATTTGCTCAATACAGCACGGAGCTAAAGGAGTGCTTCCTCTATCGTCTTTCACTCTTTCTTAATAGTCTGCTAACTCATTATCTCCAGTTACTGATCATTTTGAAAGATTTTAAAGAAATTGTTAAGTACTAAGAATTCTCTTTTCTAAGAAAAGCCTGAATAACAGGAATTCTATGCATTGAATTCTATATTGCACAAACTTTGCCTTGCATTGTTGGTCATGAGACATATATTGTTGATCCTTGCATAGTGTTGGTGCATTGCGTGTTGACACCATTGTTGATACTTATTGTTGCAAAAACTTTGTCTTGCATTGTTGGCCATGAGATATTTCTCATTAATATGCCCTGCCATAACCATGAATATCGATTTTTTATCGATAATTATTATTTTTTTCGAAATCTGAGGTAGACAGTGACCTTCTCATGCTTTGAAGGTCATGTATGCGAAATTTTATCAAGATCGGAATAAAACTGTAGATTTGTATAAAAAAACAAACAAACAAACCCACAAACAAACATTCTTGTTTATATACCGGGTGGGCAAGAAATAACGTGAGGTGTTCAGAGCTCGCTAGCGGGAATTCTATTAAGCCAAATACAATACATTTTGGTGTATATACTTAGTGGAACATGCAGTTTCGATTTCTGCAATAAAAAAATAGTACCAAAAATCGCCAAGGGGGCGCTTATTTCAAGAATACAATGAATACCTAATTGTCAAATGAACAAATACCGTACAAACCAACTGTAGTAACAACAATAAACAATGTTTTATTTTTAATTACAAATGTGTTTCAATATGACCACCAGTGTGCTGTTCCAATAGCTGCATGCGATACACGACATTTTCTACGGCAGCTCGCAGCATATCTGCATTAATTAGTCTGATATGTAACGTTATTTGATCAGGAACATGTGCTTGATACACAAGGCTTTTCAAATATCCCCATAACCAAAAATCACAAGGGTTGAGATCAGGCGACCTGGGTGTGCCATACCATGGGAAATGCACGACTAATTATTCTGTTGTCTGAAAAACGTTCTCGCAAGATCTGCTGCACCTGACGTCCGATGTGCGGTGGCGCACCATCCTGCATAAAAATGGTTGAATCCCTTTCCCTGCAGTCGTGGTATCACAAAATTCTCAAGCATATCGGCATACCTGGCAGAATTGACGGAACAAGTGACCGGTCCACGGGGACGGATTTCTTCAAAAAAGTACGGGCCGATGATGAAAGAAGCAGTAAAGCCGCACCATACTGTTAGTTTCGGTGAATGCATAGGAGT